>JARHVA010003587.1:220000-820000 GCA_037957365.1 Torreya grandis
CATATAAGCATTAATGACAATTTAGCCAACTTCCAATAAACAAAAGTTGCATTATAATATCTAGATTAATAAAATTTAAGAAAACATGTCATATATCTAAAACACTATAACACCATTAATAGTATAACCCATAATCTATAATGTGGATCCACATACTAAGATCATTAATATAGCTTAATTCATTGCTTAAGAAATGGAAGTAAGCTCACTAAAATGACATTATGACCAATAAGCATTCATTGTTATAGCATAGTAATGAGAACATATTGCTTCAAATCATCAAGAGACTAATTACATAAACTATTTGCATCATCTTATTTTGATCCAAGATTACAAACATGATAATACCATGTGTTTAGCAATAACACTATGATTAAGGAATTACAACAAAACTAATTTCATAAATCATGTACCACTACTTGTTCTAGCTAAGGTTATAAACCATACAACCATGACTCGTAAAATGTCATAACAAGATAACATCAAGGAACATGTCTTTAATCATACATTAGGTTGTATATGTGTCTATAGTTACTGATTTAAACCCGAGTCTATCACATTATCAAGCATGTTTTAATATATCAATATTTCACATTATAATTTAGCTATTATCATACTAATGTCATAAACAATAGATAGGTCCATATGCTAAATATGCAATCCATGCCATGAGAATTTCATTAGGTAATGTTCATCACAAAATCTATAAAATTCTATACGCAACTTCCATAATGAAATTAAAACCTCTAAACATTCTCGGTGCACCATAAGGCAACACAACCATACTTTCATTTAATTCCAAGGTTAAAGGCACTATAGTTACAATTGTTCCATCAATAACCTTTTACCATTTTATGCCTACTTAAAAGCAACAAGTACATCATTAAGCTATAACATACAACAATATATGAGGATTCAATTTAACATAATATACTCTAATTACAATATCGCTCCTATGATGAATAGAGCTCAATCTCAATGTATACCAAAGAATAATTATAGTTGGTTAAATATATATAATAACTACACAACTATCACCAATATTTTCTCCAATGTCTACAACATCTCCACTAATGTCCATATTCTACAACACAAAATGAGTAAATAGTTATAATCCAGCGGTCCAACATCATATATCAACAAGCACAAATAAGAGGGAATTGTCATATGAAATATAGGTACCACAATGAAGAAGGATGAACAATGCTAGAGGGACACCCCTCAAAACCAACCTTATGATCCCAACCATCGATGGCCCTTACCACCTCCAACCATCAACTTGGTGAAGGGTTTTGGCAACCAGGTACTTGGATGAGGTAAGAAATATACACACAATACTAAGCTACTAGTAAGAACTTATAAAATAATCAACAAGGACAAAATAAATAAGAAAGAAAACATAAGCCATAACACTCAACCAACCACGGGCCTGAATAATGCCCAAGGCATACATTAGAACTTTATCAAAATTATGCCATTAAGATAGCACCAAAATGTTTATTTCAAAACCACATACAATATTTTGTGATTGAAATCAAACTCATACAAGGAACATGAGTAACCAGTTTTTGAAATGGGAAGGAAATAGTCCATGTTTCATACATACACACACACACACACACACACACACACACACACACACACACACACACACACATCTACATACATACCTACATACATACATACATATTGTATGTATATGTATATTAAACCAACTAGTTCCTCATTAAAATAAAATAGAAATAAATTTGTCCCAAAACTGAAACATATGTAAAGCCAGAACCCGACATTCAATAGATAAGCACACCCAACTGGTTTAACAAAAGCTCCAATCAAATTTGATTTTAGAAAAAGAGGGGTGGGGGGTTGCTAAATAATAAGAACTTAGTCTTTTAATTCTAATAGACCCCATCATTTTTAATATGATATTAAGTTTTTAATGGGCAACTAAAACCCATGTATCTCATGCCAATCTTAGCACTTCGAGACATTTAAGACCCAATGTTTTAATTTATTTATAAAAGGTATAATAATCCATCTAAATTTGTTTTATAATTTTAATGAAATCCCTAATTATTATTGGGTTAAAAGAGATAGATTATCAACATGTGAGTTATTTTCATGGCTTTAATAATACCCATAACAATTCACTAAATAGGAAATAAAATCAATAAAGCAATTTTGCCATTATTAAGATAATTCCTTGTCAATTTTCTCATCTTTTAGCCATAAATTGACCCCCTTTCACATACAGCCCCAAAGGAAATAAAGTACAGTGACTTTTAGAAAACCACAATCTAAAACAAAATAGCCAATAATATAATGGCCTTAAATCCTTAGATAAAGACACAAGGGTTAATATAATAGACAAAACACTCCACTAAAGTCACTTGTGGGATTTGTAGGGGCTTGCAAAGTTTATTTTATACATTGAGGATGCAATATGCACATAGTACACAATAGTCTATGGCACTTCAAGGTCGGCAATTACTCATAAACAACAATGAAATGCATTAGCAGATTTAATAAATCATAACCATGGTTTATACCTATTGAAGGAATTACCCAACATTTGGAATATCAATATCTACATCAGATCAAAGGATGTAACCAAAAACATGATCATAATGACCAGACTGCCTACAATGACTCCCTATTTTAGGTTTTTATTTCAAGAAGAATAATGACGAGAGTATATTAGCTTAAAACAATCATTTTTATTTGGAAAATGATTGGCTACAATTAGGGACTTACTCATAGCATGAGTCAATCCCATGTCTCTCCCATGTGTCTCATTTTACATGCATATTAACCTCTATCCTCTAGCATTTAACCCTTATGTTTCCTTCTCCACTCTCTCCTTCATTATTCCTCCTCTATTTTCTCTTCTCCATATGAACCACACCAAAACCATTCTATATCCATTAATATATCAGAAAGAAAATATATCACCTCCTCCCATTTGTGAAGCTAGCAAATCTTCCATCCTAATCTCCATGTCACCCTTATCTATTCTCCTCTTTCCCTATGTCCTTCTTCTAGATGTGACATTTTCCCTTCCTACCCCACACCATACACATCCAATTCCATTAAAACCTCCCTGCTCACCATACCTTCTTCCTTCATATGCCATGTTTGCCTCTATCTTTCCCCCCTAAAATGTCCCATTATGTGGTCAACATTGTTTTTTTCAACCAGATGCCACATTCCTCTTCAAATTCCATTAAGCTCCCCCAACATATGTATCAAGTTAAGGGGAGAGTAAAATAAAATAAAAATAAGAGAATTTAAGGAAAAATAGTATATGCAAGAAGTGTATCCTTCTCCTGCTTCTTTCATATGCCATAAAGAAATAATTATATACATATAAAATAATAAAATAATATCTAATGAACAATTAATAATAAAAATATAATATTACTAAAATAACAAAAATTAGAATTCATAATTCATAATGGCTTCCATAAGATTAAAATAATGAAATCTTAATAAGATAATAATAAAGAGAATTCCTTAAATAAAAATTAATTATCAAAATAACAAAAATCATTAAAAATAATAATTAACAATACATGTATTAATTAAGAATCAATAATAAAAATAAAGTCATAAAATAATTGATTAACAATTATAAATTGATTATTTAATAATATAAAATAAAATCTTTTTAAAACAATAACGATGATGATGATGATGATGATGATGATGATGATGATGATGATGATGATGATGATGATGATGATGATGATGATGATGATGATGATGATGATGATGATGATGATGATTATGATTATGATGATAATGATGATCTTTAGGAATCATAAAATTGATTCAAAGCTCCCAGTGGTCAAGCATCCACGAAGGAGGTTGCTAACATGGTTACTAAGGTTGAGAGATCCACTAGGGTATATTTGTTCTCAAACCTAACTGACTAAAAGACAAGATGCAAAACAAAAATGTCACCTAAAAAATATCACACAAGTCTGCAACACCCAGGGGATAACCAAAACACAAAAATGACCTCAAGAACATAAGGACAGGTTAGAGGAATAGCTATATCAAAATCTGATAATCCCAATAAGGAATAAGAACAAAACATACATGCTCAAAATGCGGAAGGACCAACATGACAAAAATTAATAACATAGAGGTATATGATGATAGTGGCTCAATATCACATAGTACATGTTATACTTATTAGAGTGACATTCTAATTTCTCAGTCACCCATGATATACTCGAGATATCCAAACCCAATGTTGAGCCTAGCTCATAACTTGGTGCCTGCATCCACCAAATAAGATATCAACAGTACCTAAGCGCTACTAATATGATAATAATAACTCAACATAAATCATTAGACATGAAATGATAAATCAACTATAGCTGAGAAGGTTAAGAGTTAGTCCTAATAATCATGAACCCATTCATGTCCTATGAGGCACAATCAATAGTTGCAGTAGTGATCAATATCAATCCACATCAGTAAGACATGATAAAGCAATATCATACAAAAATGTAACTAAGCCAAAGTAGCATATACATAAAATAGGATAAAATGAATCTAATGTAAGAAGTGTGCATATCAAGATATAATGAATCCAATGTGAGTATCAACTATGACATAACATGTTGCATCAACTATCCAAGCTACCTATGTCATAACCATCTAAAAGAAAAACCAACATCAACCATCAACATTCAAAGATTTATTACAAACATGTTAAGTAAGCCATAATCTAGTGTTTATAAGGGCCCACACAGTTAGTTCATGACATCTTGGTAAGTATCAATAGTCAAGCACATCGTTCTCAGAAAAGGTCCAACAAAACCAATCAACCCTACTACATGATCTCTCCACCCATTATGGGGTGGCATGGTCTCAAATATAACTTGTTGGCATTTATATTTGTTGTCATCAAGATAACTACATTATCTAATTCATTAGGCCAAGTAACGGCCTCCTTCCTATCTTCATATGTCCCTCATGATACTAAAATGGAAAAATAGCACTTGAACAACACTATTACAATAGAAAACTTCACCAAATCTCATAACTTGGCTAAAAATTTTCCACTCTCATGCCTTAAAAAGGGCCATCAAAAGCAATAAAATCCACTAAAACTAGCCACAATAGGTTCACCAAACCTAGAATACCTATATAATTCATCAAAAATCTAAGGTAACAATTATTAATTTCAACACAACACCATTGATATTAACTATTTTAGGCATTTAGGAAGGTGGTCACAAAGCAACACAAGCCCACAGTTTCCCAAAAGATAATAACTCATACATTCCTCAATACATTTCCCAACAAGAGCACTAACAACACTCCTAAGATGGAACATGCAGCTAAGGAACCACAAAACAAACAATGATGTCTACCAAATTAATAATCTGACTATGCAACTTGACTAGGGTCAATGTCACTTGTGTCAACACACACAAACCTGTAATATGAGGTTAACAAACATAAAATCATCCAATCCCATTGGATTGCAACTATAATCTAAATCAAGAGTGGAAATCTTCCATTAAACATTATGTCGCATGCATAATCCTAAGAGTACTCATCACAAAATGTCATATCACAATGGTAGTAATCCATAGTATTATGATTACACCACTACATCATCAACCATTCAAGGGTTAGTGTAGCATCCCATACCAACCATGTTTAACCATGGAAAATACATACTAGGTATCACATACAGCCTGAAGGATTATATCATGTTCTCTAATACACACATGACCTTACACAATGGTCCAAGGATACCAATCCCACCATCTAAAAATAGCCATCTGAGGTCATCACCCAACTTTCATCACTCTATCTAAGAGTCAAGTGGGTACCTAAGATTTTAAACACCACTTGATCAGGGCTTAGTGCTACTCTATCAAAACATGAAATCAACAGACATTCTAGTAATGCTTCTAAAACAAAATAGAAATATTCATCTTAGAATATGTCTAATAGGTATAAAAATAACAATACCTTAACTAAATCATGGTTTCACCTATAGGCTAACACATGCATGCATCTCAACAAGTACCACCTTGCTAATTTGCATAAATGCCCAAGTCTATAGGACCAATTAGTGTTGCACAAGGGAAAAATATTAAAAATTCACAATGGTTGGTTTTACCATAACCTATTTAGAGGTATCTAAAGGAATTTTAAATTCATAAAGTGACCATTATGCACTAAGATTTCATGGCCAACTCGAGGCACATGTGGTGCACACTTTGAATGAATTAGGTGGTTACTCGTGCAAAAGGGAAAAGTATATTTTTAGCCTATAAGAGACTCCACTTCTTGACCCATACCTGGTAAAAATATTTATGAATGTAATGCTTCTCTGCCCTCAACCTCATACTATCACTAATACTCACTACTAGAGTAGTGATGCGGGATTACACAACATAATACAACATCACACCTTGGTAGATTTAATCAAATAGAAATTGGTTTTAGAGGGAAAAAAAATCACACAAGTAGAGTACATCCACTTAACCACATATAAAATATGTTAACAACATAAAGTTACATTTATTCCAAGATATGCACATGAAAATATTCATGCAACAATTAAAAAATATAGATCAACATAAGGTTCACATGATTGATTTCAAAAGTGGGAGATCACGTACACAAGTAATTTACTATCATTCACATGTTCAACCATTAATAACATACAACAATGTATGCAAAATTTTCATACAAAAATATTTATATCAAGAAGAGAAGTGAAAACCCACAAGGTTATTGCATACACATAAGGTGTAAAAGATATCAATTTACATTATTTGGCATAATCAACAAAATGTACATGTTCACACAACAAAGTTAAAGTCAACCAAGTATGTGGAAGTCCACAAGGTCAACCATATGCAAAAGTATAATTAAAAGTAAAATTTTACATGATTTAGAAATATCAATCAAAATTAATAATTACACAACACATAACAGTTAAAATTAAAGGAGGAATCACATGAAAGAGACCACACATATGTGGCTCGGGTGTTCAAACAACTATGCCAAGGTACTTTCATATCATGAAAATCAACACACATGATGATGAATCACAAGTATACATGACTCTCATTGGGTCACCCAATGTCTAGATGTCATCCATATGACACCAATATCTATCATATATTACACATAATCAGTCCTAAGGATCTCAGAACATGATCACCTCCCTTCTCGAAAGGTTGTATTCCAACAAGCCTAAAATATATCTCCATGACTTCTTAAATATTTACCAATAATTTTTATACATCATGGATAGATGGTTAAAGCTAACCAATAGCAATAAAAGATCCCCAAAACTCTCTAACTTGACCACGCAATTCAATCACACTTACCCACTAGACCCTCCAGGCTCAAGCTATACCCGTAGACCTCCCAATATATTATACCTTGACATCATTGGATATCTTTCACATGTAAACTATCAATGGTTTATAAGATATTATCTCATGATTCCAACAACAATCTTACATCACTATTCTTCCAGTTAACTTAATCTTACAGTCAAAGGTTAAATGGTAATGCTTACTTGGATGCAAAATCACCTTTAGGAAAGGGTAGACTTAGCTACAGCATGGGGTGAATGTTAGATCACTACTATGGGAATTATAATTTCCAAAAATTAACAATATTAATTGAATCCATAATAAACATCCTCATAGATGTAGAGCATGTCTATATCATAATAGACATACCATGAGTATCAAAACATAGCCAATATTTAGTTAAGCATTCTCATGGGTGCATAACTTAGATATAATAAGATAATCATCCCCATGGATATCACATATCCATGGTCAACATGATAACCTTCATGGAAATCAACCTATCTATGGTCAAATAACCATCACCAATGTAAACACATCCATGATCAAAATAACATCAAAATTGAAAATCAAGAAGTAAACATCCATACACAATTATTTTTAACCCTATGGATTTATGAAGCCACATGCTCCTCTATTTGATTCAAAGAGACAAAATACATAATTAAGATCAAGCTCTTAATATAGCTCAAAATGCCAAAATACTCCCTCCAAGTAGAAATCCCAATCCTCACTAACTTTCCTAAGTAAATCTAATACCCTCACCCTACGCAACTCCCCAGGTTAGTGCTTAACCCTTGGTCTTCCTGAGGTTAGGATGTTTAAATAAACTACTATTGACTCATCTATACAAGTCAACAATAGATATTGAACATCATTTCCTCAATTTGAAGATGAAGTGATGATCACCAATCTTACATTGACTTACCCATACAAGTCAAAAGTTGACTAGTGATGCTTGCCCCAATGCAACTGATGAGCCAAGGGTTGACCCAACCAAATCCACAAGTAAGCATAAAGAGATTACCTACAAAAATTTACTAATTTTTTCATACACACACACGTATGTGTACATTCCAAAAAATAGGAACATTATAACACTTCAGGCTTACACAAGCCAAACACTATTCAACTCATCAAAGAGGTTCTTTGAATTTATAGTGGTCACATCATAACCTCCTCAAGAAAATAAGATATATAGTAGTCTATACCAGGAATATAACTCTATCCATGGTTTAGTATGCATGCTAAAGTACAAGGTTCCAATTCAATCTTATCAAGACAACATAGACATACAGGTGGCATTTAGTCATCAAAAGGCATACACATATATGCTAGCCAAAATAAGACTCTATAAGGTGATAAAGATCTACATTAGGTTTATATATAGCCATCAAAGTACATTATGCATACTCAAACACTTACAAGGGTAGGCTAAACCATAAAAAACTCAACCAAATTTTCAAGCACATGCCAAAAATCAGTGCAATGTGTCCAAAACCTCTAAAGCACAAGCTCTAATACTAGATGAAACAACCCAAAGTTTTTATTTTTATTTTTTTGAAGTTATCTATCTAAGTACATAACATAACAATAAAAAGTTCTAAACATAAACTTATTGTAGTGCAATTCATCTCAACAACTCTATAGGAAGAACTAGCAACCCATGACCAACATCCCAAACATCGTAATAGATAATGTTATAAACCACCAGAATGAAATTAAGCACATCCAAGAACGTTTAGTTAGACAAAAGCTTTATAAGAATATAATATATTCTATAATTTAAATACTTAAGCATGAATTCCAATTGATCAAGCATAAGGGCCATCTCACTAACTTACTTCAGCAAGTTTTATCCCATCATGAGATTAGTGAGTGGAGCTCTCTAATCCACTGCTAAAGCCAACACAATAGAAGATAGAGGATCCAAAATCTTGGGAAGTTACCCAAGAAAGTACCACTTCTTGTAGAAATAATTATATTATTTAAACTAGATGAGATAAATAATACCGAATTCAAGGTGGATGACATCACACACATGAGCATCCTAATGAGTAAGCATATAATTGGCATTGAAAAATCAATTAGTCCTCATGCTATAAGATCACATGTTATGTTATAAGATCACCATCTCATGGTCCAACTAGAATGGTCACACACCTAAATGTTGCTTAATTATCACTTTAGTTAGCATATCATGTTATTATGAAAACATAGGCATTCACATCATATAATTAGCTTGCATATGATTGTGTAAACATTCATTACTTAATTAGTCTTAGGTAATCACTTATGTATTCATTTAGGAAAATTATTATTTATCAAACCATTTCCAAGGTAGATTATGTAATCATATAACCAAGTGTTAACTTAAAGGTTTCCATAACCTACTAATTCTCATCTTCATTTTGGGATCACTTACCCAACACATAGATTATTCACATCTTTATAGTCACAATGCAAGGTATATCATGAATTTTATTGGAAAAGATAAGCTTTAAGTTTAAGCATGCACATAATTATCATAACTAATGATTATCCAATCACCTATAAGTATTAATGATAATTTAGCCAACTTCCAATAAGAAAAATGTTGCATTATAACATCTAGATTAATAAATTTTAAGAAAACATGTCATATATCTAAAACACTATGACACCATTAATAGTATAACTCATAATCTAGAATGTGGATCCACATATGAAGACCATTAATATATCTTACTTCATTGCTTAAGCAATGTAAGTAAGCTCACTAAAAATGACATTATGACCAATAAGCATTCATTTTTATAGCATAGTAATGAGAACATATTGCTTCAAATCATCAAGAGACTAATTACATAAATTATTTGCATCGTCTTATTTTCAGCTAAGATTGTAAAAATGATAAGACCAGGTGTTTATAAACAACAATATGATTAAGGAATTAAGGCAAAACTGATTACATAAATCACATACCACTACTTGTTTTAGCTAAGGTTATAAACCATACAACCATGACTCATAAAATGTCATAACAAGATAACATCAAGGAGCATGTCCTTAATCATACATCAGGTTATATATGTGTCTACAGTTATTGATTTAAAATTGAGTCTATCACATTATTGAGCATGTTTTAATATATCAATATTTCACATTATAATTTAGCTATCATCATACTAATGTCATAAACAATAGATACTTCCATATGCTAAATAGGTAATCTATGCCATGAGAATGTCATCAGGTAATGTTCATCACAAAATCTATAAAAGTCTATACAAAACTTCCATAATGAAATTAAAACCTCTAAACATTCTTGTCATGTCATAAGGAAACACAATCATGCTTTCATTTAATTCCAAGGTTAAAGACACTATATTTACAATTGCTCCAACAATAACCTTTTACCATTTTATGCCTACATAAAAGCAACAAGTACATCAATAAGCCATACACATATAATGATATATAAGGATTAAGTTTAACATAATATACTCTAATTACATTATCACTCCTATAATGAATATAGCTCAGTCTCAGTGCACACCAAATAATAATTACAGTTGGTTAAATATATATAAGAACCACACAACTATCATCAAGATTTCCTTTAATGTCTACAACATATCCACTAATATCCATATTTCAACTTAAGAATTTTACAAAATTGCATAATATAATAAGATTAACTACAACACAAAATGAGTAAACAGTTACAATCCATCGATCCAACATCATATATTAACAGGCATGAAGAAGAGGGAGATATCATATGAAATCTAGGTACCACAACAAAGAATATTAAACACTAGCAGAGGGACACCCCTCAATACCAGCCCTATGAGCCCAACCATAAGCTTGGTTGAGGGTTTCGGCAACTAGCTACTTGGATGAGGTAAGAAATATACACACAATACTGAGCCATCAGTAAGGACTTATAAAACAATCAACAAGGATAAAAGAAACAAGGTATAAAACATAAGCCATAACACTCAGCCAACCATGGGCCTGAGTAATGCCTAAGACATACATTGGAACTTTATCAAAATTATCCCATTAAGATAGAACTAGAACCTTTATTTCAAAACCACATACAACATTTTATGATTGAAATCAGACTCTATAAGGAACATGAGTAACCATTTTATGAAATGGAAAAGAAGTAGTCCATGTTTTATACATGTGTGTGTGTGTGTGTGTGTGTGTGTGTGTGTGTGTGTGTGTGTGTGTGTGTGTGTGTGTGTGTGTGTGTGTGTGTGTGTGTGTGTGTGTGTGTGTGTGTGTGTGTGTGTGTGTGTGTGTGTGTGTGTGTGTGTGTGTGTGTGTGTGTGTGTGTGTGTGTGTGCGTGCGTGTGCGTGCGTGTGTGTGTGTGTGTGTGTGTGTGTGTGTGTGTGTGTGTGTGCGTGTGTGCGTGTGTGTGTGTGTGTTAAGCCAATTGTTTCCTCATTAAAATAAAATATACATAACTTTGTTCCAAAACCAAAACATATATAAATCTAAGACTTGGCATTTAATAGATAAGCACACCCAGCTAATTTAACAAAAAATCTAATTAAATTCAATTTCAAAAAAAATGGGGGGTTGTTAAATAATAAGAATGTAGTCTTTTAATTTTAATAGACCCGATCATTTTTAATCCAATATTAATTTTTTAATGGGAAACCAAAACCCATGCATCTCATGCCAATCTTAGCACTTTTATACATTTAAGACCCAACATTTTAATCTATTTCTAAAAGGTATAATAATCCACCTAAATTTATCTTATGAGTTTAATGAAATCCCTAATTATTATTGGGTTAAAAGAGATATATTGTCAATAGGAGAGTTCTTTTCATAGCTTCAATAATACCCATAATGATTCACTAAACAAGAAATAAAATCAACAGAGTAATTCTACCATTATTGAAATAATCCCCAATCAATTTTCTCATCTTCTATCCATAAATCAACCCCCTTGCACATACAGTCCTAAAGGAAATAAAGTATGGTGACTGTTATAAAACCATGAGCTAAAACAAAACAATATAGTGGAATTTCCTTAGATAAAGACACAAGGTTCAAGATAACAGACAAAACACAGCGTTGAAGTCACTTGTGAATTTGTAGGGGTTTGAAAAGTTTATTTTATACATTAAGGACTTAGGATGCACATGATACATAGTAGTCTATGGTACTTCAAGGTCGACAATTACTCATAAACAACAATGAAATGCATTATCAAATTTAATAAATCATAACCATGGTTTATACCTATTGAAGGAGTTACCCAATATTTGGAATATCACTACACACATTAGATCAAAGGATGTAGCCAAAAACATGATCATAAGGACCAGATTGCCTACAATGACTCCTTATTACATGTGTTCATGCTAGGAAGAATAATAACAAGAGTATATTGGCTTAAAATAATCATTTTTATTTAGAAAATGATTGGCTACAATCAAGGACTTACCCATAGCATGAGTCAGTCCCCTATCTCTCCCTTGCATCTCATTTTTCATGCATATCAATCTCCATCCTCCAGCATTTCACCCCTATGTTTCCTTCTCTACTCTCTGTTTCATTCTTCCTCTTCTATTTTCTCTTCTCCATATGAACCACATTAAAATTATTCTATATCCATTAATATATAAAAAATAAAATATATCACCTCCTCCCATCTGTGTAACCATCAAATTTGCCTACCTAAACTACACACTGGCCCTAGTCTATTCTCCTTTTTCCTTACATCCTTCCTGTAGTTGTGATGTTTCTCCTTCCTACCCCACATCGTGCATAACTAGTTCCATTAAAACCTCCCTGCTTGCCATACCTTATTCATTCATAAGCCATGTCTACCTCTATCTCTCCCCCACAAATGTACCATTTCATGGTCAATGCTATTTTTTTTCCAACCGAACACCACACTCCTCTTCAAATTCTATTAATCTCCCACAACATATGCAACAAGTCAAGGGGAGATCAAAATAAAATAAAAACAAGAGAATTTAAGGAAAAATAGTATATGCAAGAAGTATATCCTTCTCTCACTTATTTCATATGCCATAAGGAAATAATTATATACATATAATATAATATATAATGAACAATTAACAATAAAAATATAATATTACTAAAATAACAACAATCAGAAGTCATAATTCATAATGGCTTCAATAGGATTAAAATAATGAAATCTTAATAAGATAATAATAAATAAAATTCCTTAAATGAATATTAATTATCAAAATAAGAAAAATCATTAAAAATAATAATTAATAATGAATTTATTGATTAAGAATCAATAATAAAGTAAAGTCATAAAATAATTGATTAACAATTATAAATTGATTATTTAGCAATATACAATAAACTATTTTTAAAATAATAATAATAATCATTAACATAATAATGGTCATCATGAATCATAAAATTGATTCAAATCTCTTGCTGGTCAAGCATCCATGAAGGAGGTTACTGATATAGTTACTAAGGTCGAGAGATCCACTAGGGTTTATTCATTCCCAAACCCAACCTAGCTAAAAAACAAGCCATAAAAAAAATGTCATTAGGAAAGAGATCATGTAGGTCCATGACACCTAGGGGGATGACCAAAATGTGAAAATGACCTCAAATAGACAAGGACAGGCTAGAGGAATAGTTATACCAAAATTTGATAATCCTAATAAGGAATAAGAACAAAACATGCATTCTTAAAATGGGGTAAGACTAACATGATGGAAAGCAATAACATAAAGGTATATGATGACAGTGGCTCAATATCACATAGTACATTTTACATCTATTAGAGTGACATTATGATTGCTCAATCACCTACAAAATACTTGAGATGTCTAAACCCAAGGTTGAGCCTAACTCATGGCCTGGTGCCTGCATCCACCAAATAAGACATGTTGTCATCAAATTATGTACCCTAGAATGTTATATGAAATTCCTTCAATTTGATGCAACATGGAATCATCCCTCAAGTTTGTGGGAACTTATAAGAGAGATGAGTCTCCAAGATCTAGCTCCATAAATTATTCTCTAAGTGTCTATCACATAATCTAATGCTTGTTCATGAAAAGAGTCAAGAGTTTACATTAAAAAAACTATGCTAAAGAGGTGATCCATCAAAAATTTATCCCACTGACTATCACACTTCTACTAAATAGTAATGCTTTCTAAGACTAATTCCATGCATAGAAAGATACTAACATAGTGTTTTAATGTGAAGGTAACATGCTTGAGAAAATCAACAAGATAATCGACCTAAGGGGAAGATTGCACACCATAGATACAACTGCATAATTGAAAGATATTTTAATGCATTTAACACACTTCACATGACCTATTAACATCAGAACCTTTGTTCAAATAGGAAGGGTAAAGGGATTAAGGATGATGCAATCACTTGGCTCCACTATACATCACTCACATACTCAGATAGAAGTTCACAACTTAGAATTGATCTTATATTCAATGTTTAAAAGCAAAGTGCAATGTCATTTTATCAGGGCTTCGCCATACCAAAATGTGATCCCCTATAATAGTCAAAAATGGCTCAATTTATAGAACTATGGGGAAGAGAGAGAGAAGAGAAGCTAAAGAGGCACAAGGACATGTGTCCACACATGAGAATTAGTTACAGATGCATGAGAGAGATGGATGGGGTGATCCATGTCATGCCAAGAGGTTTACTTGTCTAAAACAAGTCATGAGAATGGTGGCAAGTGACATAAAGACTTTAGGAGAGGCATAGTAAATTTTTTCTATTGAAAATCATCCATGAGAGTTTGAAACTAAAAATAGAGAATCCAACACATAACACTACTAATGGGGAATGGGACTCATAATAATAGTTAGAAAATGTTCTTTCTATCTGCTAGCTATCCTCTAGACACCTGTAGTTGTTGATTTCATGGAAGTAATGACTTGAACCATCAACCTATCCATTTGGCTTACTTTATTTGCACCAGATGCTCAAGATTCAACTATTTATTATCTTCACATCTACTCTCATGTTCTCACCAAGTATTTTGAATAGCAATGGCTATTCTCCATAGTTTAAAATTCAATTTTTATAGGCCTTCATCTTTGTTTGAATAGTAATGACTATTCTTGGACAATTTTCCTAAACATTTCCTTCAGCATTTTTCTTTTGTCCTCTTTGCTATGGAGGGGTACCCTTCACAAAAATTGTGGAGGACACTTCCTCAAAAAATTACCCTTTGAGGAAATTGTTTTGAGCACTTTCTCCATAAGAATTCATTCAAAATAGTTACAAGTGTCCTTTAGCTTTTTTAAAATGATCTTTTCTTTGTAATTTTTTTCTCTTACCCTTTTTCTAAAAGAATTCATCAGCTTCTATTTGGCCCTTCAGATTTTCTAAAATGGACCATCTAGAAAGGACACTTGTCCAAAAAATACCCTTCAAACTTTGTGGAGGACCATTTCAGCTGCAAGTTACCCTTCAAAAAAGTTACAAAGTACCGTTTGAAATTTTTGTTTGGTTCATTTTCCTACAAAAGAACCCTTCAGACTTTTTGAAATGTACCCTTCAAAAAGAGTGAAATGTACCTTTTGGACTTTTTTTAAAGGGCATCCTACTTGAAAAGTACCCTTCGAAAAAATTGAAATGTCCTTTGGGAAATTTGAAATGATCCCTTCAAAAATTGAAATGCCCTTTGAGAAATTTGAAATGATCCCTCCGGAAAAGTTGCAAAGTACCCTTCGACTTTGAAAAGATATCTTTCAAAAAAATGCGTAGGGTAACTACTCAGAGACTTATCCTTTAGGAAATTTTAAAATGAAATGTTTGAAAGAAATATACTTATAGAAAATGCTTCAGACAAAAATTCCAAAAGAATTCTACAAATACTTTATAATAAAAACTTGAAGGAATTTGACTCAAGTTTAACAAAGACCAACATGAACTTTTTTAAAGGAAAATACTTGTATTTGTTGTGAGCTTTGTCAAAGAACATTTCTTCTAAATAAAAGCTAAGTACTAAACTTGTCCAAATTTTAAAGGTGCAAACTTAGGGGTGGAATTTGACCAACATCATGGTGATTCCTAGGTATGTCATACCTAATATGCCTAAGACTAGTTACCTAAATCCTTCCATTGGGCATGGAGTCACACAAATGAGAACTCAAATTGTCATGAATAGACCTTGGATTAATCACAAGATAATTGACATTACATAAGAAACACACAAAACAAAAAGGAAGGAAATACATCTATGGTATAGAGCACTTAGGGAACACAAAAACAAACTGAAACAAAACTAAACTAAACACACATACCTATGCTACAATTTATAAGACAAACTTTCAAGGACTAATAGCACAACTTTATATGTATCCCATTCATAGGGATAGGAAATTATTCTCCATTCATCTTGGTTAGATAAAAGGAGTTGATTTGCTTGCACTTTTTAGTGATGTAAGGGCCACTCTAATAAGCATCAAACTTTATATGTTTACCTAATTTTGCTCTATCCTCATCCCATTTTAGAGCTAAGTAACCTTCATTAAACACTCTTGTACTTGCTCTTTTGTCAAAGGACTTCTTCATGAGTACTTGGTGGTATTCCATGGTCTTATGTGTATTGTCCCTTTCTTCCTATAGTTACATTAGTTCTATCAATTTGACTTCCATTGGACTATTTTCAATCAGTTCCAGCTAATGTGAAAGTCCTAGAGTAAGGAGCTCTTGAGAGATGGACAACCTATCTTCTCTCCCATAAATGAGCATAAAATGAGAGTTGCCAATTTATCTCTTAGGATTAATCCTATCATTCCATAAGGATATCTTCAACTTTTGTGCCATGCTCTTTGATTGTTCTCCAATGTCCTCTTGATGATCTTGATGAGATACTTGTTAGTAGACTCAGCCAACTCATTACTTGAGGGTAATAGTTGGATGAGGTACTAAATCAAACTCTATTCCTATTTGCCCACTCAAAAGTTTTATCACCTATCAAATCAAGCTCATTATCAAAAATGATAGTATAAGGGACCCTAAATCTTGTTGTGATACTCTCATAAAACTCCAAGATTGTATTTTAATTTGCCTCCTTCAATGCAATATCCTCTACCCACCTTGTGAAGTAATCAGTAGCAGTTAATATCCATTTATGTCTAGCACTTTATGGAGGGTTGATCATACCAATGAAATCAAGGGCCCATTGCATGAAAGGCCGGTCCACCTAGATAGGATTAAATTGAAGGCTACAAGTTTCTATTTACCTACAAAGAAGGCACATTGAGGACACCTCCTAACCTAAGAGTAACAATCCTTAAAAAGGATATTCCAATAATACCCAACCCTCATTATCTTTTTAGATATTATTTTTATGGAGAAATGACCTCCATCTACACCATTGTGAAACTTTTCCATCAAAATGCCAAACTGATTATTGTCAACACACCTTAGTAGCACACCATTCACATCCTTCTGAAAGAGAATACTATCTACAAGACAATAATGAATGGTTTTCAATCTAAAATACCTTCTTTGTGACTTGTTCAAACCATTAGGACAATCACCATTTTGGAGGAAACCAATGATGTCTTATGTCCAACTTTGAATTGGTATGTGACCAGCTAGTTGGAGATGAGCTTGATTGATTAAGACTTCTTCCCTTGACCCTTTAAAATCTGAAGCTAGATATTCACACAACCCCTTTCCTCTTACTAAGTGTTTTACCTTGATATCAACATCATAATCCATTACCTTTGTCATCCTCCTAGCTCTCTTCTCATTGAGTTCTTTGATTAGGAGAAACTCTTTGGTGCTATAATGAGAGACCATGAAATGTATTTATTTGAAAGCATGTGCTTGAAATTTTCAAACCTATTATCACAACTAGATCTTGCTTCTTAATAAACATGTACTTGACCTCATAATCTTCCAATTCTTGACTAAATTATGTAATGGGTTATTCAATTTCTTCATCATTCTTTTGCATAAGCATAGCTGAGATTATGTCAGTTAGCAAAAGTGTAGAGTATGAAATCCTTGGAAATTTTTGGGTTCAAGAGAGTAGGATATTGGGCAAGTGTTTGTTTGATTACCTCAAAATTATTCTTACCTTCCTTTGTCTAAGCAAAATCTTGGTTCTTCTTGAGCATGGTTGTGATAGGCTTCACCAAAGTAGCAAATCCTAAGATAAACCTTCTTACAAAGTTGATCTTGCCTAAGAAACTTTGCAAACCTTTCTTGTGTAGAGGAAAATACAAGCCTAGAATGGCTTCAATCCTTTCAATATCAATAGATAGGCCTTCTTTTGACACAATGTAACCCAATAATTTACCTTCATGAATAGAAAAGATATATTTTTTTGGATTAAGTGAAACTCAAAACACTCTACACTTCTTAAAGACTTGCCTTAGATGTTTCATGTGGTCATTATCATCCTTGGAAAAAATAGTTATATCATCATGGTATACAAGAAAAAACTCATTGATCAAACCTTTAAAGGCCATGTCCATTGCTCTTTGGAAGGTCTCACCAGCATTAGACAAACTAAAAGGCATCTTTCTATATGAAAATGTTCCCCATTTTATGGTCAATTTTGTCTTGAACCGATCCTCCTCATTCACCAATATTTGGTTATAACCTGAATAGCCATCAAGTAGTGAAAAGTGTTGAGAACTTGAAAACACTTGAAAAATTTGCTCCATAGAAGGTAGTGGATAATGGTCTTTGAGTGAAACTCTATTCAGATCCTTGAAGTCCACACAAAGTTTGATCTATCCACTCTTATTTTGGATAGGTACAAGGTTAACTACCCAAGTTGAGTGTTTGATAGGAAAAATAATCCTAAACTCAATAAATTTGGTGATCTCTTTTTTCATTAGTTCTTCTATCTTGGGATTGATAGGCCTTTGACTTTCCCTAACTAGTTTAGCTCTAGGTTCTAACTCAATGGTGTGATGAGATAGACCTCGATTAACCCTTTAAAATCCTTGTATTTCCAAGCAAAAATATCATGAAACTATTTACACAATCCAATGAAGGCCTGCTTTTTAGAAAGATAACATATCTTACCAATTTTCAAAAGTGTGTCTTTAAATATCAATATCCTTTCGTAGTTATCTTCCTTTTTAGACATGCTTACCATTTCCTTCCTTCTTTGATCATCTTCATTGAACACACTCTCCAAAGTAACCAGTCCCTTTGGTATCTTGTTTATCTTTAGCTAGAGAAATTGTTCTTCATATTCATTATGAAATTTCTTTTTGTTCTTTGAAGAAAATTTTGCTTCATTTTGAATGAAGTGTACAATGTGTTTATCACTCTCAAACACTTACCAAAACACTTCATTATCTAGAATATAAGGTCTCAAAATGAACTTGATGTGAGGTTGGTCCCTCTCTCTACTTACATCAGCAACTTTATCAAAGTGTGCTCCTATCATAGCCAACCTATCAGCATATTTATTTGAGTCTCTTGGTATAGATTAGATATTGAAAGCATCAAAGTCCTAAATTATATCCCACACCCTATGCTTATAAGACTTAATCATAGGGTTCTTGGCTATAGCTTGGTTTCTCACTTGATGTATAATCTATTCACTATCTCCATATACCTTCAAATTCTTGATTCCCTTTCTCTTTTCCCATTGGAGGTCATGAACCAAGCCTTCATATTTTGTTGCACTACAAGTACAACTAAAATGGAATCTATATGAAGAGTAATATTGGTCCTTTGAGGGAGAAACTAACATGACACCAGCTCATACCCCTAATTTTCTTCTAGAGCCATCAAAAAACATCTCCCATATCCCTTCAAGTTCATGATCCTCATTAGTGAGTGATGGTATAGGAATGTTCTTCTCATGCATACAATATACCCCTAATTCAGTCTCTTCTATGAATGCATAGGGGTCATGCTCATAAGTTTTATTACTATACTCATCAAGAAAGAGGTCAGAAATACCTTCAAGGGGAAAGGATGTTTCACCACTAATAGCACTTTCTTCTTGCTCACTAATCATACAATTTTGATTTGAACTTGTCTCCACATATGGTTCAATGTGGAACCTTACCAAGGGATGTGTTATTATAGTTACTTTAGATCCATATATTTTTTTAAAATATAGAAAATACCAATCAACTTTAAGGTACCCTCTAATCTTAGCCATGAAGTCTTTTGACAAGAAAATAGCAAAATGAGTTAGAAGATCAACCACCACAATGTCTTGTAAGATGGGTAAACTTTGGAAATCATGCAAGAAAACTTTCAAACCTTTAACCAACCCCAAAGTCTTGGATGGATTTCCATAAAGCTAAAACACACCCTTGTTATGAGGCTCGTATTTCAGTCCCAATTTATTAGCAACCACTTTAGGCATAACTATGGTACTAGCCCCATTATCCACAATGCAGTTGTGAACCAATTTGTCTCCCATAATGAGCATGAGGTAGAAAGGTGGAGTATTTTCATATTTGGTGGAGGGATATAAAACATGATTTGGTATGTTGGCAAGGGCCACACCATGGTATTTTGGAGCTTGAGGTGCTACATTGATATTAGCAAGTTGTTCTTATAGGATTTCCTTTTGACCAAGCATATGTAATACTTCCTAAAAATAAATGCTTATCTTGGTATTATTCAAAGAATCAATAATGTTTAGAGAGGAAGGATTCACCTTGTCTTGCATTCTTGAAGGTAATGAGGGAGCTTGAACTTGTTGTATTGGAGG
Source organism: Torreya grandis (assembly GCA_037957365.1). Taxonomy (NCBI): domain Eukaryota; kingdom Viridiplantae; phylum Streptophyta; class Pinopsida; order Cupressales; family Taxaceae; genus Torreya; species Torreya grandis. The sequence continues at coordinate 241,054 of JARHVA010003587.1, forward strand.
TTTGGTAGCCTTGCTCACATTTTGACTTTGAGGAGTAGTGTGACTAGTAAGATCTATTACATTGGTACTTGCACTTTGTGGCCTTAAAGAAGCACTAATTGGAATCACTTGCACTGATGGAGTATCTCCTAAATCCATATTTTTATCCTTTGTGTTGTCTGTAACTGATGTATTTTGATTTAACACATAATTGTCTTCTACTTGGAAATTCATAAAATCAATACTTTGGTTGTTACCTTTTACTTGAACATCTCTTTGCATGATATTTTATTCTTTTAATGTAACATAAGGAGTAGATCCTTATTGAGCTACCAAATATTGATTAACTTCTCCACCATTATTCATAAACTGACCTTAATATTTCCCCCAATGATCCAAATGTTCCTCTCCTTGAACTAGATTGGTGTGGACTAGAATAATAGACTTTATGGATGGAATAGAATTAGGATTATAGGAATTGGGCTGCCTATTGAAAATTTGTTGACCTTGTCCTCTTCCTTGGTTATTTTATTAGGGTGGAGGTCTATAGCCGTTTTGAGGATAGTATTGAGGATTGGGTGGAGCACTTGCATACATTTATGCGTGCTTGAGCTAGGCTTGAAAAGACTGAATCATCTCATCCTTATCTATAGCATCATCTACCTTCTTGGAAGTGGTTTTAGTTTTAACATTGGTATTGGGAAATTTTTCTATGCTTGGGGATTAAACTAAATTATGAGACAAAAAAGGCATGGAGACTCTTGGAGGTAATTTCTCAGCTTGTATCAAACTATTCTTAGCTTTAATGGCTATCTCATATGCCTCAGTTAAAGTAAATCCTCCCATTGATTTCAACATTACTACTACATCAGTGCAATAGCCTTAAGATATGTGGGGAATACAAAGCTTGGAGAAGATCTCATAATAGGTGGTAGCCTATGCCATGTTCTTTGAAATCTCTCATTGAAATCTCCCATAGATTCATTAAGACCTATATTTATCACATTCAACAAGTGAATTAGTGAAGTATGGTCACTCTTATTTTTGAACCTATTTACCAAAAATTCTCAAAATCCATCCTAATTAGTAATACAACCACCTTCTAATTATAGACATCTAATTCTTAACACCATTTGTGTTGAAATTGTTAATCTTACTCGAATTGCACTCAAACGTACATTTTAAGTCAAAATCCATAAAACATGCTAAATGGTTCAAACTTATCATTTACAAGTGCCAATTTAGGTCAAATTATCCCTAAATAGGGCAATGCAATTTATGGGTCAGCTAACTTTGATCAATTCATTTTGAGTCAAAATTATGATTTTGCCTTTTGTGCTTTGGATCATTCTTTTCTCCTAAATTCATTGGTATACACCATGTAACTTTTTTATTTTTTGTTGGAAACATCCTAAATGGAAATAGGATTTGACACATCTAACATCACCTTCTAATTCTTCCTTAGTCAAATTACAACTCAATAATATGACTTTCTGACCATTTTGATTAATTGACAGGCAATTTTCAAATAATTGCACAAATGTTGATTAACCTTATTTAAGGCTAGTTAATCTAAATCAAGAGCTTAAGTGATTTTCCATGAGAGTTTTTGAATATTTATTTTTTTAAATTGATTCCTATTATATTCATCATCAGGTGACATTATTTCTTTGGAAGACATCCCTAGGCCATAAATATCAATATTATGGGTAACCCATACCTAGTTAACGCCTCCCATGCCTCTTAAATGCCCCTTATTCCAAGGTCATGATGAAGATAATTATGGATTTAATTCCAAATATTAGGATTATCTATGGCCACACATCTCAATCTTGAGATGGATGGTTATGGTTGATCCTAACCAATCTCAAAAATCTATAAATAGAGAGACCATGGACATTAATTTTAAGCTTGAATATTGCAAAGTTATAATGTTAAATTGTTTCCACAATCCTTTGCATTTTATCATTTATTTTTCTTTACAAGCTTCATTTATAGGCTAGTTTAGTGATTTGGAATCATGAGCCTAGGTTTTATGGAGTGTTCTTGATACATTAGAGGAGTTTGCCACCTATGTTGACAAAGACAAGGATGCTTGATCAAGGGAGAACATGCTTTTGAGCCACATTGGTATGGTGAATCCATTTGGGAAGGTATTATGATGTTTCTTTCTTTCATTTTACTTCTTGTTATCCTTTGTAATTCCCATGGGAATAGATAGGCTTAGTTAGTTAGTTAGTTATGCATTTTTCATTATTTATGGACTAATTTTTCACTAACTTGATTTTTAATCCTCTCTACACCAATGTCCTATACCAATCAAGTGCCTTCCCTTTTATAGACATGGCAAGTAGTCTAATATCTATGTTAGCTTGGGTGATATTGTGGAAATTTCAAAAATTTGAAATATCCCTAATATGCTCAGATGGGGTAATAGGACCCTCACCATTGAATTTTGGGAGATTTGTGGTATCATTAGGAGGAATAGGATCATACAAAGGAAGGTTAATTGGATTTTTGGTGTTGAAGGCTAGGAAAGGATGTCTTCTATCTATTTATTCTTCCTTTTAATCTACTAATTCTTCAACCTCCTCTTCTTCCTCTTCAAAACCTTCTTGTTCAGGATTTCTAAAGGTTATGAATGGTTCAAGGTGTTATTCTTAAAGAGGAGTTTTAGGTAGAGGGACTTGATTAAAGATTCTACTAGAAGATGATCTAGTGAAGGCCATGAAGTATAATGTGAAGAAATTGATCTACAATAAGAAAGTCTCACCTTTTGGAGTTGCCAAATGTTAGATTAAGAACACTTCTACAATCTTAGACTTGTCAAGGCTAGCATTCACCTTGACATGGAAACAATCAGGACCATCTATCCCATTGGGTATCCCAGAACTGTTGTCATCAAATTGTGCACCCTAAGATGTTTTTTGAAATTCCTTCAATTTGATGCAACATTGAATCATCCCTCAACTTTGTGAAAACATATAAGAGATATAAGTCTCTAGGATTTAAAAGGGCTAGCTCCTTGAATTCTTCTCTAAGTGTTTATTACCTAATCTAATGCTTGTTCATGAAAAGAGTCAAGAGTTTGCATAAAATAGAAAACTATGCTAAAGAGGTGATCCACCAAGAATTTATCCCACCAACTATCACACTTCTACTAAATGAAAATGATTTCTAAGACTAATTCCATGCATTGAAAGATACTAACATAGTGTTTCAATATGAAGGTAACATGATTGAGACAATCAACAAGATAATCAACTTAAGGGGTAAATTGCATACCATAGATACAATTGCATACTTAAAATAGAGTTTAATGAATTTAACACACTTCACATGACCTATTAACATCAAAACCTTTGTTCAAACATGAAGGGTAAAGGGACTAAGGATGATGCTATCACTTGGCTCCACTATACCTCGCTCATATACTCAGATAGAAGTTCACAACTCAAAATTGGTCTTGTATTCAGTGTTTAAAATCAAAGTGTAATGTCACTTTATTAGGGCTTCACCATACCAAAAATGTGGTCCCCTACAATAGTCAAAATTGGCTCAATTTATAGAACTTTGGGGAAGAGAGAGAAAAGAGAAGTTGAAGAGGCACAAGGACATGTGTCCACATGTGAGAATCAATTACAGATGCATGGAGAGATGGATGGGGTGATCCATTTCATGCCAATTGGTTTACTTGTCCAAAACAAGTCATGACAATGGTGGCAAGTGGCATAAAGCCTTTAGGAGTGGCATAGGAAATTGCTTCCATTGAAGATCATCCGTGAGAGTTCAAAATTGAAAATAGAGAAGTGGACACATAGCACTACTAAGGGGGAATGGGACTCATGATGACAATTAGAAAATATTCTTTCTAACTACTAGTTATTCTTTAGACACTTGTAGTTATCAATTTTATTGAAAAAATGACACGAACCATCAACCTGTCTATTTCGCTTTCTTTGTCTACACCAGATGTTTGAGATTTAAGTATTTGTTATCTCCAAATTTCTCTCATGTTCTCACAAATTCTTTTGAATAGAAATGACTATTATTTATAGTTTAAAATTAACTTTTTGTGGGCCATCATCTTTGTTTGAATAGTAATGGCTATTCTCAAACAATTTTTCCAAACATTTCCTTTCACCTTTTTGTTTGGTCCTCTTCACTGCAGAGGGGTACCCTTCACAAAAACTATGGAGGATACTTCCCTATAAAAGTGCCCTTTGAGGAAATTATTTTGTGCACTTTCTCCACAAGAATTCCTTTAGAAAAGTTACAAGTGTCCTTCAGCTTTTTTTAAATGATCTTTTCTTATGACTTTTTGTCTCTTACCCTTTTTTGAAAGAATTCAATTCTTCTATTTGACCCCTCAGACTTTGTGAAATGGACCATCTAGAAAGGACACTTTCCCAAAAAATACCCTTCAAAACTTTGTAGAGGACCATTTCAGCTACAAGGTGCCCTTCAAAAAAGTTACAAAGTACCCTCCAAAATTTTTATTTAGTTCATTGTTCTACAAAAGAACCCTTCAAAAATTTTGAAATGTACCCTTCAAAAAAAGTTAAATGTACCCTTTGAAAATTTTTTTAAGGGTATCTTATTTGAAAAGTGCCCTTTAAAAAAAGTGAAATGCCCTTCAGGAAAGTTGAAATGATCCCTTCAGAAAAGTTTCAAAGTACCCTTGAGCTTTGAAAAGATATCTTTTATAAAAATGTGTAGGGTAACTACTCAGAGACTTATCCTTTAGGAAATTTGAAAATGAAATGTCCGAAAGAAATACACTTAAGGAAAATGCTTCGAACAAAAAGTTTTAAAAAATTCAGCAAATACTTAAAACAAAAACCCAAAGGAATTTGACATAATATTAGTAAAGACCAAAATGAACTTTTTAAAAGGAAAAGACTTGAATTTGTTGTAGGCTTTGTCAAATAACATTTATTTTGAAGAAAAGATAATTACTAGACTTGGCCAAATTTGAAAGGTACAAACCTGGGGGTAAAATTTGACCAACAAGACATCAATATTATCTAAACATTTTCAATATGATAGTAATAAATCAGCATAAATCATTAGACATGAAATGATAAATCAAGTATAATCAACTATAGTTGAGAAGGGAAAGAGTTAGTCTTGATAATCATGAACCCATGCATGCCCTACGAGGCACAATCAATGGATACAACAATGATCAATGTCAATTTGCATCAGTGAAACATGCTAAATCAATATCATACAATAACATAACTAAGTTAAAGTGTCATATACATAAAATAGGATAAAATGAATCTAATGTAAGTATTATGCATATCAGGATATAATGAATCCAATGCGAGTATCAACTACAACATAACATGTTGCATCAATTATCCAAGCTCCTACATCACAACTTTTTGAAATCAAAACCAACATCAACCATCAGTAGTTAAAATGCTACCATAAACATGCTAAGTAAGCCATAATCTAGTGTCTATAAGAGGCCACATGTTCAGATCATGACAATAATATGTTTGTCCTTTCAGCGCTTCAATGGAGGCAATTTACACAATTATAAAAAACTCCTCATAAGGTATTAAAAGGGTTACTCGAATGAAATCTCATGTCTGTCCCTTTACCTATGGATGTTGATATGACAAAACCATAACCTAAAGGTTTGTATATCAATGCATATTATGATTTTTGTAGATACACAAGATATATGGTTTGGTTTGAGACATCAGATCCAAAATTCAATCAAAAAAACACTATTGAACTTAATGGTGTTAACATACCTACTAATGATTTGATTTCACAACCTAATGCAAAAGTTAAGATATTTTATGATCCCTTTAAAAAACATGTGGCACAAAAAACCAACACTAATCTTGAGGTATATGTGACTTAAAATGTGCATCCTCCTTTAACTTCTTATGATCCTAATTTGAGGAGGCTTATCCTATCAATGGGCTTATTGGAATAATTAAAAATGCACAAGCATGAAGACCTATGATCACATTTTATGACTATGACATTATTTATGATGTTTATACAACTACACCTTTGTTCATACATTCTTTTGTTGACTTACATATTATACATAGTGTTAGGATAGATAACAATTCAAGTGAAATTATATACACTATGGCATTACTTACTAGTATGGGCTACACACATATAGACTTGATTAGTATAACCATTACAATAAAAAAATTATATGTAATATGACAAACACCTCTTTGGGGAAATGTGTTACCACTTATGGTAGGGCCTATAGCTATTACTACTTAGTTGCTAATTTATCTAAATATTGGTGTATTTGACATGTTATTAGGATGACCATGCATACACAAGATACATGTGATCCCATCTTTGGTACATTTATGCTTGGATTATATCCATAGCACATAATGGTTACAATTGTGGTTGTTCCATATGAGTATCCATTCCAACCTGAGATATTTCCTCATATGCTTCTAAATAGCCTATTATACAACTTGCATAGTTTCAACCTCCAAAATTAAATCTGAGACAAGTGATTTACTTTCCTTTATGAATGATTCTCCAAAGACCTTTACATCAATGATCTACTCAATTTCAATATGTGTTACCTAGTCTATCGCATCCTATGATAGTTTCATATAAATATTTTGAGCATGTTCTAAAAATAAAGTTGATGCATTCTCCTAACATACGATGGAATCCATTGGTTACTATAAGTACTATAACTACATAGTACATACATGATCATATCAACTACATTGATTATGCTAGATATTTTATAGTTCATGAGCATTTGTCCTATCCATACATTGATATATGTGTTGCTCCTAACCCACAGATTGTGAAATTTTCATTGATTGATCATGGACCTCCACTTGAGCATCCCCTTCATGGGATCATAAGTTAGTTTGAACATATTTCAATAAAATAGTAAAAAATAAAAACATATTCAAAAATCAAAAAACATTCAAAATATTCAAAAAATAAAACTAGGGCCTATGCATGACATTTTTTATTATGCACATATTTGGTTAATGTTAGTTGTCATATATCTTGAGTTACATATCCATTTTCTACATACACACTTTTCAAAATATACATTAGTTGGATGCAAGACATTAAATTTATTTATGATACATGGAAATACATATTCATGACATTACTCACACCCATAGGCAAAATTTATACATCCAAGGTATGACAATACAAAAAACATCTTCATACATTTTTCAAGTTGTATCTCTCTATATTATTTCATTGATCATATTAAACTATTATACATGCCTTATGCATGATCATACTTTTTAGAGTATTATTTCCTATGGATATTATGCATAACTATACTAGATGATGACATTGATTGATTATTTGGACTAACATTACTTACCCCATGCATTTTTTATGTTAATGATTATGGAATTTATTTATCATTTATGTGTACTATACTCAATGTTTTATGGGTACATTAACAATGTCTTTGTTGACTATTTTTGGTCCAACAGGCCAAAAATCGATCCCCTTCTTCCCCTGTTGTTCTGGGCCAATTCATTTTTTGATTTTGCACAAGTCTGGAATTTTCTACGAACTCTTTAGGTCTATTTCTATGGACTCTATAGGTCTATTTCTATGGACTCTACAGGTGTTTTCTACCTTTTTTGTAGGCATGGATTTTCTACGAACTCTGCAGGTGAATTTTATATAGATTCTGCAAAGAATATTTTTCTATGAACTCTATAGGTGAGTCCTTCAGCACATGAAGAACCAGTTTAAAGAGTGAAAGGTTTTGTAAAGCTTCTTCAGACTTTTGTCAAAAAATTCAAAAGGAAGGTTAACATCTTTGAACTGTTGAACCATTGAACCGGTTCAATGCCTTGGTTCAAAGCCTTGGTTCAATTGGCAAGTTCATCACTTCAACTTAAATTCTTGGTTCAATCAGATGGTTCAATCACTTAGTTCACTCATTCAGTTCATCAGCTTGGTTCAATGCATTGGTTCAACATTTTTGGTTTAATGTTAAAGTTCATCAGCAGGTTCAAACAAATGGTTCGATGCCTTGGTTCAACAACTGTTTGAACCATTGAACCAGTTCAATAAATTAGTCCAATAGTTAGTTCAAAGGAGTAGTTCAAATGAAATTTCAAGCCTCTCGAGGGATAAGTGTCCTTGCAGAGGGTAGGGAACACTTCAAAGAATCCAAATAAAGTTATAAGGGTAAGTTCCTTAAGAATTTTGTTAAGGCAAAGGCATAATTCCTTCAAACTTTTTGTCTAAATGAATTCCTTCAGACAAAAAGTTTGAAGGAATTTGGAAAGCCATGAGCTCAAAAGGACCCGAGGAAAATTCCAAAGAAATCAAAGCGGTCGAGACAATTCTCACAGACTTTTGTCTGCGGGAAAATTGTCTGCAAAAAAGGCCCGCATAAGAGGCCAAAAAGACAAAGGCCGCTAAAGGACCCTAAAGGGTAGGTACCTTTGCGAAGGGCTCTTAGCTGGCCAAATGAAGGGTATTTCTCTGGAGCTAAAGGGACACTTCCCCTTCGAGAGGGTCTGAAACAAAGGGCAAGTCAAAGGAAAAGGCCTGAAGGAATTTGCCAAGGATGGTGACGTCCCGAAGCCATCACCTTTAAGAAGATAGATTAGCTGTTGTTTTTCAAATGGTGAGAGGTTCATGAACATCATTTTTATGATAGAGAAATAGCCATTTGAGCACCAACAAAGAGCCCAAAGAACAAAAAGATAAAAAGTGCCAAGTGTAGGAATAGGCAAATAGTCCAAGTGGTGAAGGTAGGTGTCGATTCAAGAAGTTACTCTAGCAGGTGATACAGTGTCTGCAAATTGATCATTAGGAGGTGAAAATAGCTAACAGTGTGACCCATTTTTCTTCATTTTTCATTAATGAGCAGACAAGCCATGTAATCACCTTGAAGGAGTGGTCTTGTAAGCAGACAAATGATGTGGCCCATAATTTCTCATATGATTTTTAAGCGGCTTGCTCTTCCCAATGATCAGAACAAACATGGGTCATTTGTAAAAAGGGTGCCAAAAGGCCTCCTTCCTTCCTTTATATATTGTAGACTTATCATTTGGAAAAGGATCTTTTCACATTTTGTAAGGCAAAGCCCTGGCAAATTTTCACCTAAAATCAATAAATGCATTTTTTACCTCTATTCTGGTTAGATATCTCTGTGTGTGTTTGAGTCTTAGTTTTGTGTTTAGTCATTACTTCCTAATGCTTTCATAGGGTTAACACCAACACACCTAGTGTCTATAAGGTGCCATTCCTGCAGGTGATAAGGAGAGTTACACCTAGAAGTGCAGAGAAAGAAGAAACTACTATACAGTGTGCCCTTTCCATAGCACCTATGGTAGTACTTGTTTTTTATGTGTTCCATTAAAGCCGCCCTATTAAGCTTCCTACAGCTTGGTCCTTTTATCAGTTTAAAGTGTACGTATGTGTTTGTATGGTTTCAAGTGTGAGTGTGAGTAGGTTAAATCATTTGGTGCATCACCCCTTTTAGAGTAGGTTTTATTTTCCTATAATCCTTCTCCCTTTTCACCCCCCCATTATGTGTGTGTGTGTGTGTGTGTGTGTGTGTGTGTGTGTGTGTGTGTGTGTGTGTGTGTGTGTGTGTGTATTAGCACTTACTAAAACAACTCAGATGCATCAAAGGGAGCTAGCCCTTACCTAGAGACTCTCCCCTCCAGCTTCGCCAGTCCCATAGGTGAGAGGGAAGTTTCCATTTTGATGTGTGGAAGGTAGGAGCTAGGCGTCCTGCCCCAGGTGCAATCCACTGTATCAATGGTTTTTTGGCACACCCAATGGGACAAAGTTTTTTACACTCAATTAAGTTTCAAGATTGATGCTGGCCCTATTATAGTAAACCAATCATTTTTAGCATCTAGCGACTCCACTAGTAAGAGCTTCATTTTTTTTATCAAAGACCAGTCTGACCTCCTATGCCTAAAATCACCACATGGTCTACTACCAAGGGTGTTCCTTTCAAATTCATTGAATTGCCTTTGAACTCAAAAAAGTGACTAAGGTTTTAGAGGACCCATCCTTATTTAGCAAACCACTTTCCCAAACTTGATGTAAAGAACACATATGCAGCAAGGCCGCGGTTACATCCTGTCATAGCTATGGCACTACCCTTTGTGGCTTTTCGTGGTCAGAGCCCCTTGAATCTCTAGTGCTATGACCCAATTCCAAGAGCAGTCCTCAAAAGCATGCCTCCCTTTGATGTAGAGGGGCCCATCATAGTTATCGAACACATCAAAAATATTACTAACCTCTGCAATATTCACAATGTCACTGAGGAGAATATTGCAATCAAATTATTGGCATTATCTCTCAAGGGCAAAGCTCTAGAATGGTATGGGAATTTGACCATAAATTCAATCAGTTCCTGGAATAAATTGGGCACTCACTTGATAGACCATTTTGGAGAAAAGAGTGACCACCTCTCACTTGCTGAGCAACTGACTACCATGAAAAGAGCCCCACATGAATACATGCAGGATTTCAACACTCAGTTTCAGAAGACATGGGATAGAATTACCATTTTGGTAAGACTTACTCCTAGCTATGCTTTCCTATATTATTTAAGAGCATTGAATAGTGATATCACTTTTATGATACAATCCATGGGAGGACATGTGCTACATGTCACCTATGACATAGCTATAGCAGCTAAAAATTGCTTCGTGCAAGCTGGGAAGATAGCTCCTAGACCCCATATGCCACTTTTCCCTAAAATGTTGCCTCCAATCTAGACTACTACTCCCACCTTAGCTATTCTACCTAGCATAGAAAATCCATCTATTACTCCATCTAATGAACTTCATGAAGTTAAGAGTTTGTTGCAAAATATGTCAAATGAACTTGTAGCTATTAAAAGGTAGCAAGCTCAAAGCAACTAACCAAACCAAGGATACCAGTAGTATGGTCAAGCTCCTAGACCCCCTTTCCAAAATTACAATCAAGGATAGGGTCAGATTACTTAGACTAGACCCTTTCAAGGCTACAACCTAGGTGCCCCTTCATCATCTAAGGTTATGGTACCCATTCAAAATAATCTGGTGCAAGAACAACCAAGTTGTTCAACCATGGGATATGGTCAGGAGTAGGTTGTTTATACAAATGAAATGATGGGTTATTGCCCAAATGTGCAAGATAATTAGGTAGCTACCGATTTCCAAGGTTTTGAGGCTCTAACATAACCCAACACAAGCAGCAGTCAGACCCAGCCTAATTCTACTCTCATGAATCATCTGGAAGGTGAATTCTATTTAGTCAATTATGTGGGTGTTGCAGATAATCAGGCTGACTATGTTGTAGCCAACACAAGATTCAAAAGGAGAGCAATGGAAGAAGCTCAGGCTACTGCCCAAATGTTAGCAATACCTTCTTCATCACATGTAAATCAAAAGATCCTAGGTTTCAAACCGCCAGTTGTACCTCCAGCTCCTTAGCCTGCACCTCAGGCTGTAAATAATTCCAATGAAAATTTTAAGGCAACCCTCGAGTTAATGTGGTTGACCAAATTAAGAAACTACACATGAACTTCTCCTTGTGGGATTCACTATCAATACCAGGGTAAAAGGACATGTTGCAAAAAGAATTGCATGAGCTAGATGAACAAGCTGTCCCAACAAAAGTTGATAATTTTCTAATGATGAATGGATAGCCTTCCACCTTAGGTCAGGCCTGAAAAGAAGAAAAGGTTCCTCCTTTTTATGTGTCCTTGGTCACAAGAGATTTCTTGGTGCACAATTGCATCATTGACAATGGAGCAAGCACCTCGGTGATGCCCAAATGCATAGCTGACAAGTTGGGCTTGAAATACAAAGAAATGACCAAGGGAGTCCTGTAGCTAGATGGAACCCCAACAAAGATAATTGGGGTAGTAAGAGGTTTGAGGTTGATTCTGCATGCTTTCCTGACTTTCTCAGTTCCTCATGATGTGGTAGTGGTAGATGTCCCTCATCTACTTATCTAGGGATTTTACATCCAAGATAGGCAGCTACTTAGCAGTGAATTGGTCTTATCTGGTTTTTAGAACCAAGTATGGGACTAAAGTCAAGATTGAATCTGAGCCACTCCATAGAGATCATCTGGAACCTTACTCACTCAAGGCAACAAATATCATCCATGCCATCATTGACCAAGAAGAGTTCCAAGTAGACCAATCTCCATCCTCTACCCTTGAAGGAGTTGCAGACCTGCTCTTAGATAAATGGGGAAGTGACAACTTCAAGCATGATCCTTACAAATTCATAGAGGAGGAGGGCCTTGGAATTTATTGCATGCATGAAGAGGGTACTTTTGTACCAAATTTGATGAAAGCCAGCCAAGAAAGCTTAGGTCTATGGTAGTTGTTCTTTGACAGTTCAAAAAGTAAGTTGGGAGTTGGTGGAGCAGTGTTGGTCTCTCCTTCAAAAGAAAGGTATTTTTTAGCTTTTCAATTCCAATTTTCCTACACATGCAATATTTCAAACTATGAATCCCTCATCCACAGTTTGGAGTGGGTGAGGAAAAGAGGAATCAAAGAGCTACAAGTATTTGGTGACAGTGAGTTGATTGTCAATCAAATAAGAGGCCAAAATTTGATGAAGAATTCTCTACTGAAGTGCTAAAAACATAGGTTATGTGACTTAGTGGAAAATTTCTTCACTTTCAATATTACCTCCATTCCTAGAGAGTGAAATAAGTAAGCAGATAGGCTAGTAGCAGTTGGTGCCCAATTCGATATTCCTCAGGAAATAGGCTGAGACCATAGTTCATGTCACTTGAAAGTAGTGATCCGGCCCTCTGTACCTAAAAACATCACTAATTGGTAGGTCTTTAATAGTGATCAACAAATATCACTCTTCCTACAAGAAGAAGCTGAGTTTGCTACAAAAAACTAGGTTAAGCTACAGCAGCAATATGGCAGCCAAATTTTTTAGTTGAAGAACAATAAACTCCCCAAAGGTTTGGTCACTCTAGATAATATCTTAAATGGAGATGACCAGTTGAAAAGCAACAAGGCATGCATCACAACAAAGGACCACCATGAGAAGGTGGAAATATTCAAGGATAAGCTGCTTGCACTTGGGAAAGTGTGCATAGACCATGAAAAGTAGGCCTTCATCTTGTTGTGCCAAGAATTTGCTGATATCTTTGCTTGGGAGTATAATGATTTGAAGGGTTTCAACCCAAGTTTGGCCCAGCATACCATTGAGCTAGAAGAAGGCACTAGGCCAATCAAGTAGAAATAGAGGCCCATCAATCTAATGACTGAGCCTCTCATGCAGAAGGAGCTCACTAAGTTGATTGAGTCTAAGATAATATTTCCAATCAAACACTCTTCTTGGCTGGCCAACCTTGTTCCTATTCAGAAAAAGAATGGGGAGATCAGACTATGCATTGATTTCAGAGACCTCAACAGAGTCTCTTTGAAAGACCATTATCCCCTCCCAAGCATGGAGCATTTTTCCCTCTTAGATGGGTATTCAGGATACAACCAGATTTTGGTGCAAGACTATGACCAGCATTAGATAGCCTTCACTACCAAGTGGGGGACGTTTCCTTACAGGAAAATGCCTTTTGGACTATCTAATGCTGGTGCCACCTTCCAACAACCTATAGACATGGCCTTTCAAGGCCTGATAAATAATATTGTGCTGGTGTATCTTGATGATGTGACAATTTTCTCAAAGGAAGTGAGCCAACACATGAAACACCTCAAACAAATCTTTGAGAGGTGTAGAGAGTTTGGTATCTCTCTCAATCTGAGGAAATGTGTGTTCGTTGTCCATGAGGGAAAGCTCCTTGGTCACATTGTTTCTTTGGAGGGCCTGACTATTGATCCAGAGAGAGTTCACTCCATCCTGGAGCTATACTTGCCTAAGCACAAGAAAGGCTTACAAAGCTTCTTTGGCAAGATAAATTTCATACAGAGATTTATCCCAAATTTTGTGGAGATGGTCAAGCCTTTGACCTCTATGCTGAGGAAGGGTGAAGAGTTCACATAGATAGCACGAAGAAAGGATAGTTTTGAAGAAATCAAGCAGGCCATAGCCTAGGCTTCCACTTTGATTAGCCCTGGCTTCACCAAAGATTTCAACCTCTACACCTTCGAAAATGAAGAGGTAATATTTGCCATGCTTACCCAAGCAAGTGATGATAATCTTGAGCAACCAATTTCATTTTTTAGCCAAGGTCTAGAAGGTTTTGAAGTCTGATACACATATGTGGAAAAGCAAGTCTGGCAATCATACGGAGTCTAAATAAATTTAGACATATGCTATCCAATAGTAGAATCCACCTCATGGTTCCACATCCTAGCATCAAATATTTCTTGATCAACTGAGACCTAAATGAGAAGAGAGCAGGGTGAATCACTAAGGTGATGGAATATTATGTAGATATCAAGATCACCAAACTGGTAAGAGGGAGAGGCCTGTGTGAGCACCTCACTACATACTTTAAGTAGCAAAAAGAGGATAGTCTACTAATCCATGATGCAACTACAATAAAAGAACCAGATGTCATGAAGGATTGCACATCAGATTGAGGTAACCTTCTCACTGGTGAGTGCCTGCACTCACTTGATAGGACCAAGAGAAGGTATGTTAGACTCCAGTGTCTCCCTTATGCCCTAATTGATGGAGTGTTGCTCAAAAGGGATTTCTCAGGAATCTTTTTAAGATGCTTGGACTCAAGTCAAGCTGACAGGGTGTTGTCTGAGTTCCATGATGGGCCAGTTGGTGGTCATTTTGCTCTTAGGGCTACAACAACAAGAATAATGAGAGCTAGCTATTTTTGGCCTACTCTTTTCAAGGACACCCATGCCTGGGTACAAAATTTCCAAAATTGCATGCTTTTTTATGGGAAGCAATGGTTGGTTGCCATGCCTTTATAGCTTATTCAGGTGGAATAGCCATTCATGCAATGGGGCCTTGACTTCATAGGGATGATTAATCCTCCCTCTAGTGTTAGACACAAGTAGGTCCTGATTGCCATGGATTACTTCACAAGATGGGTAGAGGCTATTGCTCTAAAGGAAGCCAATGAAAGTGCAGTCCTAGATTTTTATGAGGATCTGGTGGTAAGGTTTGGGGTTCCAGCAACCATAATCTCAGATAATGCATTAGCTTTTTTGGGAACTAAAACAAGTGAATGGGTATTGAGATATGGTATTTATCTCAGCACTTCATCTAATTACTACCCACAGGGGAATGGGCTGGTTGAATCTACAAATAAGAACTTAATCAGGATCATCAAGTGAACCATGGAAGAAAATCAGAGGACTTGGCATGCCAAGTTGAAAATAGCCTTGTGGGCAGATAGGGTCACCCCAAAGAGGGCAATTGGTAGCTTGTCATACACGCTCATCTATGGAAGGGAAGCTAGGCTCCCCATTTCACTTGAGTTGCCAGCCTTGGACCTCACTCACCAGCTATAATTAGAAGGAAATAACATAGAGGTTAGGCTATGCAAGCTGATGGAACTCCAAGAGACAAGAGACCAAGCTATGGTTTATATGACCAGCTACCAATAGCAAATGAAGAGACACTTCGACAAGAAATCTTCATCAAAAGATTTCTCTGAAGGAGACATTGTCTTGAAATGGGATGAGGACTGAGTTAAGCCTAGAAAGCATGCAAAGTTTGATGCCCTATGGAGTGGCCCATACGTAATCACTTAGTGCAAGCAACATAATGCATTCCAACTCTCTAGGTTGGATGGTGAAGAGCTGTATATCCCAGTTAATGGGATACATCTTAAGCACTACCACTGAGTCCTTTTTCCATCATATATATATTTCCCTTGCTTTTCTCCTATTTTCCCTAAGTGCTTTTTGCACATGTTAGTAGTTTTCTTAGCTTTGTGTGTGTTTTCATTTCCTTTTGGGGTAAATCTTCATGTTTGGTTCTTGAATTTATTGAGGCTATTGTTGATCTTTAAGTTACATTCTAACTCTATGCCCAATGGATTTAGAGGAAACTGGCTTCTAAGCATATCAGGCATGCTTCCCCTGGGAGTCGCCAATCTGTTGACCATTTTTGGTCCAACAGGCCAAAAATTGGTCCCCTTCTTCCCCTGCTATTCTGGGCCAATTCATTTTTTAATTTTGCACAAGTATGGAATTTTCTATGGACTCTACATGTCTATTTCTATGGACTCTATAGGTCTATTTCTATGGACTCTGTAGGTGTTTTTCTACCTTTTTTATAGGCATGGATTTTCTACGGACTTTTTAGGTGAAGTTTCTATAGATTCTGCAAAGAATATTTTTCTAAAAACTCAGTAGGTGAGTCCTTCAGTACATGAAGAACCAGTTCAAAGAGTGAAAGGTTTTACAAAGCTTCTTCGGACTCTTGTCAAAAAATTCACAAGGAAGGTTAACATCTTTGAACTGTTGAGCCATTGAACCAGTTTAATGCCTTGGTTCAAAGCCTTGGTTCAATCGGTAAGTTCATCGCTTCAGTTTAAAGCCTTGGTTTAATCAAATGGTTCAATCACTCAATTCACTCAGTTAGTTCATTAGCTTGGTTCAATGCATTGGTTCAACATTTTTGGTTCAATGTTAAAGTTCATTGGTAGGTTCAAACAAATGGTTCGATGCCTTGGTTCAACAATTGTTTGAACCATTGAACCAGTTCACTCAATTAGTTCAACAGTTGGTTCAAACAAAATTTCAAGCCTCCTAAGGGACAAGTGCCCTTGTAGAGGTAGTTTCAGGTTCAAGATCCCTTGCTGAGGGTAGGGAACACTTCAAAGAAGCCAAAGAAAGCTGCAAGGATAAGTTCCTTCAGAATTTTGTTAAGGCAAAGGCATAATTCCTTCGAACTTTTTGTCTGAGGGAATTCCTTCAGACAAAAAGTCTGAAGGAATTTGAAAAGCTATGAGCTCAAAAGGACCTGAGGAAAATTCTAAAGAAATCAAAGTGGCTGATACAATTCTCTTGGACTTTTGTCTATAGGAAAATTGTTTGCAAAAAAGGCCCACAGAAGAGGCTGAAGAGACAAAGGCCACTGAAGGAACCCAAAGGGTAGGTAACCTTGCAGGGGGATATCAGCTGACCAAATGAAGGGCATTTATCTAGAGCTGAAGGGACACTTCCCCTTCAGGAGGGTCCAAAATAAAGGGTGAGTCAAAGGAAAAGGCCCAAAGGAATTTTCCAAAGATGGTGACATCTCGAAATCCATCAACTTTAAGAAGATAGATTAGCCATTATTTTTCAAATAGTGATTGTTAGGAGGCCCCTTATCTAATGGTAGCACAATTGATTACTTATATATGAGCAATTGAACACAGAAATTATACCAGAATGATTAAGAAACTAGAAACATGAGACAGCAAAGAATTTGAGAGACAATACACACAATTGTATTAGATAATACTAGAAGAAAATACAATAAGGAAGATGCCACTTCTCCCTCCACCTCAAAGGCTTGCCACACCTCAAGACCTTCTTCCCTCTCTCTCTTGCTCAACACAAAACCAACTCTAAAACCTGAGTTACAATCCCTCCTTGAATGCTATAGCTGATCTCCTTGACCTTACACCTGTAGATCTCCTTGACCTTGCTTGCTCAATGCTCTTACTTGATCAATATGATAATTACAATACATGCCTCATGGGTCTTTAAATAGAATCCCATGGTTACAAAAATAGACATCTAACTACTAAAATTAGACACACAGCTCGTGACTTAAAATAGTCCCTTAGCATGCAAACACTCGGTTTAACTAACTGACTGTTCGTAAACAATAGTTCTGGACCGCACAGGCGACCGACGCCGGTCCCTGCTTGTCTGGTGCTGCCGACATCGGCTGACTCTCTGCCGTCGCCGGTCTCCTTCTCCACTGCATCTGACAGATGTCGGTCATACTGCCGACGCCGGTGGCTCTGGTTCTTCAACATCCTTTCTTCATGTGTGTGCAAACAGTTAAAGCTTTTAGCTCCACACCCTAACAATCTCCCACTTGGAGATAAACAGCTGCAACCTATACCTGTACCTGTACACCATCTATTTTGTTCCTTTGGCTCTGTATCCCTCTTCAAAGTCACCCTTGAAGACCAACCACCACGCAAACCTATGATGCTATACCTGTCACCTATGCCACAAGAACTTTGCTGCTCCCAAATTCTTCACGACATACTTCTAAACCAACTCTACCCTTAGCTCAGAAAACTCCCTGTATATGCAACCCTGCAAAAAGTAACACAATATAGTAACAGGATAATGTAGCTAATATTATCCAACCTGGTAAAGATAAAAAACAATGGTTAAACCTCCATTGCCTTGCAGCTAACTCAAGACCATATACCATAACCTTCTATCTCAGATGTCCATCCACTCTCTTCTCTAAAATGGGAATCCATTCCTCTATCTAGCTAACAACTCCACCAACAAGTACCTGTTTGGCTCTACTCCAAGGACTCACACTCCTCATCCATGTCAAGCTCCCACTATTTCTGGATTCTACCTGCATTGCTTCCTCCATCTTCCTAGTTCATGACTAACAGTAAGCAATATAAAGAAGGTGAACAATGAATATGAGGTTCACATACCTTTTCTAACCTCTGTATGGGTGTTTGAGACTCCTTGACAACTAACTGTCCACCCATCATCCGTTCCAGTGACCGATCTCGGCCAACTCCCAGTCTGCTCCCGACCGATGTTGATTCCCTGCACTGACCCTGACTGCCGACATCGTTACCCCTGGCCGACGCCGGTGTCCCCTCTGCCGACGTCGGTCCTGATGACCGACGTCGGACTTATCTTGTCTGACCTACCGACCCTGCTGGTCTGCACAAGACCAAAGCTGGTGTCTGGATGACCGACGTCGGTTCCAAGTAACCGACATCAGTGCCTGTGTGTTCCCGTGAGTGATGAATTCTTCATCCGTGAGCTCTTCTTGGATCAAATCTCTATCCATGCTGCCCTGCTCAGATTTATTTACTACCTATAACTGTTCTCTAGACTTCATCTCCTCCAAAAACACCAAGACATCCCTGTTCTTGTCAAAAGCCTCAAATTTCCTTTTCCTGCAATGAATTCTATCCATGCCTTCTGAACTTGAACACATACCTTTTGAATCAAGAACTTCCATTCCCTTCCTATTCATGTGACCCTGCCTATTAGACCACATCTTCGAATCTGCACCAGAAGTGGAATCAGTAGTACAAGTAGATAGATAAAGAGTACCTACTTTCTTACCTCTTGCTAAAACAAGTGCTCCCTTGGTAACCTTCCAAGAATCCGCTGTGAGGGTTATTGTGCATTCCTCATCCTCCAACCTTCCTACAGAAATTAGACTCTACTTCAGAATTGGAACATGCATGACCTCCTTCAACACCCATGTTATCAATCTGCAATCTCAGCTGCACTTTCCCTTTGCCAACAATCTGACAAAGCGTACCATCCCCTAAATAGAGCACTCCAAAATCTCCCTGTTCATACTCATGAAACAAATCTCTGTTTGGGGATGCATGAAAAGATGAACCAGAATCTAATATCCATGATCCTACGTGACTATCCAAAGAAAGTATGAGAGCATCCTGTACCACAATATTTGCATCCTTTGCTTCTTCCAAACCTGTATGTTGATTCTCTTTATCTCTCAACCAACACTCCTTCTTTGTATGTCCTTTCTTTCCACAAAACCAGTAGGTAATACCTTTGGACTCGGATCTCCTTCCTGACCTTGATTTCCCTTGCTCAATCTTCTCCTTTTGCCTTCCTCTGCTTTCCGCACTTAGAGCGTTCCCTGATGATTCACCTGTGCTTCTCCTGCGTATTTATTCATTCAAAATCACAGTCACAACATCATCAACCTTTAAGATTTTAGAAGCAGATGCAGAGTTACTTACTGCCATAACCATACCGTCCCAGCTTTCAGGCAAAGAACATAAAATCAAGAGAGCCTTTACCTCATCATCAAAAACAATGTTGACTGAAGCTAATTGGTTTACCAAACCATGGAAATCACTGAGATGAGTATGTACCGAACCACCTTCCTACATTTGCAAAGTAAATAGCTACTTCATAAGGTATACCTTATTAGAAGCCGAGGGCTTTTCGTATAAATTTGCCAAGGACTTTATCAACTCTTTCATTGTTTTGCACTGTGATAAGCTGGAAATCACAGAAGCTCCAAGACTCAACCTTATGGAACCGAGAGCCTTCCGATCAAGAACACTCCATTCTTCATCCTTCATATCTGTGGGCTTGCATGCAACCCCACCCAACGGTAAGTATAGATCCTTCTGATATAGATAGTCCTCAATCTGCATCCTCCAGTGTTGATAATTCTTGCTGTTAAACTTCTCCATTCGTATCTTGCTTTCTTCTGCCATTGCTGAACTCCCACTCAATCAAAAAACCCTGTGAATGACCTGTAATAAAAAAAAAACAATAACCTGCTTCCTGCAAACCGTAGCTCTGATACCAACTGTTAGGAGGCCCCTTATCCAATGATAGCACAATTGATTACTTATATATGAGCAATTGAACACGGAAATTATACCAGAATGATTAAGAAACTAGAAACATGAGACAACAAAGAATTTGAGAGACAATACACACAATTGTATTAGATAATACTAGAAGAAAATACAATAAGGAAGATGCCACTTCTCCCTCCACCTCAAAGGCTTGCCACACCTCAAGACCTTCTTCCCTCTCTCTCTTGCTCAACACAAAACCAACTCTAAAACTTGAGTTACAATCCCTCCTTGAATGCTATAGCTGATCTTCTTAACCTTACACCTGTAGATCTCCTTGACCTTGCTTGCTTCAATGCTCTTACTTGATCAATATGATAATTAAAATACATGCCTCATGGGTCTTTAAATAGAATCCCATGGTTACAAAAATAGACATCTAACTACTAAAATTAGACACACAGCTCGCGACTTAAAATAGTCCCTTAGCATGCAAACACTCGGTTTAACTAACTGACTGTTCGTAAATAGCAGTTCTAGACCACACAGGTGACTGACGCTGGTCCCTGCTTGTCTGGTGATACTGACGTCGGCCGACTCCCTACCGTCGCCGGTCTCCTTCTCCACTGCATCTGACCGACGTCGGTCATACTGCCGACGCCGGTGGCTCTGGTTCTTCAGCATCCTTTCTTCATGTGTGTGCAAATAGTTGAAGCTTTTAGCTCCACACCCTAATAGTGATGGGTCCAAAAACATCATTTTTATGATAGAGAAATAGCCATTTGAGTGCTAACAAAGAGCCTAGAGAATAAAAAGATAAAAGTGCTAAGTGTAGGAACAGGCAAATAGTCCAAGTGGTGAAGGGAGGCATCGATTCAAGAAGTTACTCTAGCAGGTGATACAGTGTCTAAAAATTGATCATTAGGAGGCACAAATGGCTAATGGTGCAACTCATTTTTCTTCATTTTACATTAATGATTATACAAGCCACACAATCACCTTGCAAGAGCGGTCTTGTAAGCAGACAAATGGTGCAACCCATAATTTCTCATATGATGTTTAAGCGGCTTGCTCTTCCCAATGATCATAATGCACATGGGTCATTGTTAAAAAGGGCACCAAAAGGCCTCCTTCCTTCCTCTATATATTATAGACTTCTCATTTGGAAAATGATCTTTTCACATTTTTTAAGGCGAAGCCTTGGCAAATTTTCACCTGAAATCAATAAACACATTTTTACCTCTATTCTGGTTAGATATCTCTGTGTGTGTCTGAGTGTTAGTTTTGTGTTTAGTCATTACTTTATAATGCTTTCACAAGGTTAACACCAACACACCTAGTGTCTATAAGGTTCCATTCCTGCAGGTGATAAGGAGAGTTGCACCTGGAAGTGCAGAGATAGAAGAAGCTACTATATAGTGTGCCCTTTCCATAGCACCTATGGTGAGTTCTTATTTTCTGTGTGTTCCATTAAAGCCCCCTATTAATCTTCCTACAGCCTGGTCCTTTTGTCAATTTAAAGTGTACATATGTGTTTGTATGGTTTTAAGTGTGAGTGTGAGTAGGTCAAATCATTTGGTGCATCACCCCTTTTAGAGTAGGTTCTATTTTCCTGTAATCCTTCTCCTTTTTCACCCCCCCCCATTATATATCTTATATATATGTATTAGCACTTATTGGAACAACTCAGATGCATCAAAGGGAGCTAGCCCTTACCTAGAGACTCTCCCCTCTAGCTTTGCCAATTCCACAGGCGAGAGGGGAGTTTCCATTTTGATGTGTGGAAGACAGGAGCTAGGTGTCCTACCCTAGGTGCAATCCACTGCGTCAACAGTCTCATCCATCATTGCATGTAATGTCTTTGTCATTTCAAATTCATGTCATGACTTATATGTGTGTGATTCTTGATCATGATATTGTGTGTGTGCGCGCATATGCATGGCTACATATATTTTTTATGAAATAACTTGAATTTTACTATGATCTTAGTTCTATTATTTTTATCATGTATATATCAATTGGTTGTTATGTATAGATGATACTGTGATTTATATCATGCATCTACTATGAATTTTGTCACTACTTGTTTAATTGATATATCTACTTAAAATTAACACTTGTATTACCATTTATTTGGATTATATGTTTCATATGTGTTTAAATGATCAATTTTAGTTATGAGGACATCTCTCTCTCTCTCTCTCTCTCTCTCTCTCTCTCTCTCTCTCTCTCTCTCTCTCTCTCTCTCTCTCTCTCTCTCTCTCTCTCTCTCTCTCTCTCTCTACACACACACACACACACATACATATATATATGATCATACTTTTCTATATAGCACATGATGTTCATGAATCTTTCTTTTGAGATGAGTGATTCATAGGGTTCATCCATTATATCAAAAATGGGGCATTCAAGGGACTTATTTTAGAGATTCAAGCCATGACAAACAAACATTCCATATTTTGAGAAAGATTGTATGATTCAAATGGGTCAGATTGAAAAAATTGAGCCATATTTGTAGCATTATACATGATTATGAATAACAGTTGAGATATTTTATGAACTCACATTTTTGGTGGTTACATCTCCTTAGGGCATGATAACTCCATGATATTATCCAAATTTAATAATAAGTGGTAGCTTGGTTCACATACCATAAATTATATTTATTCTTTGGATTTTTAATTTCAAATGCAATTATTTAGATTATTTTATATTTCTTACCATGATAAGTCATTGATCTACACATGTTTTCTTTTAGGTTTCATGTGGAGAAAATGGTACATTCTAGCCATACCTATCAACACCAAGCATAGTTATCACAAGTACCAAATTTATTATTTTATATTTTAATTTATAATTTTTAATTCTATTTTTAAAGAGGGGGAATATATAAACACCTAAATTTAGTTTTAAACACTTTGAAAACATCAACTTTGATAAACTTCATACTTGGATAATGCACATATATTTGAATCTTGGGCATGCTTTCCTTCTATCTATGTACCCATATATTATCTTAGCCACCTCTATTTTCTAGATACACCTATTTTAGATCAACTTATTTTATATAAGAACATCTCATAATTATATACAAACCTTCTTTATATCTCAAGTCATTGATTTAAACTTGCAAGACACTACCAATAACACCTAGATAGTGTCGATTATTGCAAGGTTTTGCCTCTACTAGTAGTGTTTAGGTACACTCAAAGACTATTTTTAAAATTAAAAATTATCCATTAGGTCAAATTGATATGTTTAATGGGTAAGTTATAATGGAAATTAATGAAAAGTTATCTATAATTACAAATCATTCCTAAGGTTATACTCACTTGGTCACAATTTGGCAATCACTTGTAAACTTGAGAATCAATTAAGCGCTTTCTTGAGACATTATCAAAAAAGTATAAACATATAAAAACCTTCAAGGATTAGTCCATATAGCCAATTATAAATACATAAAGTTAAAGTTTTATGGTGTCAAGTGCTGAAAGTTAAAGAACTGCATTACATTCAAGATATATCTGATGTTGCACACACACATAAATAGGATAACTACATATGGTTTGAGCCATATTCATAGTATTTAAACATAAGTAATGCTAATCCATTTAGTGATGAATGGTTAGAGATATCCAACCTATATTACTAACCCCTTGTTAAAGGATATCTTATGGTTGAAATCATAATTAGAGTTTTGGATGGAAGAGAAAAAAAATAGACGTCATCACATAAGACCTAGGCCTATACACACACAAAAACCATTTGTAGGAACATGCATAGGTGTCTCAAGAGTTACAAACCTACACAATATAAAGGGACACTATTGGTAACCTCTAGACAGTTTCAACTGCCACAAGGGTCAGACTCTACCAGCAACATCTAAGGAGGTCATTTTCTTTTATTTCAGGTTTGAGCAACTAATGAAACAATTATAGAGCATATTATATTATAGATATAGCTTATATGAGTGATAACTAATTAAAATCAGATAATTACATATTCTCTCTCTTATTTTTTAAATTGTAAATTGAAGCATTACAATATATACTTATCCATTTCAATACAAATTAGTAGATTTATTTCCATATTTTACATAATTTGATTAGTGAATAATTTTACATTATTGTGTCACATCTTGATTTCACCCTATAATTAATAACCTTAAAATCCATGGATTAGTATGGTTAATATCTGAATAGAATTATTTTTATTTAATCTTTATGAAATACTATAAT
Source organism: Torreya grandis (assembly GCA_037957365.1). NCBI lineage: Eukaryota > Viridiplantae > Streptophyta > Pinopsida > Cupressales > Taxaceae > Torreya > Torreya grandis. Next base: position 265,689 of record JARHVA010003587.1, read on the forward strand.
GAGACAGTGATATTATTGAATAATATACATGATGTGACAACTATATTTTTTTATTATGTACATTGAGGATGTATATTTGTTAGTTTGTCATCATTGGTTGATATATATGATGACTCAGACTAACTACCTACTTGTTATGAGGTGGATATAGGATAGATCCCACTCTCAGAGCTTGATGAGGGAGAGCATCATCAAAGAGGATGGGTTAAATGGGATGATTGGGGGAATATTAGAGAAAATTGCTAGTAGCCCAACACACACATTAGATTTTAAATGATATGCGTAAAATTTTAGTGCATAATTAATAAATATTATTGGTGACTATATTCATGTGTGTGGATTTATTTTTAATATGCATTAGATTTATTTATTCTAATTGACTTGATTTTTAAGTTTAAATTAGGAAAATAGATATTAATTATTATACAGATATTTCTATTGTAGATACGGTTATCTTGCAATAAAATCAATTAATGACTTAATATTTATTGGTTAAATAGATGATTATGTTTGTAATGATTGTTGTCATGGAGATAAAATTATCTTGGAATTATAACCTTGAGCTAATACAATCTAAAGTTAGTTTTGAATTTACATGCAGGAAATTACATTTAAAATAAGAAAATGGATATTATTATTATTTTAGTCAACTTAGCCTGATTTAATATTAGTTTGAAAAATTAAAGTGAAATAAATAATTACTTGTAGTTAGTAAATTTAAATAAGGAGAAAAATATTATGCATGTAATGGAGACAAAAGAGAAGGAGCATGCAAGAAAGAGGGCACAGTAATAGAGTGAGTATATAGTTTTATAAATTAGAAAGGAATTTTGGAAGTTGGGGACGGACATTAAAGATGAGAAGGATGAAAAAAATAATGGAAGGAGAAATCAAGAAAATCCAATCATATTCCTTTTCCCAAAAAATCTACCAAGTTGGTTTTACAATTAGTTTTCTTGTATGTTTAATGGGGTGAATATGTATATGTATTATTTATACTTATTGACCTGAGTTTAAACTCTAATAGACCTATGTTTTATTATATTAAACATGTGTCTTATTTTATTATAAAACTATGTGGAATAATACTTAGAACACATATCATCATTTCATGGCCTATGTTGAAACTAAGAAAACAAGAAAAGCCAATCATATTCCTTTTCCCAGCAATCTACCAGGTTGGTTTTGCAATTATGTTCCCTGTATGTTGAATGGGGTGAATATGTATATGTATTATTTAGACTTATTGGCCTGAGTTTAAAATCTAATATACCTACATTTTATTCTATTAAACATGTTTCTTATTTTATTATAAACCTACATGGAATAATACTTAGACCGTGTATCATCATTTCATGGCCTGCATTATAAACTATCTTGAGCTTGTGTGTTATTCAAATAGTAGGAATTTTATTTAATGAAAGATTTATGTATTAAAAGACCAACTTACAAATTAAATATTTGAGTCTTCATATTGAGACACCAAGCTATAAAGTGAATGCCAAATATAAATAGAGCACCAAGTCTTTTTTTGGAATTGTTGTTTATTTGTGTGAATAAAAATATTGTTGAGTATTTTATTTAAGTGTTTAGAATTTTAATTTGAAATTCTAAATTTATTTTGAAATTCCAAAGTCTTTTTGATATAATGTCGAAGTTTTTTTTAATAAAAATTTTAAGTAAAGTGCCTAGTTTAAGGTAAAAAGCCAAGTTTAATTGAAACACCATTATAAAGTTAGATACTTATATAAAATAAAAAATCACAGATGAAATTGATTGAATGATTGATCTTTAAAATGAATCACTATATATTTATTAACAATTATGAGTTATAAATTGGCCCACATCTTATAAAAATTTGGCTAAATTTTAACTCTCATTTGAGCAACATCTTAATTTTTGTGGTTGTGTCTCATACCTATAGACCTGCATCTTATCCCCATAAACCTACATCTCATATTTGATGGTTTGTGTCTCATTTTTTATTGTCTACATCCCATATTGATATATTTATGTTAACTCTAATGGTGACTGTATTTCAATTGGTAATGATTGTATTTTGTCTGATTGAAACACTAAATAATGTATATAAATCATTGAACATGGATTTAAATTGTTGAAGTTAGTCAACAAATCATTAAACCTTTATTTAAATTATTGAAGTCAGTTAATGCCATGCATAAACATTAAAATGCCATGTTACATTATAAAATCACTAATAATTGGAAGTTGTTGAGTTTATACATTGAATACTCTGAGTTTCTAATAAAGATAAATAGTTGAGTTTAAATACTTGAAACTCCAAATTTGGCAAATTAAAAATGGAAAATCACTTATTAAATCATTGACTCCAAAATGGTAAATGCTGAGTAACTAAGTGAAAATGTTGAGTCTTCTATAATTTAAATGGTAATTGTTGAGTTAAAGGTAATTAAAGTAGTATATCTTTTATCAAAAGCCAACTATTTAGCATTGTGTATATTATTGAAATCATTAAGTTAATAATATATTGATCACTGAGTTAATAGTATATTAATTTTTTAAATTAACAATTATGTGTAATCAATGAGTTAATTATATATTGATCATTGAATTAACAATTATATTAATCACTGAGTTAATAATTAATTATAATGCCCTACATATTTTGGTGATAATAAATGCATTAAGAAAACTAATTTCCTTCCTTAATTCTAGATCAAACATTGGGTGGAACTTTATTCTTGCCCCAACTTTTCAAAAAGTGGTTGAGACAAGTTGCATTTAAAATAAGTTAAGCATTGTTATCATGGGATCATTTTGAGAACATTGGGTGTTTATGTTATGAATAATTAATGGGAATTATGTATTTTAAGCATACACTTAGGTAGTGCATGTTATACATGGTTAGTGATAGGATAACTTAGAAAGTGTATAAAATCTCTAACATCTATTATAATCTTGTATGATGTATCAAATAAATTCACATCTGAAAAAGGTTACCATGTTATTGTTAGTTGTGTATGTTTTAAATACAAACTATGATTTAAAGGTATAATTAGAATAATTGGCTCATTATTAAAAATATGAATTATAATCCTTAAATGACTTACATAATACCCATTTGGTATATTTACTAGCTTGTCATAGATATTGGTTATAGAATAAATCAATAAATAAGGTTCATTCATGCTTTTGATGGCTAATATGTGTTAGTAGCTATTACAAAAGATTGTATGTATTTGATCTAGTTTATAGAATTAAATGCATGAACTTAGAATGTGTAGAGTTGAGACACATAGAAAGAACTAGTAAAAACTTTTGTAAAATACATATTGTGAAAGTATATATATGTAAAAGTAATTAGACTATTATAGCATAAAATAATGCATCATGATGTGTGCCTAGAGATATATTTTTATCTAATTATTATTATGCATTCTAATTTATGATATACCAAGGTGGTATAATCTTGTATTTGTTTGTTTAATGTTATAGTGTAAAATTATTTATTCATGTTGAGTAGGGTGCTTTATGCATAATGAACTATGATAGTATGGGATATCATAGAATACTTCAGCTTAAATATATATGCCTAGATGGTATATACTATAGTTGCATGTCTAGACTTTCACCTACATTGACTGATTAAATGTATGTGTTAGTTATTCTTGAGCAGTATGGTTTTGTAGTAGTAGTAGCATATCATGTTTACATGCATACAACCTTGAGAGTGTAAATGAATGTTAGGTTAGACTTTTATGTGTTTATGTGACTTGTTTAATTATATGTTCTTGTTTTTTTAAAAATGTATGCTTCTGTGTATTTACGACTACTTAGTATGACTAATTGTAGAAAATCTAGTAGTTGTGACTTAGAACACTAGACTATAATATTATGGGATATCGTGAAGTGTATTCATATGGATCTTATTATAGTAGTTGGGAATCTGTAGTTTATTAGGAATATGAAACATACTCAGGTGGTATGAATTGTATGCTTTATTTTCTCTATGAGTTAAATAATAATGTATAATTCATTCATGCATTGATGGAATAAATGAATACTTTACTTACTCTTATTTTTAGCATGTGATGTGATATGATTACTAGGAGGATGTTTATAGTATGAATCTTGTGTTTAAATAATATATAGTGAGACATTATCTTTGGTATGTATGATTTACATGTCAGTGTAATATCTTGAAATAGAATGGGCTTTCTATGATACACTGCATATTTAGTTTTATCATACACACATGGGTACTAGCTTGTTCTCTAGATTCTCACACTGTTCTATCTACCTATCCATAAAAAAAGAGCTATTTTTTGATATGAGATTGTGCAGGGGATCGTTGGTCCATGGTTGGTGTAAAAAATCACTCAAATGATGCTCTTCCTCCTCATAGTAGTACTACTTACCTAAAGATTATACTTGAGTTGATCAGAGATACATGAGTTGATACGACATGAGACCTGGAGGGATTAGTATCTATTTAATATATTGGGTTGAATGCTTTAAGGAAATGTATTTATATTTTTTATTTTTTATATTTGAATAGTAGTTATTGTATTAGCAGACTAGTCATACCTTTGTTCTATTGTATTTACTTTCCTAAGAGTTGTATAAGTTAAATATTATATTTGATATTTGAATTAGAAGTATTTTTTTTCTAAGTTATTTGGTTATTTATTAGTATGTTTAGGTGGAATGAATGTTAAGAAATTTTTCTTTAAAAAAATTACTGCATTATTCTAAGTACAACTTGAGAGGTTGTAACATGTGGTATCAGCACTAAGGTTTGAACTCTAAGACCTAATGAGTCCATTAGCATATTTGTATCTTTCTATCTATTAGAGAGGAGAAATGTGAAGGTGTGTATGTTACATTGAGTATACACCTTAGAGCATTCATACCCCCTTAGATATGTTAAATGGTTAGTTTACTGAGTGTTTCATTGGTGATGGTTTTTTAAGATGTTTGGGTAGGTAAGTGCATAGCTTTGTTCTTGAGTTGTAAACAAGAGTTTCCTACCATATTTTTGATATTTAGATTGAAAACCTTAAGTGTGATTATGTCTTTTTTTTAATCACATTCACCATTTGTGTTATGATTATTTTAAAAGCATGAAATGCTTCTCACTTATGTATTTATGCATTAGTTCTCTATCTTACACAAATTGTAGAAGTGAGAAATCCTATAAGACCATTCTGGATTAGCACCACTTAGTGTGATGAAATTTTTCTTGTAGTTGAATGTAGATGTCTTGGTTGAGAATTCCTTTATGTTAATAATTTGCTATGTGGATTATCATCCTTATAATTATATAAAATTGAGAAGAAGTTTTATATCTCTTAGTTATCTTAGAGGTGATTTATTATACTCTCACTCTCCTCTTACATCATTTTAAGCTACCGAGAAGATTCATATTCTCAGGGTGTTGATTTAGTGTTTCTATAAGTGGAAATTTGTTTCTAAATTATTGTTTTGATCTTATTCATTTGAGTTCATGGGATAATGCTTACTACTTCTTGATGAGAAAGCTATAAGATAGGATAGATTGATGCATCTTTGAGGTTAGTATTTCCCTTCTGGTTTTGGAGGTAAGGTATAATACTACACTTACAAGTTGGGTAAGTGATTAGTGATTGGCAACATGTATTTGTGGTTTTTATTTTTACCATGTGAGGGTATGTAGGAGATTTACTTTTGAGATGTTAGTTATCTACTATCCACTTGTGACATTTTAGAGTCACTATTTTATCAAAACTTATGTACTTGACTGCGAGGAGTGGCTAACATTGAACTTATATTAATTTTAGTGTTTATAATTATATGTTATTATATACCTTTGTTAGACTAATATTATTCTCTATTGAAACATGTTGTTTTCAAGATTAATGTGTGTACCTTTATTCAAAACCAAAAAAGGTATAAGATGTATAAAACATCTTGATAGTCTAAAAGGGTAGAGATAAACTTTTGAACTTGTTATGAACTAGTTGTGCAAGTAAGGAGATATTATCTTGTTTTTAAGGTTGTAAGGATGGTATAATCTTTAGACTTTGTATGTCTTGTTAATTATGAAATTATCTCTTAACCATGAATATAAGATTATAGGTTAAGATGTGAACTATGAAACAAGTTATGTATTTTCTAGTAGCAACTTGATACAATCTCAAGATGATTGTAATATTTTTATTGTATTTAAGTTAGTCCATTTAGAATTATTCAGCATATAGTATTGTTTTCTATGATCTATTAATATAGGTTTTTGTTTCATAGAACCTTATGCACATTGAGGAGATCATCAGGTTGTGAATACTTGAGGGAAGAGTGGTAAATTAGGAACATGAATTCTAAGCGATAAGAATTTATCATACGTAGACTCATATTGACTCGGATTGGAGTTGAGTCAGATTTGATAGACAGATTTATTAAATCTAAGATTTGATAGGCATAACTTATCAAATTCAATCGTATAACCACATGCATATATATTTTGGATGGGTATTACATGTGGATAGGTATTTCATGATTTTATATACAATATATTTCTAATTCCTATTCATCATTGTACTTATCTAAATCTTTGATTAACTAGATAGTATCGACATGTTATACTTATCTGAAGCTACATGGAGTAGCAATAGTATTAACATATACACATCATTCTTATCAATTTTTTTAAATACTTTTCTTTAGAATGATAAATGCATTCTCTAGGTTAAAGGCATGTGTTAAGGGGATAGAAGGTTTTGTATAACTCTCCCTAGCCATTTCATTATATTTTGTAATGATCTCATGTAATTTTGGGGAAGTCAGTGAAAGATTTACCAAGTTATTAAAGATTTGTCTTGTCAGTTCCTAAATTGAGGGTGTCATGATAGAACTAATTAGCATAAGTGGCATTCATAAAATTTATTTGCATAATAAGAAATATCATAGAGCAAAGTCTTATAGGACCAATACTCTAAGAATAGTTATAATTAAGAGAATTAGTATGAGTTCCTCAAGTAAAATTTTTCATTTATTTGCTTGATATGATACTTGATACTATGTTTTATGTTGTTAAACTCTATTTGTTAATCATAAATTTTGTTTGAATGAGAGTCATCATGGTGATGACCAATTTTAAGGGGGGATGTCACATTCTAATTTCACCTTATAATTAATAACCTTCAAATCCATATATTAGTATAGTTATTATCTGATTATAATTATTTTGATTTGAGATTTATGACATATACTATAATGAGATAGTGATATTGTTGATTAGTATACATGACGTGATAATTGTATTTTTTATTATGTACATTGAAAATATATATCTATTAATTTTTCATCATTGGTTGATATATATATGATAACTCAAACTAACTACCTATTTGTTAAGAGGTGGATGTAGGAGAGATCCTACCCTAAGAGCTTCACAAGGGAGAGCATCATCAAAGAGGATGGGCTAGATGGAATGATTGAGACAATATCAGAGGAAATTACTAGTGGCCCTACACACAAGCACAATATATTTTAAATGATATGCATAAAATTTTAGTGAGTAATTAATAAATATTGTTAATGATTATATTCATGCATGTGGATTTAGTTTTAATATGCATTAAATTTCTTTATTCTAATTGACTTGATTTTTCAGTTTAAATCAAGAAAATAGATATTAATTACTATATGGATATTTCTATTGTAGATATGGTTATCTTACAATAAAATCAATTAATGACTTAATAATTGTTAGTTAAATATATGATTATCTTTGTAATGATTGTTTTCATGGAGATAGAATTATCTTGGAATTCTAATCTTGAGTTAATACAATCTAAAGTTAGTCTTGAATTTACATGCAATAAATTACATAAAATAGATATTATTATTATTTTAGTCAACTTAACCTATTTTAATATTAGTTTGGAAAACTAAAGTGAAAAATAATTACATGTAGTTAGTAAATTTAAATAAGGAGTCAAATATTATGCATGCAATGAAGACAAAAGAGAAGCATCATGCAAGAAAGAAGGCACATCAATAGAGTGAGTAGATAATTTTATAGATTAGAAAGGAAATTTGGAAGTTGGGGGTAAACATTGAAGAGGAGAAGGATGGAAAAAATAAATGGAGGAGAAAGAAAGAAAAGCCAATCATATTCTTTTTCCCATCAAATCTACCAGGTTAGTTTTGCAATTATTTTTCCTGTATGTTGAATGGGGTGAATATGTATATGTATTATTTATACTTATTGGCCTGATTTTAAACTCTAATAGACCTACATTTTATTCTATTAAATCTATGTCTTATTTTATTATAAACATGCATGGAATAATACTTAGACTGTGTATCATCATTCTATGGCCTGCATTGAAATTAAAGGGCATGCATTGTAAACTGTCTTGAGCCTGCATGCTATTTAAAGAGTAGAAATTTTATTTAATAGTAGAGTTATGTCTTAAAATATCAACCTATAATTAAATATTTGAGTCTTCATATTGAGACGTCAGTCTCTATAAGTGAATGCCTTGTATAAATAGAGCACCAAGTCTTTTTTTGGAATTGTTGTTTATTTATGTGCATAAAAAAATTACTGAGTATTTTATTTAAGTGTTTAATATTTTAATTTAAAATGCCAAAGTTATTTTGAAATTCCAAAGTCTTTTTGAGATAACATCAAAGTCTTTTTTTAATAAAAAGTTTAAGTAAAATGCCTATGTTAAGGTAAAAAGCCAAGTTTAATTGAAATGCCATTATAAAATTAGATATTTATATAAAATATAAAATTATAGATAAAATTGATTGAATTATTGGTCTTTAAAATTAATTGTTATATATTTATTAATAATGTTGAGTTATAAATTGGTCCACATCTTATAAAATTTTGGCTAAATTCTAACTCTCATTTGGGCAGCATCTTAATTTTTGTGGCTATGTCTCATTCCCATATACCTGCTTCTCATATTTGATGGTATGCATCCCATATTGAGAATTATGTGTTAATTCTGATGGTGACTATATTTTGGTTGGTAATGACTGCATTTTGTCTAATTAGAATGCTAAATAATGTATATAGATCATTGAACCTTTATTTAAATTGTTGAAGTCAGTTAATAAATCATTGAACCTTTATTTAAAATGTTGAAGTCAATTAACAAATCATTGAAGTATTGATTTAAAATGACATGCATAAACATTAAAATACCAAGTTACATTATAAAATCATTGAGTCATAATTGCAAGTCATTAATTTTATACATTGAATAGGTTGATTTTTTAATAAACATAGACAGTTGAGTTTAAATACTTAAAATACCAAGGTTGGCTAATGAAAAAGGGTAAGTCACTTATTAAATCATTGAATCCAAAATGGTAAATGCTGAGTAACTAAGTGAAAATATTGAGTCTCATATAATTTAAATGGTGATTACTATTGAGTTAAAAATATATTGATCACTGAGTTTATAGTTTATTAATTGCTTAAATTAAAAATTATGTGTAACCGATGAGTTAATTATATATTGATCACTAAATTAACAATTTTATTAATCACTAAGTTAATAATTAATTATAACGTCCCATATATTTTAGTCATAGTAAATGCATGAAAAAAACTATGTTCCCTGCTTAATTCTAGATCAAAAATTAGGTGGAACTTTATTCTTGCCCCAAATTTCCATAAAGTAGTTGAATCGAGTTGCATTTAAAATAAGTTGAGCATAATTATCATGGGAATTTTTTGAGAATAGCGGGTGTTTGTGTTATGAATAATTAATGGTAATCTTGTATTTTAAACATTCACTTAGGTAGTGCATGTTATGCATGGTTAGTGATAAGATAACTTAGAAAGTGTATAAATTTTATGAAATCTATTATAATATTGTATAATGTATCAAATATTTTCAAATCTGATAAAGGTTGCCATGTTAATACTAGTTGTGTATGATTTAAATATGAGCTATGATTTAAGGGTATAATTACAATAATTGGCTCATTATTGCAAAGATGAAGTGGAATCCTTAAATGACTTGCATAATATCTATTTGGTAGATTTACTATCTTGTCATAGATATTGGTTTTAGAATAAATCAATAAATAAGATTCATTTATGTTTTTGATGGTTAATGCGTGTTAGTAGCTATTATGAAAGATTGTATGTATTTGATCTAGTTGGTAGAATTAAATGCATGAACTTAAAATGTGTAGAGTTGAGATACAGAAAGAACTAATGACAACCTTTGTACAATACATATTGTGAAAGTGTATATATGTAAAATTAATTAGACTATTATAGTATAAAATAGTGCATCGTGATGTGTGCCTAGAGATATGTTTTTGTTTAATTATTATTATGCATTCTAATATAAGGTATACTTGGGTGGTATAATCTCATATTTGTTTGTTTAATATTATAGTGTAAGATTATTTGTTCATGTTGAGTAGGTTGTGTTATGCACAATGAGCTTTGATAGTGCGGGATATCACAAATTACTTCAGCTTAAATGTATATGCTTGGATGGTACATATTGTACCTATATGTCTAGACTCTTACTTACATTGATTGATTAAATGTATGTGTTGGTTATTCTTGAACAATATGGTTTTGTAGCAGTTAGTATGATATCATGTTTGTATGCATATAATTTTGAGAGTGTAAATCAATGTTAGGTTAGAATTTTATGTGTTTGTATGACTTATTTTATTATATGTTCTTAATTGATTAAAAACATGTGCTTATATGTATTTATGACTACTTAGTATGACTAATTATGAAAAATCTAGTAGTTGTGCCTTAGAACACTAGACTATAATATTATGAGATATCATGAAGTGTAGTCATATAGATCTTATTATAGTAATTTATTATCTATTGTTTATTAGGAATGTGAAACATACTCAAGTGGTATGAACTATAAGCTTTATTTATTGTATTAGTTAAATAATAATGTATGAGTCATTCATGTGTGATGAAATAAATGAATAGTTTACTTACTCCTATGTTTAGCATGTGATGTGATATGATTGTTAGGAGGATGTTTATAGTATGAATCTTATGGTTAGATAACATATAGTGAGACATTATCTTTGGTATATATAATTTACATGTTAGTGCGATATCTTGAAATAGAAAGGGATTTCTATGGTATATTACATGTTTAGTTTTATCATACACACATGGGTACTAGCTTGTTCTTTGGATTATTGCACTTTTCTATCTACTTATCTATGAAAGGAGAGACATTTCTTGATAAAGGATTATTTAAGGGATTATTATTCCATGGTTGGTGTGGAAATGTGCTTGGATGATGCTCTCCCTCCCCACAGTAGTACTACTTACCTAGACATTACACTTCATGTTGATTAGAGATGCATGAATTGGTATGACATGAGAGCTGAAGGGCTTAGTATTTATTTATTGTATTACACTGAATGCCTGAAGGAAATGTATTTGTAATTTATATTTGTTATATTTGAATAGTATTTGTTGTATTAGAAGGCTAGTTGTAGTTGTGTCCTATTATATTTATTTTCATTAGAGTTGTAAACATAAATATTGTATTCATTATTTGAATTATAAGTACTTTTATTCTAAGTTATTTGGTTATTTATTAGTATGTTTAGGTGGAATGAATGTTAAGTAATTTGTCTTAAAAAAATCCTTGCATTATTTGAAGTACAAATTGAAGGGTTGTAACATGTGGTATTAGAGCTAAGGCTCGAACTCTAGGACCTAATGAGTCCATTAGCATTTTCGTATCTTCTTGTCTAACAGAGAGGAGAAATGTGAAGGTGTATATGGTTAATTGAGTGTGTACCTTAGATCATTCATATCCTTTTAGATATTTTTAAGAGTTGGTTTATCAAGTGTCTTATTGGTGATGATTTTGTAAGGTGTTTAGGTAGGTAAGTGCATAGATTAGTTCTTGAGTTGTGAACAAGAATTTTCTACCATATTTTTGATCTTTAGATTCAAAACTTCGAGTGTGATTATGTTTATTTTTTTTGTTACATTCATAATTTATGTTGTGAGTGTATTAAAAGCATAGAGTGATTCTTATGTATTTATGCATTATTTTTATGTCTTCCTTAAACAAATTCTATGAGTGGAAAATCCTATAAGACCATTCTAGATTGGCACCACCTAGTGTGGTGGAAATTTTCTTTTAGTTGAAAGTAGACGTCCTTGTTGAGAATTCCTTTGTGTTAAGAGTTTGTTATGTAGATTAGAATCCTTATATTTATATAAAATTGAGAAGAATTTTCATATCTCTTAGTTAGCTTAGAGGTGAGTTGTTATGCTTTCACTCTCCTCTTACATCATTTTAAGCTACCAAGAAGATTAATATTATTAGGATGTTGATTTAGTGTTTCCTTCAGTAGAATTTTGTTTCTAAATTATTGTTTTGATATTATTCCCTTGAGTTCATGAGATAATGTTTACTAATTCTTGATGATAAAGCTATAGGATAGGATGGATTGATGAATCTTTGAGGTTAGTATTTTCCTTCTGATTGTGGAGGTAAGTTATAATACTACACTTATAATTTTGGTAAGTGATTAGTGAGTGGCAACATGGATTATGGTGTTTCCTTTTACCATGTGAGAGTATGTAAGTAATTTTTTTTTGAGATGTTAGTTCTCTACTATCCACTTGTGGCTTTTTAGAGTCACTATTTTATCAAAACTTATGTATTTGACCACGAGGAGTGGCTAACATTGAACTTATATTAATTCTATTGTTTATAATTATGTGTTATTATATTCTTTTCTTATACTGATATTATTCTCTATTGAAGCATGTTTTTTTGAAGAGTAATATGTGAACCTTTCTTTGGAATTAAGAAAGGTATAAGATGTGAAGAACATCTTGATAGTCTAAAAGGGTAGAGATGAAAAAAATAACTTATTATGTACTAGTCATGCAAGCAAGGAGACATTGTCTCATTTTTAAGGTTGTAATAATGGTATAATCCTTAGACTTTATATTTTATGTTGATTGTGAAATTATATCTTAACTATGAATATATGACTATAGGTTAAGCTATGAATTATGAAACTAGTTATGTGTTAACTAGTAGCAACTTGATACAATCTCAAGATGATTGTAAGATTTTTATTGTATGTATGTTAGTACATCTAGAATTATTTAGCATATAATATTACTCTCTTTGATCTATTTGTATAGGTTTATGTTTCACATAACCTTGTGCACATTGAGATCATTAGGTCGTAGAAAACTGGGAGAGTGGTGAATTAGGAACTTGAGATTTAAGTGATAGGATGGTATCCTCCTTAGCCTCACATTAACTCAAATTCGAGCTGAGTTAGATCTGATAGATGGACTTGTTGAATCCAAGATTTGATAGGCAAAACTTGTCAAATTTAGTCATATGGCCATATACATGTATATTATGGATGGGTATTCCTTGATTTTGTATATAATATATTTCTAGTTCTTATTCATTATCTTACTTTTTTGAAGCTTTGATTGAGTAGAAAGCTTTGACATGTTATACTTATTTGAAGCTATATGAAGTAGAAAAATTATTAACATATACACATCATTCTTGCTAGGTTCCCTAAATACTTTTTTTTGAAATGATAGACACATTTTCTAGGTTACAAAGATGTGCTGAGAGGTTAGAAGGTTTTGTGAAACTCTCCCTAGTCATTTGCTTGGATTTTTGTAATGATATCATGTATTTTTGAGAAAGTAAGTGAAACTTTTACTAAGTTATTAAAGACTTGTCTTGTTGGTTCATGACCTGAGGTGGTCATGATAGAATGAATTAGTGTAAGTAGCATTCACAAAACGTGTTTGCATAATAGGAAATGTCATAAAGCAGGGTCTTGTGGGACTAATATTTTAATAATAGTGCTAATTAGGAGAACTAGTATGAGTTCCTCACGTAAATTTTTACATTTAGTTTCTTGATTTGATACTTGATATTATGTTTTTTATTAAAATTTGTTTGTCAATCAGAACTTTTGTTTGAATAAGAGTCATTGAGGTGATGACTAGCTTTAAGGGGGGAGGATATCACATCTTGATTTCACCCTATAATTAATAACCTTAAAATACATGGATTATTATGGTTATTATTTGATTATAAATTCTTTGATTTGAGATTTATGACATATATTGTAATGGGACAATGGTAATGTTGATTAGTATACATGATGTGATAGTTGTACTTTATTATTCTATACATTGAGGATATATATTTGTTAGTTTTTCATCATTGATTGATATATATGGTGACTCAAACTAACTACCTACTTGTATCAAGGTGAATGTAGGATAGATATTACCTTCAGAGCTTGACGATGGAGAGCATCATCAAAGAAGATGGGTTAGATGGGATGATTGAGGAAATATCAGAAGAAATTGTTAGTGGTCCTACACACATGCACATTAGATTTTAAATGATATTCATAAAATATTAGTGTGTAATTAATAAATATTTTTGGTTATTATATGCATGTGTGTGGATTTAGTTTTAATGTGCATTAAGTTTATTTATTCTAATTGACTTGATTTTTGAGTTTAAATCAAGAAAATAGATATTAATTGCTATATAGATATTTATATTATAGATATGGTTATCTTACAATAAAATCAATTAATGACTTAATATTTGTTAGTTAAATAGATGATTATCTTCATAATGATTGTTTTCAGGGAGATAGAATTATCTTGAAATTCTAACCTTGAGGTAATATAATCTAAAGTTAGTTTTGAATTTACATGCAGGAAATTACATTTAAAATAAGAAAATAGATATTATTATTATAGTTAAATTATCATGTTTTAATATTAGTTTGGTAAACTAAAGTGAAATAAAGAAGTGCCTGCAGTTAGTAAATTTAAATAAGGAGTAAAATGTTATGCATGCAATGGAGATAAAAGAGAAGGAGCATGCAAGAAAAAGGGTGCAATAATAGAGTGAGTAGATAGTTTTACAAATTAAAAAGGAATTTTTAAAGTTGGGGATGGACATTGAAGAGGATAAGGACAAAAAAAGAAAGGGATGAGAAATTAATAAAATCCAATCATATTCTTTTTCTTAACAAATCTACCAGGTTGGTTTTTATATTATTTTCCCTATATGTTGAATGGGGTGAATATGTATATGTATTATTTATAACTATTAGCCTAAATTTAAAATCTAATAGACCTGAATTTTATTCTATTAAACCTGTGTCTTATTCTATTATAAACCTGTATGTAATAATACTTAGACCGTGTATAATCATTTCATGGCCTGCGTTGAAATTAAAGGGCCTGCATTGTAAATTATCATTAGCCTAGGTGTTATTCAAAGAGTAGGCATTTTATTTAATGAAAATTTATGTCTTAAAATCCCAACCTAAAAATTAAATAACTGAGTCTTCATATTGAGATGCCAAATTATATAAGTGAATGCCAAATAAAAATGGAGCAAAAAGTCTCTTTTTAGAATTGTTGTTTATTTGTGTGAATAAAAATATTACTGAGTATTTTATTTAAGAAATTTTTATTTTAATTTGAAATGTCAAAGTTATTTTGAAACTCCAAAGTCTTTTTGATATAACGTCAAAGTCTTTTTTTAATAAAAAGCTTAATAAAAACACCTAGTTTAAGGTAAAAAGCCAAGTTTAATTGAAACACCATTATAAAATTAGATAGCAGTATAAAATATAAAATCACAGATGAAATTGATTGAATGATTGGTCTTTAAAATGAATCACTATATATTTATTAAAAATGGGGACTTATAAATTAGTCCACATCTTATAAAATTTTGGTTGAATTTTAACTCTCATATGGACAACATCTTAAATTTTTAGGGTTGCATCTCATCCCCATAGACCTACATCTCATATTTGATGGTCTGCATATCATATATGATGATTTACATCCCATATTGATAGGTCTATATTAAGTCTGATGGTGACTACATTTCAGTTGGTAATGATTGCATTTTGTCTGATTAGAATGATAAATAATGTATATAAATCATTGAACCTTTATTTAAATTGTTGAAGTCAGTTAACAAATCGCTGAACCTTTATTTAAATTATTGAATTCAGTTAAAAATCATTGAAGTATTTATTTGAAATGCCATGCTTAAACATTAAAATTCCAAGTTAAATTATAAAAGAGTTGAGTAATAATTGGAAGTCATTGATTTTATACATTAAATAGGCTAAGTTGTTAATAAAGATATATAGTTGAGTTTAAATACTTGAAACATCAAGTTCAGTTAATTAAAAAGGGTGAATCACTTATTAAATCATTGACTCCAAAATTTTAAATGCCAAGTAACTAAGTGAAAGCACTGAGTCTCATATAATTTAAATGGTAATTACTGAGTTAAAGGTAATTAAAGCAATATATCTTTTATCAAAATTTGAATATTTAACATTGTGTATATTATTGAAATATTTGATTTAACAGTATATTGATCACTCTGTTTCTAACTAGTTTTTCGCTTTTCACATTCAAAAAAAAGAAGGAAACTAAGATAATGGTCAAGGGTTTGTACGTACTCAGATGAAGTTTGTGCACCGTATCCAGATGATTGAAGGAGCTCCTCTTTGGCTATGGAGGATGACACCTGTAGAGAAAATAAGACTTAAACAGAAAAATGTTAGATAGATATGAGGTGGACTGCCTAGCAAAAGCTTGGTCCCAGAAGTGCAAAGACTTCCTTAAGGGATGACAGTCCACTTGTTGATAAAAATAATGTCGAATAAAGATAAATAATGAAAGACTAAGCAAAAGAAATAGAGACAATGCATACCTGTATTCTGCTGTCGGTCTTCGACAATCACTGATGTCAGTTATTCTGCCACCGTTAGTTTTTCAAGTTGCCAACATCAGTTATTCTACCAACATCGGTAGGGGAAATGGTTGATGTTGGTTAGGGTAATGGCCTTGGATGGGTTTTGGATGGGTTTATGGGTGACAGAGGAGTTTGGGAGGTCTGTAGGAGTTTGAAGGTCCGTGCAAGATTGCAGGGAAGTCAATAGAGTCTTGAGAGGGACAAGGGGTAGAGGACAGGTTGTCAAAAGGAGTAAGGATATGGGGAAGGCCTCTCAGCCTCTCCAGGAAGAAGTCAGGTCAGGTCTAGTCTACAGCACTTAGAAGTAGCAAATGGAGATTGATTACCAAAGCATTCTGAAATACTAAACTGAAATAAAAGAAGAATACTTAGCTCTTGCTTGCTGAAAGAGTGTAGAAGACTTGTTATTGATGCGGCTGATGTAGAAGAATTCTCGTAATGTTTCAATCAGGGGTGGAGTGACTGATGCAGAGTTCCTATAGCCTGTGATGCTTGGCGTGCATCTGGGAGAGAGACAGAGAGAGAAAAGTCAGATTTCAAGTGCAAGAGAATTCGCATTTGGGTCTGTGATTAGTTTTATATTTAGCCTACAAGTTAGTTTTAAGAAATCGATGTCAGCGATCCCACCGGCGTTGGCCGATGGGTAACTGACGTCGATGGCTAGAAGATGGGTAAAAAGGCTATTTTTAGCCTTTTTCCCATTCCTCTGTCTGCCGAGTTCAGTGGTCATGGTTAAACGGTCGAAGACAAGTTTAATAGACATGAGGATTAGTGAGAGGGTTGGAATGATTAGTCATAGGGTGATAAATGAAGGTATCCAAGGGTGAAGAATCCAAGGGTGGGGTGTCAAGGGTGGTGTGTCATGGGTGAGGTGTTATTAATTTAAAATAGGTATTTTATTTTAAATTAATAAGTGTGTGGGTTAGGAATGTTTAAAAGTGGACCAAGGGGACCAAGGGGGGAGTCAACCAAGGAGTAGACACAATTTTGGTGTCTACATTTGCCCCTTTTTGTCTTGTTGGTTGTTCTAACGAACTGCAAGACAAAAATAGGAGTAAGCTGTCCCAAGTATGGGATAAGGTCATTTTTGTCCTGTTAATTATTCTAATGAATTATAAGACAAAAATAAGAGTTGATTTCCCCAGGTATGGGATGAGGTCATTTTTGTCTTGTTGGTTGCTCTGATGAACTGCAAGACAAAAATGAATGTAGGTTGCCCCGATTATGGGATGAGGTATTCCCCCCTCAAAGCGGGAGTCAAGGGAAGGGAACCTAATATCGGGTGCCGATTTGATAGATAGTGGATGGATATGGTGAAGTTTGAGTGTGAACACTACAAAAGTTGAGATTGCACGTATACCACTTCATGTGATGGTTAGGTCAAATTGTCACAGTCAAAGGTCAAGGAGTGCTAAAATCAAAATAACTGGTCCCCAGCATTTAGTTGTAGCTAATTGGGTTAAACGATCTAAGATGTAGCTCCAATGGTTATCATGCTCCAAGTATCTCGAGCTCAGGAAGTGCTCTTGGAAAACATGAAAATGTCACAAATATTGGGGATCAACTTACTTGCAATCTGACAATAGGTGTGAGGGTCATAATGTGGGTTGCAGACAATTTGGCTAACTATTTGTGAAGTAGCCTACATACAATCAAAACAACTAAGGAAAAGTTATCTCAAAAGTGGTCATGGTTTGAGGAGATAGTCATGATCTCCAAGGTCATTGGTCGAGTCGAGTTGAGATATACGTCATCTCAAGTGGTTGTTGGATGTGGTTAGGGAGATGGCGATGATCGCCAATGTGCCTTATGAGAAGTCAAATGTGACTTCTACAGTGTCAAGGCTGGTTGTTTGGTCATGAGTTTGGGTTGGTATAGATAGTTGGTCCATTTAGATGGATGGATGAAGGAATGGCTGAGCTAACTTCAGAGGACCCCATGTCAATTGAGTGCTGCCTACATAGCCCTTGTTGTAAGGGCCTCAGGCCAATGTAGTTCTCCCTAAAAGGGAGGAAAAGGGTTGGTTGTGGATGTGAGTTGGACTAGGTTAAGTCATGGTTAAGGATAATATGGTTGGTCCATCAGATAGACAGATAAATGGATGTGGCCGAGCTAACCCCAAAAGATGTCATGTCATCTGAGTGCTGCCTACATAGCCCCTATTTGAAGGGCCTCAGACCAATGTAGTTTAGGACAAGATTCAAAGTGGTTGATAGGTTGGTTTGGTCATGATAATGGTGTAGCACTTCCCATATGTCTGATGGTGCATGCTTGAAATGATGAGGGTAAGATGATGTTACAGCCTTTTCCATATTGTGTGATGGTGTATTCTGTAACATTGGTTGTGGTTTTCCATCCCTAGCAATTTTCCATATTGGTGATGGATGTATGCTAAAAATGAAATGAGTATGCTTATGCTTCAGCAAGTAATGGTTTATGCTTGGCATAAATTATGTTGTCGATGGTTTCCATGTGTATTGGTTTCCATAAAAACTAGTGTGAATAGGTTATGAGAACGTTAGTGGTCTAAAAAAGGTTTGGTTGGTTTAGTTTGGTTAGCAAAAGATTTGGTTGTATGTGATAAAGGTATGTAGGAAGTGAAAGGCATTTTTGCCCTTTCATTGACCAGGACCATAATGATAGCATAGGTAGGGGGTTTTTAGAAACAAAAGCCCCATTCATGCATTACGTTGTTGACCATTGGTTGTGTTAGAGAAGTAATCGAATCACTTTGACATTAAAATGAGCTTGAAATACCTTGAGTAGGTGATGTGATATGTTAGGATAGGGTAACCCTTTTTAGTAGGGATAACTTTGCCCCTTTTTATAGGAGACCCTGAGAATGACTATAAGTCAAGTCCATGACTTTTTTTTTTGGTAGATTGATCAATGCAGGAAGTCTACGTGGGGATGTCATTTTGTTTTGTGGTCATTTGTGAAGCTGATCGATGTGGGAAGCTTCTAAGAGAGTGATATTTGTAGCAAGATTTTTAGGCATAGCCATCCTTCGAGGGAGTGGTCTATATTTTTAATTTATATGTTTTTGAGGGCTTTGAATAGCTGTCCTTCAAGGGAGTAGTCTATTAGCTACAGCAATGATGATGTAGCTGTCCTTCGAGGGAACAGTCTACATATAGAGTTTTATGACCTTTTGATATTTTGTTTGACATTGCCATTTATTTTTGACAAGATTTGTAGTCATGGACAAGACTATAGAAGCTTAAGGGCTCCCTTTTATTAGGATAAAGCATCCATATTTTATAAAAGGGTCACATAGTGTTTGTGTAGGGGAACAGAGTTAAAAGAAATGAGGATTAAAATGATACGGATTGCTCAAGGGATGAGCTCAAGTTAAATATCAAGTGAATGAGTACTTGATTAACAGTAGAATGGTCACAGATACAAGGCATTAAGGGGCTCAGTTTCTAACCGGCCTTCAAGAGAAGATAGATGATAAGTCCCTGATCCATACTTGTGCATTATGATGTAAGGTCCGATCTAATTAGGAGCAAACTTGCCTCATTTACTTCTTTCCATGTTGGTCACGTGTTGTTTCTCTTTGAGGATGAGGTCTCTGATTTTGAAATCTCGTTCTCTCATATTTTTTTTATAGGCACGTTTGATATGATTTTGATAGACATGGAGATGGTTAAGGGCAGCAAGATGACGTTCGTCAAGTAACTCAAGTTGAGCTAATCGATCTTGATGAAACTCATCGTTAGAAAGAATTTCATGCAAAGAGATGAGTAAAGAAGGTATATGCACTTTAAGAGGTAGGACAGCCTATGTTCCATACACTAAAGAGAAAGGTGTAGTACCCATAGGGGTTTGGATGCTAGTGCGATATGCCCACAAAGCGAAGGGAATGTGAATGTGCCAATCCCTTTCAGTGTCGTTGACCACCTTCATTAGAATTTTCGTTAAAATTTTGTTGGAAGCCTCAGCCTGCCCATTTGCTTGTGGGTAGTAAGGCGAGGAGAAGCTGAGCTTGATGCCAAATGAGTCACAAAGTTTCGGGACAATTTTGTTTTTAAATGATTTACCATTATCGGTGATGATCTTGTGAGGTACACCGAATTGACAGATGATGTGGGTGTTGATGAAGTCAACAATTTTGTCAGCCTTTGTGGAGATGAGGGGAATAGATTCCACCCATTTAGTGAAGTATTTAGTTACAGTGATAATGGACTGATGTCAAAGAAATGAAAGGGGGTTAATCTCACTGATTAGATCTAAGCCCCATTGTGAAAAGGGCTAAAAATCTTGAGTGACTTTTAGAGCATGGCTAGGGATGTGAAGTAAGTTAGCATGTTGTTGGCATTTGATGCAATATTGAACATAGTCACTATAGTCTCGGTGAAGAGTGGGCCAATAATAGCCTAGGCGAAGGATGCACTTAGCAATCGAGTTACCACTGAAGTGTCTACCACAAATCCCGTTGTGGACTTGTTTAATGGCATGAGATGCTTCAGTGAAGGTTAGACATCGAAGAAGGATGCTGTCAAAGCCTCTTTTATAGAGAAGACCCCTTAGCATAGTATATCGAGCCGTGATTTTGATAAAAGCATGTTGCACATTCCTAGAGAGATCAGGAGGGATGACAGAATGAGTTAAGTAGTCCACGATTTATTTATACCAAACATCCTATGGACCAGAGTCAATGGTGTTGATGAGGTTGATGCTAGTGGAGATATAGGAAGGCAACGGCACACGATGCACTATGACATAAATTCTTGATGAAGATGATGAAGATGGAATATGTGAGTTGAGATAAGCCATGGTATCAGCAAACTTATTCATAGATTGAGGAATAGTTTGCAAGAGGTAATGGTTGAAAGATTTTAGTAGGGTGTCCACATGGTGTTTTTACCTTTGTAAAATTTCATTTTTACAAAGATATGAACCGTTGATTTGATTGACGATGAGTTGTGAGTCACCGAAGACGTTGATTGTCTTGATGCATAAAGAAAGGGCAGTTTGAGGTCCCAAAACTAAGGCTTCATATTCAGCCATATTATTGGTACATTCAAAGTCAAGTTTGAAAGATAGGGGCATGGGCTCGCCCTCGTGCGGGATGAGGATGACCCCCACACCCCCACCAAGTTGACATTTGGATCAGTCGAAGAACATTGTCATTTGATAGAATATGTCATTGGTGGATAATGTGGCGATAGATTCATCAGGGAATTCGCAGTGAGAAGGTTGGTTGTCAGGTAGAGGGGCCTTCGCTAGTTGATCAGCGATTGTTTGCCCCTTTATGGATTTTTTCTAGATAAATTCTAAGTCAAACTTAGCAAGAAGCATGAGCCAATGAGCCATACATTCATTTTGGTATGGCTTAGAATGCATATATTTGAGGGGGTCAGTGTGGGTGATTACATAGGTTTTGTGATTGAGAAGATAATGACAAAGTTTGGTAGCAGCAAAGACTAATGCCAAACAAAGTTTTTTGGTATGATTATACTGAGTTTCATAGTCGACGAGTGTTTAGCTTATATAGTAAACCACTTGCTCATGGCACCTAACAAATGGTTTGTTGCTGAGATGTAGAGGTAGAAGGGTTGGTCATCTTTAGGTGTAATAAGGACTGGTGGAGAGACAAGATAACATTTAAGGGCTTCAAAGGCCTCTTGGCAATCCTTATCCCAATGAAAGGAGATGTCCTTCTTGAGGAGGTGATGAAAGGGTTGACATCGGTTAGAAAGCTGTGAGATGAAGCGATGAATAGATTAAAGCTTCCCTTGCAAGCTACAAAGTTGCTTCAGATTGGTTGGGGGTGGCATCTCGAGTATAGCTCAAATTTTAGCGGGATCAATCTCAATGCCATGAAGGGAAATGATGAAACCCAAGAGTTTCCCTGAGAGAACCCTAAAGACACATTTCTTGGGGTTAAGGCAAACATTATATTGAAGAAGGTGAGTGAATATTATCTTAAGAATGGTTAAATGGTCGCGATAAAACTTAGATTTGCCTAGTAGGTCATCCACATAGTCCTCCATGATTTTGTGGAGGAGATTGTGAAAGATGTAAGTCATGGCGCATTGATATGTGGTGCTTGCATTCTATAGGCCAAAAGGCATGACCCTATAGCAAAAATTCCCCCATGGGGTGATGAAGGTAGTCTTGTGTTGATCTTCTGGCACAATCAAGATTTGGTTATATCTTGAAAACCCGTCCATGAGTGATAGCATCTCATGACCAGCTGTAAGATCAATAAGTTGGTCAATGTTGGGTAGAGGAAAATCATCTTTTGGGCAAGCCAGGTTAAGGTCACGATAGTCAGTACAAATTCAGATCCCCCTAGTTACTTTGGTGACAGGGATGATATTTGACACCCATTGCAAATAATCAATGGGTTGGATAAAGGAGACAAAGAGAAGACATTGAAGCTCCTCTTTAACAAGGAGTTCAACTCGAGGATGCATCTTGTAAAGCTTTTGCCTGACAGGCTTAGCCTCTAGGTTTGTGATGATGTTATGGATGACGATGTTAGGGTTGATACCAGGCATATCGCTATAGGTCCAAGCAAAGGCTTTGCTATGGTCCGAAAGGAATTTGGTGTAGTCAATTTGTTCCTGGGTGGCCAAAGACTGACCAATCTTTAAAACATGAGGAACATCAGAAGATGGAAGGTTAATATCAATGGTCAATTCATTTAACATAACCTGTGTTTCAAAAGGAAGGGAGCGTTGAATGAAAGAGTCATTGGCACCGATGTAGGTGAGAATGGCATCATTGTCTATGCATTGGATAGTGTTGATGATTGCAGATTCATCATCTATCATGTTGGAATAAATGAGAGTGAGAGACCTAGATACCCTGCCTAGTTGATAGGTTAGGGGTTCCAAGCGAATGGTGTTTATGCCAAAAAAAAACTAGGAGGGATGGAAACCACCGACTCCATAGGTGAAGATGGGGGAATAGGTGAGTTTGGAGGTGATTGGTCTATGATAGGTTCGGGGCAAGGGTTTTCAAAAGCTTCAGTAGGTTCTTCAAAACCCAGGCCATGTCGCTTCTTAGCATTCTTTATGGCCTCGTCATTTGGTGGTTCGATGGGCTGGTGGGAGCCTTATTCATAGCACCCAAAGCCAAAGCCTTTCCATGCACACCTATAAAGATAGGTATGAGCAAAGTCCAAATTGCCAAGAAAAGAGAAATCAGATGTGAATAGTTGAGGTGATGAAAGAGGATTCCCATAAGTGGGAGCTCGATCTAGCCCTCCATAGATGAGATTTTTTTCAAGATTGGGAGGACCATAAGGGATGACCATTCTGATACGATGGTCATAGCTAGGACTATGATGAAGTTGTCCATACTCTTGAGGAGTCTGGAACATGTCCAAGGTGAGTAAATGATACTCCCCAAGTGAAAGACATCGGAAGATATCTTCCATAGGGTCTTTTATTGTCACTTGAGGAGGTGGTGTAGGTGTGACCACCATTTGCATACTTGTTGAAGCTTTTGTGGGTGGAGCGGTGTTTGGGTCGGTGTCTTGAAATGAATGAGAACATCATTGGGTTGATAAGTTGTGTTGCATGTCTTAAAAGGGGAGGGGTCTGTGGGAATGACATGGACTTGATCGTCGTGTTCAAATTTGACACAACGGTGTAATGTAGAAGGGACACAGGCCATGGCACAGATCCAAGGTCATCCTAATAACATATTGTATTAGAACTCTCTCGATGATGATGTAGAAGAGCTTTGGGACTGTTCGTAGGCCAACACGAATATGTAAGATGATGGTGCCAATGGTAGTGGCAGTGGTGTCATTAAAAGATTGAAGAATTGCATCGGTTTTCGATATGCAATAATTTGGGAGGGATAATTGGTCATAGGCATGGGTGGAAATGATATTGATGATGGTACCCCCATCAATCATAACTCGCTTAATGTGAGTTCGATCAACATAGGCTGTGATGAAAAGGGTAGCGTCCTAATCTTTCGAGTTGAAGGTAGGAATTTTAGAATCGCTAAAGGTAATGGAGGCGACGGGGGATAATGATTGGACTAAGGCAGCTAGTGGTTGGGGGTCCTCGAGTTGGACCTCTACTGCCTGTAAGGCTTTGATTAAAGCTTGACAATGTTGGGGAGAGTTTTGAATGAGGTCATATAAGGTCATCTTCATGGGCGTTTGGTGAAGTTGTTTCACCATAGAATCATGGATTGCCTCTGAAGAAGTGGGTTGGGATGTACCCAAGATAGAAATTTTGGGTTTTGGTGGTTGAGGTGGTTTGACAAATGGGTAGGTCCAAGGAATAGCAACTTTCTCTTTTGCTTTATCCTTTTGTGATCTAGTAGCCACACTGATGGTGTTAATCTCAAATAGAGGGGGTGAAGGAGGTAAAGGGACCATAGTCTGATGATGAGATTTTGATGAAGGTGAAGGGGTTTGGGAGACATGAGACAGTGTTGGAGATTCATCGACAGTATCCTCAAGAAGAAGGGTGTCTTTTTCCATGTATTGGCGAATGACAACCTTGAGGGCACAACAATTTTCAGTGTCATGTCTAGGTGTGCAATGATATTGGCAAATTTTAGTGTCATCGAACCAGGATGGTTTTGGTCTGAGAGGTTGAAATGGTTTAATAGGTGGAAGAGTTATACTAGAAGTTTGCAAAAGTTGACGTAATATCAAAGCATATGAACCTACTAAGGGGTCCATGCTTGTTGATGTGTTAGGTGTTGATGACTTTTGCTTGGGAGTTGTTGAGGGAGACTTTCATACCACCTTTTGGGTTGGTGGTGTGGCCACTCGTGTAGACGACACTTTCTTTGTGTGGGGTGCTGATTTTTTAGAGGAGGTAGGTTTATGGTGGGTAAATGGAGTAATGGAGGTAACTTCTTTTGGTTAGGGGTTGGAGTTGGGAGCACTCCTGTTATGGTAGAAGGATGAGGGCCCAAAATGGAGGGCAATGATGATGGTGGAGGAGGAGTTCACCAATGTGGTTTAGTAGCCTTCTTTAGTTTATTTTGAGGACTACTATTATGGGAGGCAAGGTTCAAGTCTACCTTCACTTGCGGGTGAGTGAGGTTAGGTATGGGGTGAACACGGAGGGATTTAATTGGTTTTGATATGGTGGATGTTTGTGAGAGTTTAGGTTCAGATGTGGATGGTTGAGTTTTTGAAGGTTTAGAAGTAGAAGCCTGGTCCTCGTCAAAGACTTTTGGAGATTTTGTCACAGGAGGGTCGACAGCACAAGATGAGACGGGACGTGTAAGGTGAGGAGCTTTGAGTTGCTCCCATAATGCCTTATGTTCTAATTTCCTCGAATGGAGAAGTCCTAGTTTCTCCACCAATTGAGAGAATGGTTTTGAAGATGTTAGATGAGGCCTTGGTTCTTTAGAAGATGTGGGTGGTTGTGAGACCAAAAATGTGTTAGATGCAATGATCTCGGACCCAAGGTGTGAGAGAGTCATAACTAAATCATCTTCGGTCGAAGTAGGTGAAGAGACAAGTTCTTCTCTTGGTGGAGAAGGAATTGGAGAATGTGACTCCTCAAGAGGATAGAGGGCAGGGATGATTGTGCCTTCTACTTATGGTTGAGGAGCAAGAAAGGTAAGGTCCTCCATTGGTAGTAGGAAGGATGAAGGTGGGGCTAGTGGCGTCGATATGGTCAAAGCATCCTCCAATATAAGAGAGGTTGATGGAGAACTAATAGGAGAAGAAGGTTCTTCCACCTATGGAGGAAAAATAGGAGAAGAAGGCTCTTCTACCTGTGGTGGAAAAATAGGAGAAGGCTCTCCTTCCTGTGGTGGAAAAATAGGTTGACTAACCTCTTTAGACTGTGGGAGAGGTTGGTTAGGAATGACAAGAAAGACCGTGTTGACTGTGCATGTATTATGCTCTTGGGGGTCATTGGCCATGGTCTGAATGTTATTTTGACTAGGGGGATGGTTAGGGAAAGGTTGTCTAAAAATGTCTAAGTTTTGGTTTGCCAGAGCATTTGGGTTATCCAAAACAAGATCCCCCTTGTCTAACATGTCCTGGACAATGTTTTTGAAAGTTTTGCAGTTGTTTATGTCATGGCCTTTGACACGGTGATAATGACAAAAGTCATTATCCCTATACCATGTAGGGATGGCTTTTGAGGGGTCAAATTGTGGTGGTGGTCAAATTTGGGGGAGATTGAGGACTTCCTATTTAACTAGTTTATCCAACACGGATGTGTATGATTCTCCAATTGGAGTATATTGATGTACGTATCGTTGTTGGAATTGTTTGGTGACGCTTTGTGATGTGGAAGGTTGAGATTGGTTGGTTGTTGTTGATGATGATGATCTAAGTACAACAGCATTTGCTAATCCCTTAGACTTGGAATTGGTGGAAGAAGATTTGGATGAAGGGTCATTTGATTTTGCATTGGGGTTTTTACTGCGTAATTTAACTTTATTTTCTTCAACAGCATAGAGTTCAAGCTTCCTAGCCATGGTAAAAGCTTCGTCAAATGTGCAAAATGTTTGGACCCGCAAAGTAGATGAGATATGTTTGGTACATGCTTGTGAAAAGATCTCAATGAGCTCGGGTTGAGGTAAAGAAAAGGAGAGTTGGTTGATTAAGCCTCTCTAATGAGTAATGAAATTAGCTATTGATTCATCGTTAAATTGTCTGATAGAGTATAGGTCCGTGATGGAGACCTTTTTGGTGATGTTGATCAAAAAGTGGTCAAGGAAAAGTTGAGCTAGTTGGGTGAATGTAAAAAGAGAGTGACTGGTAATAAAACTATACCAATCGAGGGCAGCTCTAGAAAGTGACATGGGAAATATGCATAGCAATAATGCATCATCATGGGCTATAAGGTAACAAGCGTGTCTAAATGCTCATAGGTGTTGTTGTGGTTCTTCCTTACTCTAGAAGTGAGTAAACTTAGAAAGTTCCCACTGACTAGGATATGGTCAAATTGAGACTGAAGGATGAATGGGTTCATTACAGATTTGTTAATATGAGAGGACATTTCTTGAACCCGAAATAGATGTCTCAAGATTAGACATTTTGTCCATCAACATCTTGATTAGATCAGTTGGTGGATTTGCAGGTGGGGCGCCCCCTATGTTGTAGGGCACTTGGAAGGTGTGAGGAGGGGCATATGACGTAGTTGGTTGCACTTGTATAGGCACAACATATTGGTAACTAGTCATAAGGACTGATGTTGAAGCCAAGGGTGGTTATTTCATGAAACTAGGAGGCACAACTTGGCTTGATGTCACCAGAGGTGGTTGGATGGTGGCAACATTAGCCAAAGGGTGAGTAACCACCCTTGTGTTGATGGGTGCAAGAGTAGGTGGGATGGAGACAACTAGGTTTTGGAATGGTGTAGAACTTTGTTGAATAGTTTGTGTTTGATGAGGCACCGAAACCTTGATGGAAGTAGGTCCAGAAATAGAAGGAGAAGCCACACTTTGAAGATTGGTCATGGTCAAGTTATTAGCTGAGGCAATGGCTTGGGTGTCTATGGGTTGAATTACAGAGGTGGTTGATACGACTGCCATCTCAACTAAAGAAGTTAGCATCCCATAAATTGGGTTGCCTAAAGAGTCTCACATTTGACTTCTTGCAAGATAGTACTAAAGAGCCTTGACATTGAGGTCAGGAACCTTTCAAAGTCTTGGTCCCCTTCGGGAACAATATGGGGTTGAGTTGGGTTTGGAGTACGCTCAATATCTGAATGATACTCCATTAGAGGACTTGTTATGGAGGGCGAAGGTAGCAGTGGTTGTTGCCTTGCGTGGTCAACAAGAGTTTTGGTTTGACTACGTGTCAAAACCATCCAAGGCAACAAGGGTTAGGTTCCAAAAACTATGCTTTTTTTCTAGAAACTAGAATGTGTTTTCAACAGCAAAAAGGTCAGGTTTTAGCTTGCTATTTTGAGAAGAAAAATTTTGACAGTGACCGACGTCGGTAGAAAAATTGATGTCAGTGAAGAAAGTTGCCGATGTCGGTCAGATAATCGATGTCGGTGAAGATCAGTTGCCGACATCGGTGGAAAAATTGATGTTAGTTATTATGTGTTTCTAGCAACTCAAAAAATTGAAAGTTTTTGGAAGGAAGAAGAAAGTCTGAGTTGTTCTTAGATCTCAGAACGCAACCTCACCAGCTCAAAAAACTAGATAGAGATAGAAAAATAGATGAAGACAAGTAGCCTCTAAACGTTAAATTCCTAAGAATAAGTTATAGAGTCTTGTTGGCTTATGGCTTAGAAGAGTGTGTTTGGGAAGTTGGTTTTTAGAACGGGTCTTAAAAGAGGGAGTCTAAGGCTGGTTTTGGGTTAGTTTTGGTGCTCAAGATCTATATTAGGTTTCATACATGGCTTGGTTGTAGGAGCTAGCTCCCCTCACTTCACGAGCCCAGAGATAAGCTGGGTCACTTAGCCAGTATATACTTCCCCTAGAGTTTATACTCTGCCAGAGAACAGAGTGGGTTCTCCCCTTGGTAGTGAAGTCCAAGTAGGATTATCAAGAAGGGTAAGGTATCCGCTAGGTGATGAAATCCTAGTCGGACCTTGTCTCAGGTATGTTTAGATGTTTAGTTGTGAAAGTGGTCTGGTCGTGTAACATAAGTGCACTACGATTTATTCATAATGCATTTTTAATTACTAGATGTGAGAGCTAAGTATGCATTCAGGCAAAAATGAAATACAATAGATATTAAGCCCAAATCAAAATGTTTTGCTCGGATGCAAGAAAGTGAGGAAAAGGTTAAGAGTATGAACTTCACTACTCTAAGATGCAAGAAGGAAAGGTGACAAGAAGAAAAAGAAAGAGATTCTTTTTAACTTCCGCTTATGATGTCTTTTCGAAATAAAGAGATAGAAGAAGGATGCCAGAAGGAATCTAATGCACCTATATGAATGTTTAACTTTAGAAGAAAAAGGATGAACCCAAAGAAAACTCCAGGGGTCCCACCGAGCGTGCCAGAATGTTTCTAACTAGTTTTTCACTTTTCACATTCAAAAGAAAAAAGGAAACTAAGATAATGGTTAGGGGTTTATACGTACCCCGATGAAATTTGTGCACCGTATCTAGACGATTGAAGGAGCTCCTCTTTGGCTATGGAGGATGACACTTGTAGAGAAAATAAGACTTAAATAGAAAAATGTTAGATAGATATGAGGTGGACTACCAAGCAAAAGCTTGGTCCCAGAAGTGCAAAGACTTCCTTAAGGGATGACAGTCCACTTGTTGATAAAAAGAATGTCGGATAAAGATAAATAATGAAAGACTAAGCAAAATAAATAGAGACAATGCATACCTATATTTTGTTGTCAGTATTCCACAGTTGCCGACGTCGGTTATTCTATCATCGTCAGTTTTTCAAGTTGCCAACATCGGTTATTCTGTCGATGTCAGTAGGGGCAATGGTTGATGTCGATCATGGAAATGGCCTTGGACGGGTTTTGGATGGGTTTATGGGTGACAGAGGAGTTTGGGAGGTCTGTAGGAGTTTGAAGGTCCGTGTAAGATTGCAGGGAAGTCAATAGAGTCTTAAGAGGGACAAGGGGTAGAGGATAGGTTGTCAAAAGGAGTAAGGATATGGGGAAGGCCTCTCAGCCTCTCCAAGAAGTCAGGTTAGGTCTGGTCTACAGCACTTAGAAGTAGCAAATGAAGATTGATTACCAAAGCATTCTGAAATACTAAACTGAAATAAAAGAAGAATACTTAGCTCTTGCTTGCTGAAGAAGGAGTGTAGAAGACTTGTTACTAATGCAGCTGATGTAGAAGAATTCTTGCAATGTTTCAATCAGGGGTGGAGTGACTGATGTAGAGTTCCTATAGACTGTGATGCTTGGCATGCATTCGGGAGAGAGAGAGAGAGAGAGAAGTCAAATTTTGGGTGCAAGAGAATTCACATTCGGGTCTATGATTAGTTTTTCGTTTGGCCTGCAAGTTGGTTTTAAGCAACCAACCTCAGTGATCCCGCCGGCGTCAGCCAACAGGTAACCGACGTTGGCGGCTAAAAGATGGGTTAAAAGGCTATTTTTAGCCTTTTGCCTATTCCTCCATCTGCCATGTTTAGTGGTCATGGTTAAACAGTCAAAGGTGAGTTTAATAGGCATGAGGATTAGTGAGAGGGTTGGAATGATTAGTCATAGGGTGATAAATGAGGGTATCCAAGGGTGAGGAATCCAAGGGTGGGGTGTCAAGAGTGGTGTGTCATGGGTGAGGTGTTATTAATTTAAAATAGGTATTTTATTTTAAATTAATAAGTGTGTGGGTTATGAATGTTTAGAAGTGGACCAAGGGGACCAAGGGGGGGAGTCAACCAAGGAGTAGACACAATTTTGGTGTCTACACACTCAGTTAATAGTATATTAATTGCTAAAATTAAAAATTGTGTGTAATCGATGAGTTAATTATATATTGATCATTGAATTAACAATTATATTGATCACTAAATTAACAATTATATTAATCATTGAGTTAATAATTAATTATAACACCCTATATATTTTAGTGATAGTAAATGCATGAAGAAAATTATGTTCTCTCCTTAATGCCAGATCAAACATTGGGTGGAACTATATTATTGCCCCATATTTCCATAAAGCAGTTGAATTGAGTTGCATTTAGAATAAGTTGAGTGTAATTACCATGTGATCCTTTTGGGAATAGTGGGTATTCATGTTATGAATAATTAATAGTAATTATGTATTTTAAACATACACTTAGGTAGTACATGTTATGCATGGTTAGTTATAGGATAACTTAGAAAGCGTATAAACTCTCTGACATCTATTATAATCTTGTATGATATATCGAATAGTTTCACATTTGAAAAGGTTGCCATGTTAATACTAGTTGTGTATGATTTAAATACAAGCTATGATGTAAGGGTATAATCACAATAATTGGATCATTATTGTAAAGATGAAGTGGAATCCTTAAATAACTTGCATTATACCCATTTGGTAGATTTACTAGCTTATCATAGATATTGATTGTAGAATAAACCAATAAATAAGGTTCATTCATGGTTTTGATGGCTAATGAGTGTTAGTAGCTATTAAAAAAGATTTTATGTATTTGATATAGTTTGTAGAATTAAATGTATGAACTTATAATGTGTAGAGTTAAGTCACATAGAAATAATTGGTGAAAACCTTTGTACAATACATATTGTGAAAGTATATATATGTAAAAGTAATTAGACTATTATAGCATAAAATAGTGCATCATGATGTGTGCTTATAGATATTTTTTTATCTAATTATTATTATGCATTCTAATATAGGGTATACCCAGGTGGTATAATCCTATATTGGCTTGTTTAATATTATAGAGAAAGATTGTTTATTCATGTTGACTAGGGTGCTTTATGCACATTGAGCTATGATAGTATGGGATATCATAGAATATTTTAATGTAAATGTATATGCTTGGATGGTACATATTGTAGCTATATGTCTAGACTCTCACTTATGTTGACTGATTAAATGTATGTGTTGGTTATTCTTGACCAATAGAGTTTTGTAGTAGTTAGTAGGATATCATGTTTGCATGCATACAACCTTGTGAGTGTAAATAAATGTTAGGTTAGAATTTTATGTGTTTGTATGACTTGTTGTATTATATGTTCTTACTTGATTAAAAATGTATGCTTCTATGTATTTATGACTAATTATGTGAAATCTACTAGTTGTGCCTTATAACACTAGACTATAATATTATGGGACATCTTGAAGTGTAGTCATAAACATCTTATTGTAGTAGTTGGGAATCTATAGTTTATTATGAATGTGAAACATACTCAGGTGGTATGAATTGTAGGCTTTATTTCCTATATGAGTTATATAATAATTTATGATTCATTCATGTATTGATGGAATAAATGAATACTTTGGTTACTCCTATGTTTAGCATGTGATGTGATATGATTGATATGAGGATGTTTATCATATAAATCTTGTGGTTAAATAATGTATAGTGAGACATTATTTTTGGTATATATGATTTACATGTCAATGTGATATATTGCAATAGAACAGGCTTTCTATGATACACTACATGTTTAGTTTTATCATACACACATGGGTACTAGCTTGTTCTCTAGATTCTTGTACTATTATATCTACCTATCCATGAAAGGAGGGTCATTTCTCGATCAAATATTGTGTAGTAGATCGTTGGTCTATGTTTGGTATGGAAAAGTGTTCGAATGATGCTCTCCCTCCCCATAGTAGTACTACTTACCTAAAGACTACACTTGAGTTGATCATAAATACATGAGTTGGTATGACATGAGACTCGAAGGGTTAGTATTTATTTATTATATTAAGATGAATGCCTAAATAAAATGCATTTGTAATTTATATTTTTTATATTTGAATAGTAGTAGTATTATTATACCAGCCATAGTTGTGTTTAATTGTATTTACTTTCCTTAGAGTCAATATAAATATTATATTTGGTATTTGAATTAGAAGTACTTTTGTTCTGAGTTGTTTGGTTATTTATTAGTATGTTTAGGTGGAATGAATTTTAAGTAATTAGTCTTAAAAAAATTTATTTCATTATTCTAAGTATAACTTGAGGGGTTGTAACATGTGGTATTAGAGCTAAGGCTCGAACTCTGGGATCTAATGAGTCCATTAGCATTTTTGTATCTTTCTTTTTGTAAAGAGATAAATGTGAAAGTGTGTATAGTATATTGAGTGTGTACCTTAGAGAATTAATACCCCCTTAGACCTATTAAAGGATTGGTTTACCAAGTTTCTCATTGGTGATGTTTTTTAAGGTGTTTGGGTAAGTAAGTTCATAGCTTATTTCTTGAGTTGTGAACAAGAGTTTCCTACCATATTTTTTATCTTTAGATTCAACACCTTGAGTGTGATTATGTATTTTTTTGAACTACCTTCACTAATTATGTTGCGAGTGTTTTAAAAGCATGGATTGCTTCTCACCTATGTATTTATGCATTAGTTTTGTGTCTTGCTTACACAAATTCTAGGATTGGGAAATCCTATAAGACCACCTAATGAGGTGGAAATTTTCTTGTAGTTGAATGTAGACATCTTGGTTGAGAATTTCTTTGTGTTAAGAGTTTGTTATGTGGATTAGCATCTTTATAGTTATATAAACTTGAGAATAAGTGTTATATCTCTTAGTTAGTTTATAGGTGAGTTGTTATGATCTCACTCTCCTCTTACATCATTTTAATCTATCGATAAGATTCATATTCTCAAGATGTTGATTTAATGTTTCCTTAAGCAGAAATTTATTTTTGAGTTATTATTTTGATCTTATTCCCTTCAGTTCATGGAATAATTTTTACTACTGCTTGATGAGAAATCTATAAGATAGGATGGATTGATGTATCTTTGAGGTTAGTATTTCCCTTCTATTTATGGAGGTAAGTTATAATACTACATTTACAAGTTTGGTAAGTGATTAGTGATTAGCAACATGGATTGTGGTGTTTCTTTTTACCATGTGAGGTTATGTCAAAAAATTCATTTTGAGATGTTAGTTCTTTACTATCCACTTGTGACTTTTTAGAGTCACTATTTTATCAAAACTTGTGAACTGTTGAGGTCAACATAACCCTATTCCGACAAAATGGGGGCCACTATGTTAAATTGTGCAAATTTGTACCTTAGATTTGAAAATTCATCTGATTAGAGTACCATTAGAGTGATTTGTACATTATATTTATTTGAAGATCATCCAAACTTGATTTGGTGGGCATATTTGTTCATACTTATCATTTAATCTTGCCTAAAGTTGCTAACATTTAATCTTTATGTTTCAGGTTGTAGCTCCAATGAAGTCCATTTAGAATGGGCAATGTCTTGGGTTCCATATCTTAATGTCAATCTAATATTTTACTAACCTTTGGTCTATTTAAAATTAAATTCAAGTCATTTTTAATCATCTTGAAACCCTCATTCAAATTTCCCTAGCTCAAGTCCCTTTTAATCAAATTCAAACTTGGTGGGAACAATTTACATGGGAATGATTTATCATGCCATGGATTTAGTTAATTTTTATCCTAAGATTTACTCATATTTTTTAACATGACCAAACCTTAGTCTAAAATTTTTATGTTTGGCCTCTTTATTTTCCAAAGCCTACTTGGTCCATTTTATTTCCACATGGTCTAACTAAAGAAAGGATCCCTTTTACTATAGACCTAGCCTAAAAACCTTACCATAAAGTTCATTGTATTTATTAATACAACAAAACTTAGGCTAAAACTATATGCTATGTCTTTGATTATTCATGAGGTCTCCTTTATTATGTCTCAAAACTTTGCTTAATTTTTTTTTCCTAAGGTCTTGCCCATGTTTATTAAAATGAAATAAAACCATAGTCCAAAACATTATGATAATTTCTTTATTTTCATGAACACTAATTTACATATCATTTTTATTTGCAGTATCAATGATTCATATTTTCCTAGATGAATGAGATCAATGGTATAGGATTAAATTTGAAAATTCAAGGCCTTGACCCTAAGCTAAAGTTTGAGCATCTTTCAAATATCAATAGTACACATTTGCTCGAGCCAAATTGATCTAACATTGTGTATCGAGTTAAAAATTTAATAGATCCTCAGGACAAGTGAGAGGGTCATAAGTGTCACAATCTCAACCAAAAAACACTCAACAACTAATGGCATTCAACCTTGTAAATCAAGATCTAAAGGAGCATGTTTACTCAAGAAAAAATGATCGAATGGTACATGATGAACATTGAAAAGTCAAAATCCTTGTGGATGAACATGGAGATGATATATGGCATAGCTATAGGCCACAAATTAAAGCTTGATCATATTTCAAAGATTGATGGTATGCATATGCCTATTGCATTCCAATCAATGGTCTGTGGAGTAGGAGGTACAATTCAACAAATCAAGATCGATGAAAGGTGATTGATCTATGTAATCAATATTAATGATGTGAGATCAAAGTTGACATTTCAAAAAAGCTTAGAGTGAATGCAAAAGTGACAAGTGTCATAACCATAGGCAACATAGCAAAAAACCAATAGAATTCAAGTTCTCAGATCAAGATCAATGATCGATATTCATTTATACAAAGATGATCTAACAGTGCAATATCAAATTAGAATTTTCAAAAGACAATGATCACTTTTTAAATGTGAATGATCAAAATACTATGAAAATTCTACATATATGCCATAATAATGACACATCAAAGCCATGTAAGTATAATATGCCAAGTAGAAGATCTTACAGACCTAGGAAATACAAGGGCACAAGTACACATCCCAATTGGGATCTACGTAATGAATCTCATGAAATTTTAGATAGTTACCTCCATTAGAGCACTGTAAAAACCTTCAGGATGGCCTTGACAAAAACAAAAACCCTGGTTCAACCTTTGCTCATTATAATCAATCCAAGGAGGTTAAATTATCACTTATGCAATGATAATTTGATCCAAAATTAAACTACAGACCATTAGAAATGAATAGAATCCAATAGCCATGATAGCCCAAAAGGGTGTTTCAAGGAAAGATGTGGATCTCTATCTAACTTTAGATACAAAAGAGAGAGTTTTCAAATACACACAATTTGATGTCATAGGGGACAACAATTGGTCAAGCTCATTTTAGACCAACAACTCATCACAAGAGGAGAACATGTCTACAAGGAGGATCTACTACAATGATCAAAGACATCTTTCAATAAAACAAAATTTAGAAGAGACTACCATCTCATTAATCCTAGAAGATAGATTCAAGTTATATGAAACACCATGATTAACTTGTCCAAATTCTAGTTAGTCAAAACTAAATATGAGGCAATAATTAAGAATAAAATCATGGCTATAGACCAAGTTAGCCAATTGTAGGCTTAAAACTATCAAATGAAAGACTTGATCAAAAACTTGACTAAGAATCAAGTCCTTGAATTTATAACAGTCAACTTAACCCATTCAAATATGGCTAGGGCTATAATGGGGGATAAAATCAAAGCCCTAAGAATTTGGTCCAAGTAGAAAGAGGACATTTCCAAGAACCTAAAACAACAAGAGAAAATATTCTATAATATTAGATAGCTTAATCAATTATCCCACCTTAGTCATTTGAGCCTTATCACTGATGAGGAGCTTAGGCATAAAACTTCTCAATTCAAGCAGCAAGTAAGTAACCAAGGTCAAAGGAAGGCAAAGGCTGAGAAGAAGATAGAATATGTTTGGGAGTATCAAATAGGTTTTAAAGAGAGATAATAAAGATCTCAATAACCTAGGAAATTAATAAAATAACTATTTATGAGACCCACTATTGACCTCCAGTGTATCAACAAGCAACATCATAGAATGAAAATCCTATAGGGAAGGTAAAAAATTGCATTAGTAAAAGTCTTCCAAGTTAGTTAAAATAAGAATATCCTTTTGTAATTGAGATTATATACTTTTTGAAATGGAATATTATTTTTATAAAGGTATGTATATCTTGTAAATTACATTGCCTATAGGTCAGTTTATTAGAAAAGGTAATTTGTTCTAGAAATATAATAGAAAGGATAGTTGTCCCAAACACATGTACAAATGTAATTAGATATGATTGAATGACATACTTCCTTGCATTATATAAAAGGATTATTTTCAATTGTAAAATGAGGGGGAGTTCTTAGAGCAAAAATTACTTTCTAAACTTAGAGCATGCACTACAAGTAAAGAATTCTACAAAGTTTGTCCAATATTTATCTGTATGTTTGCATGGCTTCTCTCTCATTTGCTTAGTTTAATTTATATATTTAAATTATTCTTATCAATTATTGATGTCCACCTTTGAATTCAGAGTTGTTAACTTGTGCCAATGCTAGGTTAATTGAAATTTCTTAGGTTCATTTTGTTTTCTTTATTCTTCTTGCATTTGGACTAATGTTGTTTGCTTGTAGAAGTAAAGCTTTAAAGTGAATCTAGTTCTTATTTGCATTATTTCACACCATCCTTAGATGTTTGTCTGATGTGTGATAGGATTTGAGCTTATGTTAATTCATGTCATACATTATTTAAGTGCATGTCTAGATAAAATTTGAACTTTGTCATAATGTTTGGAATGAAGATCAACAACATGTTTCTTCTCTACCCTACCCTTCATGTTGCTCCTTTTTTAATCCATTCACTCTATTTTAATTATCGTTGTAAATATCTATCTTAGATTAATTCTTAGATTATATTTTGATCATAATTCACTGTTCTTAGCATAGAATACTTCATATTTTACATAGATTAACTATTTGGCCATGGTGGCTCCCAACCACCAAATTAATATAAATTTGTGAAATAGATAACTTGTTTTGCCTATATTTCATCAATAGATAATAAGATTATCACAACTTGAAACTCATGCATTTAATTCTTAGGAATTCAAAAATGAGAAGTGTTTCTTAAACACTCTAGGCACCTTTGATACATATTTAGGCATCACAGGAGGGGATTCATTGGTGCTAGAAGGAGAGATTTGTTAGATATTTGTAGATTTCAAGTATTTTTGCTCATTATTGTGAATTGTGTTCAAATTTTGGTGTAATATTTGCATAATTATGTCATTATTTGATCAATTGTGTAAATATCATTGATATTTATGGTCTTGGACCAATCTTTGTGCTTTTTTTAGACAAAGATCAACATTCTTTGAAGGTATATGCTTAAGTATGGTAAATATGGCTTAAGCTTTGTCAATTCAACAAGTTTGAGGTTAGTAATAGTTTTTTTACTCAAATATTGATGGATCCTTTACAAATTTGAGTTTATTTGAGCTTAAACATGTAAATATAAATCATACTCACATGTCCAAATACATATTTGAGCTAACTTAGTTAAATATTGTTATCCTTTATATAAATATTTGCAAATTTTGCTTAATGTGAAAGTCTAATCATTGTTCCCTACAAAGATAAGATTGACACATCATATTTTAAATAGGATTTAAATCCCACAAGCTAGAATTACCACAAATCAGGACAAGGTCATGTTTAGATACTAGAGAACCTTTACTTTCATTATAAGTTCATAGGAGAGCTAGGTGAGACAAAGGTAAGCACAAAATCTTAAAGTCTTTGCCAACTTCACCAATTCAGGGTGCTCTTATGTTCAATCCCTATCAAGGTATGGCTTAGCTAGGTGATTCTTCAATTAGTGTGCCAGGTGTGGTACATGACCTTCCTCGTAATCTTGAAAATTATTTGCCAACATTTAGTCCTAGTGGCATTATTACCACTGAATAACACATTAAGAGTTTCAAATCTACTTTAATATTGTTGAATGTGACTCATGAAGATGTAACATGTAGACTATTCCCTTTTACTTTCAAAGATGTTGCATATGAATGGTTTCTCAACCTTCCTAAAAACTATTAGGTTGTGGAGCTAAAAGCTTCAAACCTTTGCAAACTGAGGAACAGATGGTTGCTGAGTTCTACAGTAACCGGCGTCGGCAGCAGGACCGACGTCGGCAGAGACCAGTGCAGAAGGCCACCGGTGACGGCAGGAAGTCGGCCGACGTCGGCAGAACTAGACTAGCAGGGACCGGCGTCGGTCACCTGTGTGTTCTCGAAGTGTTTGTTTCACGGACAGTTAGTTAAGTGAACGATGAGTTTGCATGTTAAGACCAGTTAGAGTCTTGGGCTGTGAGGATAATTGTCTAAATTAAGAGTCTAAGTTATTGTTTGAGTTAGGGATCTATTTATAGACCCATTGGCATGTATTGTATAAGGCATGAGATAGAAAGGAAGAGTTCCTTCTAGTTGTAAGATCTGTGAGTTGCAGGTTGTTGCAAGCTCATTGGGGATCTACATGTAAGTTTGGTCTTTGAATTACAGGTTGCAGGTTCATGAGAGATCAGCTTGAAGTGCTATAGAGTGCTTGGTGTACCGGCAGGGTTATTACTGACTGGTTGGTGAGGTGAACACCAATTCTATGTGTGAGTTGGTTGTTGGGACCGTTTTTTTGTGTAGGAGAGTGTGTGTGAGAATAATTACTATACACTTGAGGTGTGGTGAATCTCTGTAAGGTGAAAGAGTGTGGCGGCTCTTTGATGTATTCTTTTCTGTATAGTGTTAATACAAGATAGTGTATTGTCTCTCATATTCTGTGCTATTGGTGAATTCTAGTTACTTGTGTTTCTGGTTATTTCTGCATATTCAATTGCTTATATTTGGTAATCATACAGTGCTCTTTCTGAGGAGCAAGATCCTAACGGGTGGAATTAGAACAGGTGTGTTTGTTCTTGGATTTACCTCCACCCCTCCCCCAACAAGTGGTATCAGAGAAAGGTTGTTGGCTCATAGCTTGATACCACCAACAAGTGGTATCAGAGCTTTTGGTTGGGATACTAACAGATTGGTGTAGATCTGGGTAGTGTGTTTTGATTACAGGTTACTCACAGGGCTTCTGTTTGAGTGGGAGTTGAGCAATGGCAGAAAACAGTCAACTACGAATGGAAAAGTTTAATGGCAAGAACTACCAATTATGGAGGATGCAGATTGAGGACTATCTGTATCAGAAAGATTTGTACTTACCGTTGGGTGGGGTTGCTAACAAACCCTTGGATATGAAAGATTAAGAATGGGAGGTTCTTCATCGGAAGGCTCTGGGATCTGTTAGATTGAGTCTTGATTCATCTGTGATTTCCAGCTTATCACAGTGTAAGACAACGGTGGAGTTGATGAAATCTTTGGCAAATTTGTATGAAAAACCCTCGGCTTCTAATAAGGTATTTCTTATAAAGCGTTTATTTAATTTGCAAATGTTGGAAGGTGGATCTGTTCATAGCCATCTTAGTGATTTCCATGGTTTGGTAAACCAGTTAAGTTCAGTGAATATTGTATTTGATGATGAACTTAGAGCTCTCTTAATCTTGTGTTCATTGCCTGAAAGTTGGGAAGGTTTGGTAATGGCAGTTTCTAATACTGTGTCTCCTTCAAAAGTCTTAAAAGTGGATGATGTTGTGAGTGTGATCTTGAATGAAGAGATACGCAGGAAAAGCATAGGTGAATCATCTAGAGATGCTTTGAGTGTTGAAGGAAGAGGAAGGCCAAGAGAGAAGACAGAGCGTGGGAGATCAAGGTCGAAGATAGGCAAAAGATCCAAGTCCAATTATGGCAGAATAACCTGCTGGAAATGTGGAAAGCAAGGGCACTTAAAGAGAGATTGCAGATCGGGTGAAGATCGGCATGAAGGACATGGAGAAGAAGCAGATGTTGCGGGTTACGTTGCACAGGATGCTCTGGTATGTTCTTTGGATAAAGTAGAATCTTGGGTATTAGATTCTGGTGCCTCTTTTCATGCATCCCCACATAGGGAATTTTTTCATGAGTATGTCCAGGAAGACTTTGGAGAAATTTTTGTAGGGGATGGTAAGCCTTGTCAGATTGTTGGAAAAGGCAAAGTGAAGCTGAAATTGCAGACAGGTGACACATGGGTGTTAAAGGAGGTCATGCATGTCCCAGTTCTGAAGCGGAATCTGATTTCTGTTAGAAGTTTGGGTGAAGAGGGTTGCACAGTAACTCTCACAGTGGACTCTTGGAAGGTTACCAAGGGTACACTTATTGTAGCTAGAGGTAAGAAAGTAGGTACGCTTTATCTATCTACTTGTTTTACTGATTCTCTTTCTGGGTTATCCACTTCAGCTATAGATTCAGAGATGTGGCTTGATAGGCTTGGTCACATAGATAAGAAGGAGATGCTGGTTCTTGAGTCAAAGAATATACTTTCGGATTTGGAAGGCATGGATCGTGGTTTCTGTATGTAGAAGAAGAAGGTAAGGTTTCTTGAGGAATCTGATGTTAATGACAAGAACAAGAAAGCCTTGGTTTTCAAGGAGAAAGTGACGGACAGAGTTCAGCATAAGGTGCAGAGGAATTCTGAGCAGAGCAAGGGTGATTTGGACAAGGTTTTGATCCAAAAAGAGCTCACGGGAAAAAGTCAGGTCTCACAAGAAAAACACAGGGACCGACGTCGGCAGGAAAACCGGCGTCGGTGTCCAGACAGGGACCGACGTCGACTATGTGCAGCCCGACGTCAGTGACTCAGGGCAGAAAAGAGACCGGCGTCGGCCAGGGGAAACCGACGTCGGTAGGGAGGCAGTCGCAGGGAACCGACATCGGTCAGCTGTAGACTGAGATGTGACCGGCATCGGTTATTGAGACGAATTTTGGGTGGACAGCGAGTTGTCATGGAGTCTCAAGCGCCCATATGGAGGACTGAAGGTGTAAGTAAGTTCTTAAATTCATCATTTCCCTTCTTTACACTACTTGTTGCTCACTTATGGCATAGAACCAGGAAGTTGTTGAAGAAGCAGAACAGGTAGATCCAGGAAACAGTGGGAGCTTGGCATGGATGAGGATGTGATTCCTTGGAGGAGAACCAAACAGGGGTTTTGGGTAGTGTTTCCAGCTGGAAGTAAGCACTGAGAGACGAATGGATGTTGAGGATGAAGGAGAGCGGAAATGGATACACGAGATGGAAGATCAGGGTATATGATCTTGTATTAGCTGCAGGGTAATGGAGGTTTGATCATTGTGTTTCTCTTTACCAGGTCGGATAATATTAGCTACATTATCCTATTTTTTGTATGATGTGCTTGTTGCAGGGTTACATATACAGGTATTTCTAAACTAAAGGTAAAGCTAGTTTAGGTGTTTGTCATGGAGAATCTGGGAGCAATAAGATTCTTTGGCATGAGTGTGTTCTAGAGACATGGAGGTCTTGTTGACTTTGTTTCAGGATGATTGTGTGAAGCCGGTTAGCACGCCGATGGTTAGACAGTTCATAGAACAAGTGTCTTGATTCACATAATGAGGTTGAGTGCATGGTATGTACTAAACCTGAGTTTTCCCAAGCAGTGGGAGTTGTCATAAGTTTGGAGTCAATCCGGGAGAGTAATACTGAAGGGCAGTTCAGTGGGACCAGCAGCAGGTGCACATGCTATGCAGGGTCAAGTTCTTTTTCTACATGGTTGTAGATGTGGATGTGGCAGGTAATTTGGATGACAGGTTTTGCACCATGGATTTTGTGGTGGTTGGTCTTCAAGAGTGATCTTGAGGAGGGATACAAAGCCAAGGAAACAAACTAGATGGTGTACAGGTACAGGTACAGGTTGCAGCTATTTATCTCCAAGTGGGAGATTGTTAGGTTTTGGAGCTAAAAGCTTCAAACCTTTGCAAACTGAGGAACAGATGGTTGCTGAGTTCTACAGTAACTGGCGTCGGCAGCAGGACCGACGTCGGTAGAGACCAGTGCAGAAGGCCACCGGCGACGGCAGGAAGTCAGCCGACATCGGCAGAACCAGACTAGCAGGGACCGGCGTCGGTCGCCTGTGTGTTCCTGAAGTGTTCGTTTCACGGACAGTTAGTTAAGTGAACGATGAGTTTGCATGTTAAGACCAGTTAGAGTCTTGGGCTGCGAGGATAATTGTCTAAATTAAGAGTCTAAGTTATTGTTTGAGTTAGGGATCTATTTATAGACCCATTGGCATGTATTGTATAAGGCATGAGATAGAAAGGAAGAGTTCCTTCTAGTTGTAAGATCTATGAGTTACAGGTTGTTGCAAGCTCATTGGGGATCTACATGTAAGTTTGGTCTTTGAATTGCAGGTTGCAGGTTCATGAGAGATCAGCTTGAAGTGCTATAGAGTGCTTGGTGTACCGGCAGGGTTATTACTGACTGGTTGGTGAGGTGAACACCAATTCTGTGTGTGAGTTGGTTGTTGGGACCATTTTTTTGTGTAAGAGAGTGTGTGTGAGAAGAATTATTGTACACTTGAGGTGTGGCGAATCTCTGTAAGGTGAAAGAGTGTGGCAGCTCTTTGATGTATTCTTTTCTGTATAGTGTTAATACAAGATAGTGTATTGTCTCTCATATTCTGTGCTATTGGTGAATTCTAGTTACTTGTGTTTCTGGTTATTTCCGCATATTCAATTGCTTATATTTGGTAATCATACTTTGCTCTTTCTGAGGAGCAAGATCCTAACGGGTGGAATTAGAACAGGTGTGTTTGTTCTTGGATTTACCTCCACCCCTCCCCCAACAAAAACTACATTACTAGTTGGGTTTATTTTAACAATGTTTTCATTGATCAATTTGGTAAAATCATTAGTGCTTGTATCTTGTACCAACAATTCACCATAGTGAAAAGATATGCAAATGATCCCATAAGATCTTTCAATGCTAGATTCAAAAAGATGTTTAGTAGGACCATAGCTCCTTATATACCTAATGAGGATTTAGTTTTATAAATCTATAAGGATAACTTGGATCCCATACTTTTGTGTTTATAAAGAGAGTTGTTGGGCCCATGAATACATTAGCTTTATGATGCAGAGGCATCCTATAAGGACCCCAAAAATGATCTAGTTTTGTCTTTATAGAGTCTAATCAAGGACAAATAGGTCATAGAGGTCATCATTAGTCCACTTGTGGAGTCTTGGTAGTCTCAATATGCATAAAATTCAAACTATATGCTTTCCCTCCAAAAACACTTTTTAAAAATTTGAATATAGTTAAACTTTATAAAAGGACTTTTTGAGAAATTTAAGAAGGTGGTAGATGTATTTGCATTTCTATAGGTTGTAAAAAATATAAATGGTCCATAAAAAAGTCATTAGACTATAGTTAGGGTCTAAACATAACATATTATGTGCAAATCAACAAAAATAATATGTAATCAACAAACCTTTACGTGGGAAAAGAAGGCAAGATTCAATTATGCACTTTTGTAGGAGTTAGAATTCAGTTTTATATCATAGGAGAAGTTTCTATTCAAATAAAAATATGAAGTAATCTAATTATGAAATGATGGTATGAAGGGGAATGTTGAAACCCCTATTTTGAATGTATGTAAACACTATTTTGACAAGGAATGAAAATAGACCTCTGTTGAAGGTCATTGATCATCTTGTTGTTGTATTGTTTTGTTGATGAATATATGTTTGATGAATGAAAGTATGATATTGGAAATGGTTTCAAAAAGTGATTTAAAAGTTATTGAGTGTTGCAGATGTGTTAAGACTAG
The DNA here is from genome assembly GCA_037957365.1 of Torreya grandis. Lineage (NCBI taxonomy): Eukaryota > Viridiplantae > Streptophyta > Pinopsida > Cupressales > Taxaceae > Torreya > Torreya grandis. Next base: position 310,477 of record JARHVA010003587.1, read on the forward strand.
AGAATAGAACCTTTGTTCTAGAATTTGGTAAAAACAGACTATGTATTGAGTTAACTATTTATAGAGGACTAAATTTACAAAATGAATAGTCACCTAGACTTGATAACTATTTGAATGGTTCCTTGAAAGTTTTTTTAATGTATTTGAGATCATATATTACAAGGGATAGTGTTAAATCATCTCATCTATAAATATTTTCATAAGTAGAACATGTTCTGGGAGTTATCTCTTTGTGTGTAAATTGTGTATTACAAGATCATCCATATAAGAATTGGAGTCTGGTTTTAAAATGTTGTCGAAGGTATAACTATCATTGTTAGAGGTGTAAGTCTCCACAAATAACTAAGAATTTATGCTTCACAGTCAGTGATGTGATTTACTCCTATTTTCCTATATCACTTCTTGTGACTGAGATAGAGTTATCATTTCTATGCAGATAATGGCATTGATTTCATTTTGTATTGTGTTATGAAAGAGACAATAGGTGTTTGGCACTGTTGAATGTATAGCATTTAAGAAAGATATTGAGACTGATGGTGATTTTGAAACTAATCATGGAAACATTGTTTCTTGTAGTAGAGCTCATTTAAGCGAATGTGCATTTGGATTCTTGGAAAGGATTTAACATAGAATCGAGTTAACCTATATTATAATGTGTTGTTAAGTGAGGTGCAACTCATTTGATGTTATTAAGACCTTGTGATTAAGTTAGAACATGGAACAAACCTTTAAAATTAGAACAGACCTATAAAATGCAAAATATGGACATATTCAAACACATTTGATGTTAGAAAATGTTAATAGTGGGTTGATTAGATAAATCTAATAATTGAAAGGTTTGCATTAGGTCTAGATAGACCTCATAAAGAAATCTTGGATCTTGAAAGTCTTTAAAACATGATAAAATGACTTTTGATAACCCTTTGGTTGAAACTGTTACTAAAAAAACCTAAATTAGGGTTTAGGCCATATCTCAATTTATAATTAATCAAACTCTCCAAAAACTTGTCTTCTTGTCCATATTTATGTGCTTGAAGGGAATAACAAGATTTCAAAGCAAGTATGATCTGGTAAGTACAAAAAATAAAGATTGTTTGTTTAAGAAACCCTAAGAGACTTAATAAGAGTCAATATTGGCTTAAAGAGGGTCTAAAAAGTGGTCAAAAGATAGAGTTAGGTTTGAAAATTGTGAGAATAAAAGTTATTTGATAAAGGGTATTGATATTGATGATTGGTTTTGCCATTTGTACCTATACCTGTTCATACAAGGCCAAAAAACCCATAACATGGCTATAAAGAATGGTTTATAATAGGGTAGAGTTGTTTAAGTTTGTATTGATGCATTAAAAATGGTTATAGGTCAGATAAGGGTTTAAAAAATTCAAGAGGAACACATTTAAGGTGACAAAAATAATGATTCAATGTGAACAACATTATATCTATTAAATGCATGTTGGTCTATGAGTATATATGATGATTTTATGATTGCTATTGATGAGAGACTAAGTTGGTTGAGTTAAGACATGTGAATGATGTTATGTATGTGTTTTTGAATTAAATAAAAATAGGAAATCAAGTTGTGGTCCATTTAAAATAAGGAAAGGCTAGTGTTTATTGAAGACATTGGGCAAGTTACAAATAAGTAAACTAAGAATTGTATGCATGGGTTGAATTTGTAGGTATAGAGAAATAGAAAATAGACAATGATAGAATGTCAAAAGAAGATATTCATCACTTTAGCTTATGCCAAGGTTGTGATCATTAATGACCATATGCAACACCAAAGACAATTGGCATACTTAATTCCTAATTTCAATCTACATTTACTTATTTTGAATGTCATTCCCAATGCCAACCAAAATGTACCTACCCTAAACCAACTTCCAGTCTTGAACCAACTACCTTTGAGTCATTCACATCCTACTCAAAACCTGGGATTCCTAAATAATGTTGATAATGGATCTCATCCACAAGATCATAAAAATTTAATGCCTACAGCTAATGATAATACTCAAGTTAATAATTTTGAACCACCAAATAATGAGAGTGACTATATCCTCAAAATAGTTCAAAATCTTAGCACTGACTTCCTTTAGTTTCAAAAGCAAGTAGGAAATACTAGAGAGAGTTATGGTAGGAATTTATCCTTTCAAAAGTTTGATAGGCCCACTAACAGATTTTAGAATGATAGTTACCACAAAAAAAAATAGCAATGAGCCATCTGCTAGCAAGAATGTGCCTAATATAAATCTTGTTGATCTTGCTTTACCTAACTATTGTAGATTTCATTACATTTATAAGCATTAGGAAATAAACTATGTCAAATTTTGTATTACTTTTGAAGCCTTTCAAGAAGAATTATATACTTTTGAAGTTGTCCCTAATAATGATTGTGACGTAGGTATATTTGGTTCTTCAAGGTCATCTAGTTCAACTCTCACTGTGGAGACATTTGAGTTCCCTTTCCAAGAGGAAAATGAGCCTGAGGATATTCCTAAAGAGATTAACTCTTTTTAGAAATTTTTGAAGAAGACTTATCCTCTAAGATATAGGGAGTAGAAACAACCATTGACCACTTCAACTCCTCCAAATAACTTTGGCACTTCTCCTTATTGGTCCCCAAAAATGTCACTCAATTTTGGGACAACATTTGAAGCTATTTTGGCCCTTGCCTTGGTTCAAACAAAAATGTTCAAAAGTGGGTTCAAGCAGCAGGTTCAATGTTTGATTCATCCTTTGGTTCAACGTCAAATAGTTCAAGGCTTCATTTGAACCATTGAACCAAAACTTGGTTCAACGGCTGGTTCAAGTGACAAAGTTCAAAGGAGTGCCCCAAGAGTCAAAGACACAAGTGCCCTTGCGAAGGGAATTCTCATGGCAAAAAGTGACCAAGGCAAACAAAGAAATTGAGACAAAAACCTGACAAAATCCTGCAAATGCTGCCAAGTATCGATAGCTGAGCCTCACTAAACTTTATTTCTATGAATTGGTAGATATTTCCATGTGTCCCTCTTGAAATTTAGTGGAAGCCTCCAAGTGTCAATATCTACAATCTCTTCCCTTAACTTCACTATTTTGAGCAAAGACCATGGTGGACTCGGGGATGAGTGACTAAATGTAGCAGAATGTGCCATGCGTCAATTACTAAAGACCAATAGAAAGTGACTAAGGAACAGAGCATCGAATTGAATCTAGGACCTGATTCAAATAACCAGGAAAGGAGGAATGATGAAGAAGGATCAGATCACCAGGTGGACATTAAAAGATGTAAACTTTCAATAGTGTGACTTATTTCTCTACATTGATAAAATCAAATGGGTAAAATGCCCCTAAGTTCCAGCCTATCTTCTTAATAGATTCCAATGCAACATGATGTATTACTGTTCCTGAAGTCCTTCTTGAAGAGGCTATATAAGGAACTCTCTTCTATTGTAAAAAGGATCTCTTTTTTGACAATTAGAATGAAACTCTGCCCAAATTGTAAGGCATTATTGAGACTTTGAGCTCAGATTGCCGATCATATTTTGTTACTGGAATAAGAAAGTAAGTGGCATTTCAGACTTTGTGCTATAATATCTTTGTTGTTGAGGAAACTGTTCTTATGTCTTTTTCTTCAATATATCTTCTATTCCTCTAATTCAATAAATAGAATTAGTGACAGTAGTCAAAAAGGTGTCCTAAAGAGTCAATTGTGGAGAGACTTTGTGCCCCCATAATTGCCTTTAGTGTGTTTTCTTTTCATTTCTATGTAAAGGACCTTGGGGTGACTTTATGCCCTCATTGTCTTTCGTATCTTACTCTTGAGCAATTCAGGTAGAGACTTTGTGTTGTATCTCAATTTGTAGGTTATTACATCCTTTGTTACATTTTGTTGTTACTACTAGGAGTATTCTTGTGGTTTGTTAAATAGTACTTCTAAAAGAAGAGGAGTCATGTCTGTCATTTCCCTTGAGTTTGTCCTTTGATCCACATGCATCATCTCTAAAAAAAGAGAGATGGATGGTTTGTCCTACCCTTGAGTATTATTTTCTATATATATATATATATATATATATATATATATAGCTTATCTATAGGTAACCTCCCCTTGATGAGAGGAGAGATCATTCCCCTTTTGATGTGGTAAATCTACACATTTGGATGACTAATCTTCCTACTTTGGCTGATCAGACCTATTTTGTTTATCAGTATGTTGATTGACAAAATATTTAACCAATAGTTTTTGGTGACTCCACTGGGGACATAGTAATTTTGTGCAAATTGGAACCTTAAGTTTTAGATTGAAACATCACCTGTGTCTTACCCATTATCATTATCACCTTATCCATTATAGATGTTGATGGTTTAAAATTGCGCTAGATCCTAGCCAATCAACAATGGGAAGTTTCAAGCTGGGGGACGATGTGGCTTGAAACAACCTCTAGGTTTTAAAGAAGCTGGTCTCTTATGTTTATAGGTGTTGGGGAAAAGGGATAGGAGATTAACAAAAATGCAAAATGCAGGAATTAAAACCTATCTATGGTGATGCACCTGAGCATAATGTTAATCCTAACCTGAGCACAGAGTGACTATTATATGATTCTATTACATTTAAGAGCATACAAGTGCATGATCAATGTAAAAGATTGCAATAACAAAAATAGAAGGCTCACAATAGGGAAGTCTTTTGCTGAGATACAGGAATTGTCAACAAAGGCATAGTGTTCTATCTTCTTAGTAGAATCCTCCAGTCACATAAGAGGCATAGAAGTCACGCACAGTTATGTAGAACTTTAGACTCCATAAAATGAGACAAAAGCAAATAACATTTCCAATCACAACACTAGAAAATCTATAGTATAGACTACTTTGCAAATGACACAAACAACACCAACCAAGGCATGGAGCTCAAATTTCCTTAATTCATTCATCCACATAAAGGGCATAGAAACATGCATGATTATATCAACCTTACAACTCAAGAAAATTGAGACAAGAGCAAATGATATTACTGGTCACAAACCTTAGAAAGTCTAAAACTATGAGATTCCCTTTTTTTTTTACAATCCTGCTTATATAGCCTTGGGTGTCTCCTTTGATCACTTTCTTTCCCATGCAATCTTCTCCATCCTTCACCTCTTTGGCCGCTCAATTGTCTACTCTGCCTTTGTTGTTAGGGGACAAACAAACGGTGCCTTCAATGCTTACACACCCCAAAAATCTACCCAATGCACTATTTCATCTACTTGAATTAACTCTCACCAAATTTCCCTCCAATTTTGTTGTAACAGGTAGACAAGCACTTTGTTCTATTAGGATGACAGAGGATACTTAGCCAATTTATGAAAAACTCTCCTTTTGATGGAGAAGGCAATGGAGGATGACACCTGGCCACTTCTACTTTCTTTAAAATATCATCTAGGACCCACCATAATATTCATTCAGTGATTAGGCTCGAAGGTGATCTCTCAAAAGTTGATACGTGGTGACCTTCACTTCTCCTGGGAAGATATGTGGCATCTTCCACTTTTCTTGTTGGGGGTATGTGGTGCCTTCCACTTTTTGGAGATGGAGTAGAGAGGGACCTAGAAGGTGACACTTGCTAGTGTTTGCTACACTTTGATACTTAGCAAAATGAATGATGCCTTTATGCGTTGAATGGAAAGCATGGACCTAGGTATTGAAACAAAGGCTCTTGGTAGTCGACACATGGTGGCTTCTGTTGCTTCTTCAAAAGGTAATTTAGGGCCTTCGCAACTACCACCTGGCACTTTTTGCTCTCTCTATCACTCAGCTCATCAGAAGTCTATCAAAATAGAAAACACGGGTGCCTCTTATGATATGCAAATGCTGACATGTGGTGCATTTTGTTTAACTGCTACTAGGTACGTGGCATGATTCGTGGTTCTCTAAAAAGTTACAAAGAGGTCCTCAAAAGTTTCCAACTGTCCATCTTCATCTCCTAGAGGCCGACACATGGTCACTTCCACTTGAATCCAATACTTAGGCCAAAATTGAAATGAAAAGAAATAAAAGGTAAAAAGAGACCGCGCTTTGAGGATGACACTTGACATCTTTTACTGTGCTTCGACACTTAGGCAAAATGAACCCATCCTCTACTCTAAAACTATGTGGCTTCACCCAAAGTGCCAAAATTTTAGTGCTCAACTGAAAATAATTGAATACAATGTAGATTAGGAAATTACTCTATAGTTATTAGCGACCATTAGGGCTTTTGAGCTCGCTCAAAAAGAACTCGACTCTTGCTCGATCAAAATTTTAAAATTTACAGCTTCAAAAGAGTTGTCTGGAAGATAGACCACTCATGGTCAGATAATCCTTACTTATTTTACAACTCATCAAAAGCCAAATCCAAGCTAATGAGATCCTTGTGTGAGAAGGTTTACAAGACCTGAGTAGTGGCTTTCAGCTTGGAATCTAGCCAAAAAATAGGAATTAGAATAGTTTTGACCTCAGAGGTTGGAGAATCATCCCGTAAGCTCTAAAAAACTATTTGATCCCTTTGCCTAGCTAGCATCAATGGTTGGATTTGGTCCACCATCAGCACCATCCTCATATCCAAAAATGGGGAAGGAAGGCCCAGTTGCACCAAATCTTCAATGTGTTGCCTCATTTTGCTAATGCCTTCTTTGACGACATCGAGACAGCTTCTATAATTATTGGCTACGGCATTATGATTAAGCTCCTTATTGACCCATTTCATGGTGGCCATTCTGTTGGGAATCCCCATGGTTTCCAATGTTGAATCCCTTGAGCTGTAGAGCTTCTCTAATAAATACTGAGAGTTTGTGACTCTTTTGGAGATCATGGCCAAAGTGCTCTGTACCGAATTCTTGACCCTCTCACACAATGATTGTGCTTTGATGAGGAAGGTGAAAACTAGCCTGAGTTAGAGAATCTCTGAAGAGATTCTCTCCCACATTGACTCGTAAAGGCCCTTTACCAGCTACACCACTTTGATATCTCTCAGCCTATTGGCTAGCTCAATTACTAGTTGTGTGGTTTATTATTGCTCTACCTAGAGCTGGGCTTGAAAATTCATAGCCTTATTCTATTCTTCCAATAACCTTTACTATGATTGGGTAACCTACAGTTGGAGTCCTTCGACTCTTCCCTATACTGTTGTATTTTCCTGTCTTAGAGCTATTATTGCATCCTTTGCAAGCGCAAGCTCTGTCTTTAATGAATCATTTTGGGCTTGAATTACCCATTGAGTCTGGAGGGAAACAAGACTAGCTATCTCATTGTCCTTCTAGTTTATTTGTTCAGCCAAACTACTATAGTTTGCCTTTTATGTGGCCAAGTTGGCCTCCATCTTCTGTAGTCTCCTTGATATCCTCAAATAATCTTCTATGACCATAGAAGCAGATTCGGTCATGAGATTGACTCTATATTGAGGCCTGAATAGGGACATGTCGATGGCCTCTGCGTTCATGGTGTAGTCTTTCAGACACATTTGTTTGCTTAGCTTGGCAACATTGGGTGACAAATGGGTCACTATCAGTTGCTGTTGGATGGGGTCAAATTGTGACCTTAAATGTGGAGCTACCAGTGCTTTATTCTCTTTACTACTCTTCTTCTCCAATTAGGCTTCTCTTGCCTTCCTTACGGCATCAGCCTACATCTAGAAGGTGGAAGGGGATGCAATATGTCCCCCTGTGAAGGGAAATCCTTGTTGCATGCCATATTGGAGAGCCATTGGTTGTGTAGGGGTGAGTTGCAAGGGCATCTTTCTAGGAATGGAAGGGGAAAAATAGGGTAATGTTAAGGCTTGAGGCATCAAGGATGAGGTGAATTGTGAAATGGGAATGGTAGCAGTGGCGGGAGGTGTCATTTGGCTAGGTGGAGGCACCACGCTGGCAGGGTGAGGAATGGATTGAGAGGGAGGAGGGGGAGTAATTCCTACCTGAGGATAAGTTACAGTGCTCTACACTAGGCACTGTGAAGGCTCTTCTTCCTCTTCTGGGTCCAATTGGAACTACACCCTTCTTCTCTTCTTGGGTGTTTTTGATGTTCCTACCATCTCTAAATCTCTTGTATAATAACCTAGTATGAACCTTTCACAAGATAAAAACATGCTTTTTGCAACAAATTTCACTAGGCATGACAATCACAATGAGCAAGATATTTTTCAAGAATGCTTGAGAGTTTGTAAACTTTAAAATTTGCTAAGGGATATTTATGGGCCTATCAAGTCCCAAATAGCATTAAATTAAGGCGAGCGTTAGCAAATCCTACTCAATATTTGGGAAACAGCGAGGTGGACACATTATGTGGCGCAAGGTACCTTGGAGATTTTGAAAGATTTGGGAAAGCATTTATTGTGTCAAAATTTAAAGAATTTAAAGGTTCTAAAACCCCGACTCTATGTTTAAAATGCTTATTTTAAAAGAAAAGCGGGAAAGCAAAAAATAAAACAAAGCAATGCGATAATGGAAACTACCTAACTACATTAATTACAAATCCTTATTTTCCTTTAGGATCAAAAATGAACTTTCCAACATCTTCTTTATGATAAGCCAACTTGTGTTGCCATACCAGTGATTGCAACGGGTATACCTTTGATGGGATGTCCTCTGTGCCGGCCACATGAATTTGCCTACACTCGAATGAGTCTGAGAAAAACATGTATTCGACACCTATGAACTCTTCTTGTCCTTGAATTCCCATCGAATACTAGTTCTTCATGTTTTCAGGTGTCATCAAGAAATCATTAGCTATTGGTTCTTCACTCTGTGCCTTTTGATATCCATTATCTTTCGGCTCATCTTCTTCAGATTCTAGCTTTATTACATCAGTATGCTCTTTGATGATTACATCCTCTTGAAAGGATGAATTTGAAAACTATCATTCCTTCTGCATATTCAGCTGAGTCTTGATGTTGTCTTCTCCATACTTGGCCAATCCATAGCCTTCTTGTAGGATAGTGTCATCTGTCTCAATGACTTATTCAAGGGAGTATCCATGTTCCTCTGTATCTTCTTGCAAAGTAAGGAAAAAGTCAGAAATGATCTCCTCCTCATCTGAAGTGAAGGAAAAAGCTTGCGGCTTATCCTCTTACTCATCAAAATGGGAATCTATGGTGATTTCTTCCTCATCTATACTTATGGAATCCTCTTGACTAGCCATGAATTGAGCATATTCTTTTGCATACTCAATTGCCTCTTTCAAAATATATTCTTCTTCAAAAGGGGATGAAGAAGAAGGGCATGATGGAAAACAAGAAGCTTCTTGAGTAAGGGAGGAAGGGACTTGAGAGGAAAGTGAGAGTTTGGGGTCCTCTTGACTTGCTGCTATCATAGACTCTGCATTATTGGGGAAATGATATTGACGAGATTGACCCTGCTCATGAATAAGGGTGGTGTATGTCTGATATGGGATTTTTGGTGGTGGATATGAAGTTTGGTAGACTTGGTAAGACTGGTTCTCATGAACGCTTAGCCTCTCTTCTAAGAACACAATCAATCCACACACTTCTAACATCTCATATGTAAGTTTTTGCCAATTTGCCCTTTCAATGGGATCCCACTCACTTTTAATTAGATCTATTGCTTCCCTTACTTGATAGATGACATGACAAGGAATCTCTTGGCCATATCCCCTTCTGTTGTCAAGCTCTAACACATATTTTTAAAAACCCAACAATGTTTTCTTGAAGGTAAAAATGAGATTAGGCTAGGCATAAAACTAGTATAGCTCATGGCCACGTGCATCCTCATTACTTGACATAATTCCAGGAGAAGTTTGTTCCTACTTAAATATATAAGGAGAATAAGACTCATAGCTATGAGTTACAGAGTTATACATACCAAAGGGATTTCTTGATGATACTGCTTGATTGGTTGATGACTCAGAGTCGTTGGTGTCAATAAAAACCTCCAAAGGTAGATTGGCTGAAGAATACACCAAAATTCTTCAACTCTTTGAAAGATTGGTCCCACCGAGCGTGCTAGAAATTGTTGATGGCATAAAATTGCGCTAGATCTTAGCCAATCAATAATGGGAAGTTTCAAGTTGTGGGACGATGTGGCTTGAAACAACCTTTAGGTTTTAAAGAAGCTAGTCTCTTCTATTTATAGGTGTTGGGGAAAAGGTATAGGAGGTTAACAGAAATGCAAAATGTAGGAATTAAAACCTATCTATGGTGATGCGCTTGAGCATAATCCTAATCTTAACCTGAGCACATAATGACTATTATAGGATTCTATTACATTTAAGAGCAGACAAGTGCATGATCAATGTAAAATATTGGAATAACAGAAATAGAAGGCTCACAATAGGGGAGTCTTTTGATGAGATACAAGAATTTCAACAAAGGCATAGTGTTCCATCTTCTTAGTAGAATCCTCCAATCACATAAGAGGTGCAGAACTCTTGCACAATTATGTAGAACTTCAGACTCTATAAAATGAGACAAAAGCAAATAACATTTCCAATCACAACACTAGAAAATCTACAGTATAGACTACTGTACAAATGACACAGACAACACCAACCAAGGCATGGAGCTCAAATTTCCTTAATTCATTCAGCCACATAAAGGGCACAGAAACATGCACGATTATATCAACCTTACAACTCAAGAAAATTGAGACAAGAGCAAATGATATTACTAGTCACAAACCTTAGAAAGTCTAAAACTATGAGAATTCCCTTTTTTTTAGATTTTACAATCTTGCTTATATAGCCTTGGGTGTCTCCTTTGATCACTTTCTTTCCCACGCAATCTTCTCCATCCTTCACCTCTTTGGCCGCTCAACTATATACTCTACCTCCGCTATTAGGGGACAAATAGACGGTGCCTTCAATGCTCACAAGCCCCAAAAATCTACTCGATGCACTGTTTCATCTACTCGAATTAACTCTCACCAAATTTCCCTCTAGTTTCACTATAACAGGTAGATGGGCACTCTATTCTGTTAGGATGGAAGAGGATACTTAGCCAATCTATGAAAAACTCTCCTTTTAATCGAGAATGCACTAGAGGATGACACCTGCCCGCTTCTGCTTTCTTTAAAATATCATCTGGGACCCGCCACAATCTTCATTCGATGATTAGGCTTCAAGGTGATCTCTCAGAAGTTGATACGTAGCGACCTCCACCGCTCCTGGGAAGATATGTGGCATCTTTTGCTTTTCCTGTTGGGGGTATGTGGTGCCTTCCACTTTTGGGGGATGGAGTAGAGAGAGACCCAGAAGGTGACACTTGGTAGCCTCCACTGCACTTTGATACTTAGCAAAATGAATGATGCCTTTATGTATTTAATGGAAAGCATGGACCCAGGTATTGAAACAAAGGCTCTTGGCAATCGACACATGGTGGCTTCTGCTACTTCTTCAAAAGGTAATTCAAGGCCTCTGCAACTGCCACCTGGCACTTTTCACTCTCTCTATCACTCAGCTCATTAGAAGTCTTTGTCAAAATAGAAAACATGGGTGCCTCTTATGATATGTGGATGCTGACATGTGGTGCATTCTGTTTAACTACTATTAGGTACGCGGCACGATCTATGGTTCTCTAAAAAGTTATAAAGAGGTCCTCAAAAGTCGCCAGCTATACATCTTCGTCTCTTAGAGGCCAACACATGGTCACTTCCACTTGAATCCAATACTTAGGCCAAAATTGAAATGAAAAAAACAAAAGGTAAAAAGGGACCATGCTCTAATGATGACACTTGGCAACTTCTGCTAGGCTTCGACACTTAGGCAAAATGAACCCGTCCTCTACTCCAAAACTCTGTGGCTTCACTTGAAGTGCCAAAATTGCAGTGCTTGATTAAAAATAATTGAATATGACATAGAGTAGGAAATTACTCTACAATAGAGTCTAACGACTCTTGTTTGGGTCTTACCCATTATCTATTTATAGCCTTACCATTTTCATCCATCTTCATTTTCATCCATCTCCATTATATTATCTGGTCTACAAAACTAGAGCTACTGGGAAAGAAAGCGTAGCTTGAAGCCTCAAGCTTTAACTTGAAGCAGGGCCAGTTTCTTTTCCATTTTTGTCCTATAATCTAGCAACTCCACTCAGATGTGTTATCCCTATTGTGCATAATCTGATCATGGAAGTTTGAGGCCCCTGGGGTAACTCATTTGGCCCACTCAACTTGACTCCACCTCTGCATGAACTCCCACGTAGTTCAAGAAAGAATTTTCCCAAATTCTTTGGTGATGGGATAGTTCACCCTAATGAACATATTGTAGGCTTCAGCATAGCCTATGGTGTTATAGGGGTGGAATTTAAATACGTGGTAGTCAGCCTTTTTGTGGAGACACTACAAGGTGCTATTGTAGACTGCTTTTACCATCTGTAAGCTGGATCAATGACTAACTGGGATACACTTAAAGCCAAGTTCAAAGAAAGATTCAAGCCCATAAAAGATGCACATGCCTTGCTGGCCCAGCTCACACAGATGAAGAAGGATCCCCATGAACCTATGAGGGACTTCATTACCAGGTTCAACAAGCTGAGTCATAGGATTCCCATGATCACCCAACCGACACCTAAGAATCTCATGTGTTTCTTCATCAACTCACAGCTACCCGAAGTGAGTTTTTTGTTGAGACGGGCTAGACACATAGACCTTGAGGCTACTCAAGACTTGGATACTAAGCTAGAAGATGACCTTATCTTGGTAGGAAAGATAAAGAGAGATATTAATAGAGATAAACCCTCTTCATCTTCTGAATACTCACCCATAGTCACCACTGACCCAATGGTATAAAAGCTGGCAAATGAATTGCTAGCCTTGAAAAGGCAAATGGCACAAGGTATGTCTTCTGCTCCTCTGTATATAAATGCACCAAGGAGGACATTCCCTAATCAGCCATATCAAGGAAATGCTACTAGAAGTCAAGGGAAACCAAATCATCTTCCTCCCCCATAGAGGAACCTTGCCCTTGAAGCACCTCCAACCAACTCAGCAGTTGGATATTTGGAAATAGAACATGTTTCTTATTTCCAACCTGAGTTAGAGAAAGAAAATGGCGCTAATTTCTTTAGGGAGGATCTAGAAGAATCAGCTGACAAATCCCACATTAGTTAGATAGATGAGCAACCCCAACTAGTAATTTCAATTTTTGAGCAGAGAACCCCTCTTCCTTTTTAGTCAAAGGACCCAGTGATTACCAAATAAGTAAGTACATCAAACATCTCTGCACTATCTACTTCAACTTCACAGATCAGTCTTCCCCCTCCTAAAGATCAAAAGGATGAACTCCCATCCTCTCCTCCAAATCCATCTCAATCATTTGCCATGATTAATCATGTCAAGGAATCCAAAATTCAAATGACTAAGTTTGAATCCCTGCAAGCCAATCCTGAGCAGTTAAACATTGGTGGAGAACCAGGTGCAAACCTGTCTAAGGTAAAGATTGTGGTTACCCAAATGTCAGCCCCTATTGCTCAAATTATATTTGATCCTTCAAGTAGGGGTAATTACTTCTTGACCACATAGGACACTTATGTCCTAGCTGATGAAAGTCCTATAGCTAGAAATCCAAGATTTCATCCAAACAAGGAATCAAGAAAATTGGTAGGGTGTAGTACAAATCAAGAAGGATCTTCCATCTCCCATGAAGAGAAATATGAGAGAAGATTAGCTTCTGATGATGCTTGGATCTTAGAATCTGATGGCAGCAATTTTTCCATAGCTGGATGCAGATCTCTATTACTTAGATTGAAGACTGCTTAGGATGAAGATATCAAACTCCTTCACACCAAAGGAGATGCTGAGCTGATGGTTTGTTAGGATTTTGATGCTAACAGTCAAAGCATGTGTTGGACTGGACTAGCAGAATAGTAAGCTATGGTGGTGGACCATACTATTATATTCCAAAGTCAGTAAAAGGAACTCTTCATGAAGAAAGCAAGGAGTTATGGTTTTCAGTTTGAAGACCATGTCCTACCATGGGGCTAGAAGAAGAAAGAGCCAAGAGGAAGATGCAAAAAATTGGTTTCTTGGTGGAGATTTCCATTCACCAATTCTGGGGACAAAATGGTTTCCTACTAGTTTATCAAGATGGGATGCCATTATCATTGTCTCACAATGGGTGGCATCTAAACCGCTTCAAATCTTGAGGCATCAAATAAGTTCATTTATACATATGTATATTTGCATAGTCTTTAGTTCTATTTTGTGCTTTTCATTTTTATTTTTGTCACCTTTCTTTTTGGGTAGCATGACTCCATAGCCCAATGGCACACTTCAAGGCACTGGAAATTCTAGATTTTACTCCCTTCGATTGTTTTTACAATAGAAGGAAGTTCCCCAACTAGAGCCAATTGTTGGTCCCCAAATATGTCACTCAGTTTTGGGACAACATATGAAGCTATTTTGGCCCTTGCCTTGGTTCAAACAAAAATGTTCAAAAGCGGGTTCAATTAGTAGGTTCAACATTTGGTTCATCCTTTGGATCAACGTTAAATGGTTCAAGGCTTCATTTGAACCATTGAACCAAAACTTGGTTCAACGATTGGTTCAAGCGACAAAGTTCAAAGGAGTGCCCCAAGAGTCAAAGAAATAAGTGCCCTTGCGAAGGGAATTTTTATTGCAAAAAGTGACCAAGGCAAACAAATAGACTGAGACAAAATCCTGATAGAATCCTATGGATGCTACCAAGTATCAACGGCCAAGCCTCACTAAACTTTGTTTCTACAAATTGGCAGATATTGCCATGTGTCCCTCTTGAAATTCAGCAAAAGCCTCCGAGTGTCAATATCTATAGTCTCTTCCCTTAGCTTCACTATTTTGATCAAAGAACATGGTGGACTCAAGGAAGAGTCACTAAATGTAGCAGAATGTGCCACATGTTAATTGCTAAAGACCAGTAGAAAGTGACTAAGGAATAGAGCATCGAATTAAATCTAGGACCCAATTCAAATAACTAGGAAAAGAGGAATGATGAAGAAGGATCAGATCACCAGGTGGACATTGAAAGATGTAAACTTTCAATTGTGTGACTTGTTTCTCTGCATTGATAAAATCAAATGGGTAAAACACCCCTAAGTTCTAGCCTATCTTCTTAACAGATTCCAATGCAACATGATGTATTACTGTTCTTGAAGTCCTTCTTAAAGAGGCTATATAAGGAACTCTCTTCTATTGTAAAAATGATCTCTTTTTTGACAATTAGAATGAAACTCTACCCAAATTTTAAGGCATTACTGAGACTTTGAGCTCAGATTTTTGATCATATTTTGTTACTAGAATAAGAAAGAAAGTGGTTTTTCAGACTTTGTGATGTAATATCTTTGTTTTTGAGGAAATTATTCTTATGTCTTTTTCTTTAATATATCTTTTGTTCCTTTAATTCAATAAGCAAAATTAGTGACAGTAGTTAGAAAGGTGTCCTGAAGAGTCAAGTGTGGAGAGACTTTGTGCCTCCATAATTGCCTTTAGTGTGTTTTCTTTTCATTTCTGTGTAAAGGACTTTGGAGTGACTTTGTGCCCTCATTGTCCTTTGTATCTTACTCTTGAGCAATTTAGGTAGAGACTTTGTGCTGCATCTTAATTTGTTGGTTATTACATCCTTTGTTATATTTTGTTGTTACTACTAGGAGTATTCTTGTGGTTTGCTAAATAGTACTTCTGAAAGAAGAGGAGTCTTGTCTGTCATTTCCCTTGAGTTTTTCCTTTGATCTGCATGCATCATCTCTAAAAAAAGAGAGATGGATGGTTTTTCCTACCCCTGAGTATTATTTTTTGTTTATATATATATATATATATATATATATATATATATATATATATATATATATATATATATATATATATATATATATATATATATATATATAGCTTACCTATAGGGAACCTCCCCTTGATGAGAGGAGAGATCAGTCCCCTTCTAATGTGGTAAATCTACACATTTGGATGACTAATCTTCCTGCTTTGGCTGATTGGACCTATTTTGTTTATCAGTACACTGATCGACAAAATATTCAACCAACACTCCTAATACTACTTCAACCAACAATCTAGAGCCTCCTAAGGGAAGTAATTCTAAGCATAATACTAATACATCTAATTCTTCCAATAGGACTGGATATAATATTATAGAGGACATGAAAAATATTAAGGCTAACACCACATTGCATGAGTTGACATAGATTACCGAACAGAGGGATTTTTGTTAGATTCCTTGAGTAAAAAAATGCTAAACCACAAAAAACTACACATGCCAATGTTACAATACACAAGAACAAATCAAATATCCCACCTTTCTTATTAATATTCAAAATCTTTGGTAAAAACTTACATAATTTTTTTTAAAATTCAGGTGCATCTAAAAACATCATTTTTGTAGATATTTGTGAACAACTTGGTTTTAATCTAATTAAATTTGATAGAGTTGTAACTCAGTTAGATAATTCAAGAGTCAAAGTAATTGGTGAGTTGTTAAATGTTCACATGCAGATTGCCTTAGATCCAAGGATCTAATAGTTCATTAATATCCAAGTGGTGGACATCCCTAATGTTTATGGGATGCTTTTGAGTAGAGACTAGACTAGGAGCTTGAATGGTTATATGTCAATAGATTTTTCACATATGCGGTTGCCTTGCAAGGGATTCCCCAACCAAATTAGAATAGAAAGAGAGCCTAAAATGAAGTACATGATCATAGAGTACAATGTTTTCAATGAAAGGGTTAACATGGTAGACTATGATTTAGGAGGTGTACACTCATGAGACTTATAAGGTATGTGACTCTAAAATTTCTCATATTGTGCCTTGACTGTAGAAACTACATTTTGATGGTGCTAGGTGTAAGTCTAGATCTGGAGGAGGAATTTTTATAACTAAAGCTATTGGTAAAGAATATCATGATTCTTATAGACTTTAGTTTCCTTACACTAACAATCATGCAGAATATGAAGCTTTAATATTAGGATTGTAACTTTGCATCAAGTATAAAGTCAAGGAGCTGCTAGTATGTGGTGACTCAAAGCTAGTGGTAAATAAAGTAAGAAATAAGTACCAATGCAAATTTTCATATCTTAAAAGATACAAGTTTAGATTCTAGTATTTGATTGAATATTTTGATGCTTTTAACATTATTTCCATCCCTAGGAAATATAACAAGGTTGTTGATGATCTTGCCTTAGTAGCTACCAATCTTATGCTAGGACAACCTTAGTATTGAGTTGGTTCCATGCCCTTTAGTCCTTGATAATGTAAACCATCTATAGGTATTTAGTGATGACCAAAAAATCTTAGACTTCATGACTAGCTCAGGAGCATTTGAATCTCATGTGATAGATGAAGTCAATGAAAATACTCTTGAAAAAGTTTGCAAACTCAATGACAAGGTCATTGAGTTGAATGACAATAAGATACCCAAAGTCATGATTGCCTTAAAGAGACTATTTGACATGGATAGACTAGTTAAGACTATCAAGATTCCCAAAGTAAGTGGGAAATATTATAATGTAATTGATCTTAGACTTCAAGTTCAACCTCTGTTGGTTAATATTGGTATAGCCTATACAAGCATTGAGTCTAAAAGATCCAAAGAATTTCTAACCAAATATAAAGATGTCATAGCATTGTTGTTAGAGGTACAATCACTGGGGGGAGGGGTGAATTAGTGATCCCAAATATTTCAATTTCAATTCTAATCCTTTTAAATTATTTAAACAATCAACATATATCAACTTGATCAAGCAACATTAACAAGAGAGATCATTCATTCAATGCATACACAAGATCAAACACATAACACATAGTTCCTATGGGAAACCCTCATGGGGAATAAAATCCAATCTCAAACCTAAAACACATGGACTAATTATCTTATAATAAATTACAAACAAGTGACTGGTCAACTCCTTTAGGCACACAAACCTTGATCATATCCTCCTGACCAAAGGCCTTTAGTGAAACACATGTTTCACAAGAAGCAACTACCCCTAAGGAAGATCAAGTCCTTTATACCCTCCTTTGAAATAAACACCTCCACCTTATAATTTATGTCTTCAACACCTCATGATATATATTTGTTTATCTAACCCCTACATAAATTCTCTCTATCTCATGCAAGCCTCTCACATACGCATGTTGCAATC
This sequence comes from Torreya grandis, assembly GCA_037957365.1. Lineage (NCBI taxonomy): Eukaryota > Viridiplantae > Streptophyta > Pinopsida > Cupressales > Taxaceae > Torreya > Torreya grandis. Next base: position 328,550 of record JARHVA010003587.1, read on the forward strand.
ACTCTCCTTCACTCAAACTGTCCTCATATGCACACTCATATCTGTTCACATATCCTCAAACCTCAATACCACTATTTTAACATCAAAAATATTTCCTATAGATCATACACATAGTCATCAATCTACTCTTCTCATCATTTCATCAACTAGGCACTCTACCTCTCCTTCATTCCATGACTCTAACATACACCTTGCATATATCTTCTCAAAAATATAGAAACCAACACATTTGGTTTCACCATTTATAGATATATCATGATTATCAAGATCAAAATATTTAATTTTGGCCACAACACATGCCTTCACCCTTAATGCATGTTACATGGGTCACACTTAAGCATAACATTCTTTCAAATTACCCTAAGTCACCTTTTAAGTCCTATGGAGACCCATTCAGCTCTTTGACATTTATCCAAGAAAAATAAGAACATAAGACTAGTTTAAAATGCATAGACCCATTCCACATGACCCCTTTGACATAAAAAAAAATGATAAAATTCAACAAAACACTCTTTTGATAAAGCATAATTTGCTCAAACAACATTTTATGCACACAATCACCATGAACAAACATAGTCAACTTATAAACCTTTGTTCATAGTACATACAATTAATCAAACCTTAATAATGCACATAGATCATCATTATGGATTTTAAAACACTCCAAAATATCTAATTCATCATGATACATTGAAATACAATCATAATGTGCTCAAATATCCTTCTTAGGTTACTTGCAGAACATAATCACACACAATTAAATTTGAATCTCAATATATTTGTTTTTACATACATTCAAAACTTAAAATTTATATTTATAGATGTGCCTTGGAGTCCTATATCACTTTTATTTTTATACTATGGGAAAATTCATTATGGATCAAAAGATATGGTCCATAAACCACATACTAGTTTTTCCCTTTGTTAAATTCAAATGCAAATGGTCATAGTTAAACAATGAAAACTATGCTCGTATATCAATTCTTCACTACTCAAATTAAATATGAACCATATATCTTATTATATGAATATTTACCTTTAACACATAATTTTCCAATGCCAAATGTTAAACCTTAAACATGTTGACCTCATCTCATGCACTCTTGCAATATTGACTCAATGCACATCGTCGATCTTTGTGGATCAGTCAGGTCTTTATCTTATAGGCACTCACCATTTAATATTGATAAAAAACTACATAATCATGACACTTAGTACCCTTGAATTAATTTTAATCACTTATACTATTAAACATGATGTACTTCTTACCATGACACTTAGTACCCTTGCTCAACATGCACCATTAGATCAAAACTGTACAATCACATGCACATTTTTAGATCTTAGAAGAAGCTCGATCTTTATCTCTATTAACCAAAAAAAAACTTTGATTTATTTGAAATGATATGCACCATATATATTCATAGTATGATCTCTTATGAACCATTATATCTTCATTTGATCTAGATCTTTAACATCATGCAAAATAGACTAAGTATGGGGACCATTGCTATCTTCTTGGAAGGCCAACTTTGTACCTCCATATCTTTTGCTTCACTCATGCACATGTTCTAAAATTTGTACCATATGATCTCCTCACATTAGATAATCTAACCATGTGTCAATATTATCTTTTAACCCTCACACATGTGAGATGTAACTACATTAAAATGCTCACTTAAATTTTTCTGCTCACAGAGCCAATTATGTCAAGAATTATCTAGAAAGACTAACTTTGCACATGTATATCTTTTGTCATGCTTCAATGCTTAACAAAAACATTAGAAAAAAAACTAGGCACAAATCTAAACAAACCCATATGATCACATTCTCTTGAAACATTCACACATGTGAGATATGCCACCATCAAAATACCTACTTAGCTTTTCTTGCCACATTACAAATTTGGCTAAGTGTGGGAAAATACTGGCAAAATTCTTGAGAGCCCAACTTTTCACCTACATATATTTTCTCATGATTCATCGCTAGAATTGATACTTTGCACATATAAACTAAGGACTAATGTGATCACAACCATATGACCAACTCCCCCTGACTCATCCACTTGTGGTAATTATGATGTCATCAAACTTCCTACTCAAAATTGCTACCTTCAGACCCAAAATGTCTAGATGAAATCAATGATGAACCAAGTGAATTCCACTTATGCACAAAATCATTCAAAGAATATAAAACCTTTTATAAGACACCTAGAACATTCTCAATACTCCATACTCATCCCTAAACATCTCTAACCATACCAAAATTTAAGATTAGCCAAGCCTTCTTCAAGCATACTAAAACAAGCACATTGCACACTTTATCATTGTCACTTAGACTATCAAGGTAGTTTATCCACTCACCTCAAAACCTCCATGACATCATTGAAAATTATTAAATAATCTCCCCCTTTGTCATTGATGTCAACACACATCATACAGCTCACCTTCCTTCTCTCTCTTCGATCACTCACACAACAAGAACTTTCTCTCCCTTTAACACAATGACAAAGTGGGAACCAAATGATCCTTAGGACCTATAAAGACTACCAGCTAGAGAGGACCACCTTATAAATATGATACAAACTCCCCCTTACCTTGATCCTACCTCTTCTTTACCTTGATAACTTCCTCTTGCTCTCTTCAAAAAATCACTAAAACTAATGAAGAAAGAACATACAAAAGAACTAAAATCTGATGTAACTCACCAATAAAAATATGAAATGTACTCCCCCTAAGATCTCTGAGCCATTTCACCTTTTGAGCATCTTCAGATCTCCACACACCATGAACACCCACCACACATGCTTACTAGCCTTCTCTCTCAAGCTACCACAAGGACCACCAATAGTATTTCATGCCACTCACCAAATAGGAAACATTCTCTAAACCAATTGAATAACTCTCCTTGAAACAAACATACCTCTCTCTTTTGGAGAAACTGAGAAAAAAGCACTCTTCTTCAAACTAGGCCTATCTAGTCTCCTTGTACCCCTACCTAGAACTTTCAAAGCCAAAAAATTTTAGTATAAACACATTCAAGACATAAAAATTTATATCTAGATCACTCTCATATACCCCCTTAAGCACACCAATTTTCAACACCTATCTCATCTTCTACAACATACTTCCTTCACAAACTAACTTGCTAATTAGGCCTTCATCTTGAAAAAATAAGAATAATTTGAAAACCACAAACTTTTAAATCTCTTTATAACATGATTTGACAACCCATTTGGTCCATTCAGCTTATTAAGAAGCCTTAGACCTCAAATCATAAGGTAGACCACTTTTCTAGCAAAGTCTAAACCCCTAAAATCTCAAAACAAACAAGTCAACAAACCTCCTTCTAGTCAACATCCACCTATAAAAATTCTTGTACACCTGGAAAAAAACATTACACACTTTTAGAAAAAGTTTTGAGCTTCCACATCTTTTGTAACCCATACATCCTATAACCCATTTTAGGACATGTATACTCTTAAACACAAACTGGGAAACCTGAGAGCAAATAAAAATCTTCAATTTGACTTCAACATACCTTCAAACCACAAAACCACCTACAGCACATCAAAAATAAGTGAACATACCTTTATAATCACCAAAATCTTCTTGGCATTCCATCAATCTCATTAGGCCATCTGGAAACACCCATTATAACCATGTACTAAAACTCCTTCACAAACGTCTTGAGCAAGCTTATGAACTTGTTGCTCCCTCTTAACTAATGACCTTATAAGATCAACACAAATATTAATACATATTGGCATTATGATCTTGAACACACAAATTTTCTTCTCCGCAAGAAATATGTCTCCTAAGAAGCATCAGTAGAGACATCCTACTTCACAACGTCCTAGAACAATGTGAAATCAAGAGTTGCCCACAACTCCTCATATTCCTTCTCCTCTTTGGTCATTTGATGATTATAATTATTATTATTCTTATTAGCCTTAAGATAAGTAACATTCTCATATAATACAACATTTTTCTTCTTTTCTATGATTGGATTGATAATACATGGAGACAACATAGCTTCATGACATACCTTTTCATTTGTAGAATCCACCTTGCAGGTTGGAACCTCATCACTAGGCACTAATAATTGATTTTATTTGCATGAATCTTGATCAACAACATTAGGATGTTCACTTAGATCCATACTTACCTCATAACTATCCTCAGCCAGTACCTTGGTCTTCTCCTTGAGCTTGATCTCTTCATTCACAATATGAGCAAAAAATGAGAGCCCTTGGCACTCTTCAGCTTATGAAGCATTATCCACCATAGCAAACAAATTACTTGGACCTACAAACTCATCATGACTCTTCCATGAACTAACTTTCCTTTTTCCTTTCACTCTTAGATCCTGATTGAACTTGTTTTGACTTAATAGCCTTTGCTTATAGAATCTAATAATGTGACCAATCTTTTCATTGTTTTAGCAAACAATACTTCTTGATGGAAACTTAGCTTGTATTACCTTAAATGGAAAATATTTTACAAAGTGTCCCACATTATAATATTTGAAACACTCAACCTTGGTCACACCTTTTGACTAATGACCCTCATCATAGTTTCATGCAAACTCATTTCTAATAGGTCTTCTACATTCTCTATCTCTATGCCCAAATTGATTACAAGTATAGTAATAACCATTAAAATTTACATACCTCATGGCATTTGGTTTTTAATCAATTTTGTATTCATTTTTCTAGCACCATCATTCCTTGTCTGATGATTTATATTCAAAGGTTGATCCACCTTGCTCTTATTGACATTCATGTCAACTTGAGAAATAACTTTAGGCTCTTCATTAAAACTCAATCCAGATCTATCACTAGCTAAATCTTGACTCTTTAGGATATCATCTAGATTATTAGAACTTTTATCAAACTTGAAAAATGATTTCACCTTGTTTGCAGACTTATCTAACTCAACTTTCAAAGACTCAATCTCAAAATCATACCTTGAGCACTCATCTTATTCAGCTTTTAGACTTGTAGATAGGCTTTCCATTTGAAAACTAAGATTCTTGACTATATCTTCATGATCCTTATCATCTTCATCAATTATTGCCTCAAACACACTAAATTACTGCTTAAAGTCCTTGAGTTTAGATTTCATCTTCTTATCGATCTTCTTCTCAATATTTAGTTCTTCATGAGCATTTGTCAATGTAGTCTCATAGTCCACCTCATCTTCATCATCATCTGAATCACACTAAGTAAACTCCTTTTGATGTGAATAACTACCTTCCTTAGCCATGAATAGGACTTCATCTTTAATAAGACCATCATCTTCTTGATCATACTGTAATTCACTAATTTTAATCTCATCTAATGAGTTGTAATCTTCATTGGTGTAGAGACTCTTCTTGTCTTTGAAGTACTTCTTTTTATCAAACCTTTTGAATCCCTTTTTGCTTTTATTAGGCTTAAATGATCTCTTTCTATCATTATAAACACTATAAAACCATACACTATAGCTCTATATGTTACATTAACCTTTAAACCACCCTTATCCCCCTTTGGGTTAGATTATTTACCAATTATCTCATTATTAACCTTAGACCATTTCCTAGGGAATTGACTGCCAGTCATTGGTGGATTAGCCAATTTTGACTATGTCCTCTTGACCATTCGTAGTCAACCCTCAACCATCGATGGTTAACTAGACTGTCGATGGTTACTTAAACTCTTGCATGATTAAAGGAATCAATTTCAATTCGATTGAAACTCATTCATTGATTACCAATTATCTAATTTTAATCTATTGTTCACATGATCAATGCATGATTGGATTGATTGATAAACCTTTTATTAAACACTAAATTTTAACACTCCTTTCCTCTATATTATGAGATGAATAGGAGGTTGAATTGAGATTATGTAGGTTAGAGGATTCAAATGCAAGAGATTCTCACTCCCAAGTGAATCCAAAAGCTTCCTAACAAACTAAGAACTAGGTCAAAGGCAAAGGGTGCTTTTGCAACTCACTATCTTGAGTCAAGGTACCATTATTCTATTGACATTACTCCAAGATCCATAATACCTTTCATCCAACCAGCATTCCTCATACCAGTAACACCTAAAAGCTAAGTATTTATGTTTTTTTATCAAGATCCAGTAATTAACTTTATTTATTTTAGTGCTTGGGTCATTCCCATTCTCTGCACTTCATTCCCTATGTTGGATTTTTGTAACTCTAGACACTTCATCTCCTACCCAAAACCACCCATAGATGATTCCAATCATCCAAACACCCAACTCCCAAACTAGACACCTTTGACATTACTTTCTATCTTGTAACCAAAATTCAACCCAAACCACTTCCTAAACCTCTCTACAACCTCCCCAATAGACTTATTTTCCTAAACCAAATTCCAAAGTAACCATCGATAGTCTTATCTAACTTCTAATAGACTTACCTAACCACCAATGGTTAGCAACTTCTAATGGTCACCTAACCACTGATGGTCACTATGTGTCCATTTTTACAACAACAAGCTAATTTGACCCATCTACCCGTACCCAAATCTTAGTTTATGAGTTTATATTTTATCACAGAACTTTAACTTATTTTTTGAATCAAGTTTTAGTAGTTTAACATTAGTATTCAATCATTTATTACTATTTTTAATCAAAAGCACTTGTTTATTTTCAAGAATTTATTATATTTGATTTCAATACCTTATATTATTTTATGTAAGCATCTATTTTCATTTTATCAAAACTTAAGTGTTTTAAAAATGTGGATTGATAACCTCCAAAGAAATTTGTGCTTCTTAGATCTAGCTCATGCTAAGCAGTCCACCCTACTATCTCACTAATCCACCATATTATAGATTACTTTCTTATCTGCAGGTCATCTTTCCTAAATAAAGAGGAGTATTGACAATAATCTAGATTCATGTGTGCACAACATCCAGGTTCTACTAATGTCACCCTTTATTCAAGTTTTACATCTTTTTTAAACAAGAAAATAAGCAAAATTTGAGTGAAACATTATAGCATGCCCAGTGGGACCTTTGAGCTTTTTCTTGGGTTCTTAGTCATGGGACATTTAGTTGTATTAGATAAGAGTCATTTGCTACATTCTTTTCTAAAAATTAAGCGTTCCTTATTTCTTTTCTTCCTTTTCAAAATGCAAGTTTTAGTTTCTTTTGCTTTCTTAGAGAAAAAAGTAAAAATTGTCATTTTTTCTTTCATTTCTAAAAATCAAAAGTACTCATTTTAGGCCTAATATTTGCATCATCATATTACATCTAGGTGCATCTTAGTTATTTTTTATCATTTGAAAAGACACCAAAATTTTCTTTTGGATTGAAACTAACTTTACATCCATTATTTGCTTGTATTGATTAGCTCACATAGTTAATTTAATCAAGTAAATTATTATTAGTCTCACTTCTTATCAAACACATAATACCAAACCACACATTCAATAATACATCAAAATATTGAAATATTATGCCTAACTAACAATCACCTTTCCTTGGATGCCCTACTTGGATTTCAACACCAAGGGGAGAACCAACCCAATATGATGGTTGAGTATAATCTCTAGTAATTCAGTATATTTTGGTTAAGCGCCTGACACCTTTATCACTACGGTGTGTGAAGTGAGGGGGTAAGCCCCAATATCAATCCATGTACCAAGTTCTAGTATAGATATTGAGATCCTTTTACCTGAAACCATCCTTAGACATCTTCTTATAGTACCCACTCTACAAGCCCAAGTTGGTCTTCATCAAGCCATGTACCAAGTTCTAGTATAGATATTGAGATCCTTTTACCTAAAACCATACTTAGACATATTCTTCTTGTACCTTCTATACAAGCCCAATTTGGTCTTCATAAACTCCTTAAAATTGAGGCTTAATCCCAAAGAGAGATGACAATTATTATATGATTTAAATTTACTATAGTGTATGCTTGTTTTCTTTGATATCTTTTTATTTTGATTGCTTCTCTTTTGAGTTTGTGAGATCATTTTTTCCTTTATTTCCTCCTCCTTTTCATGGTGTTGACAAGACAACAACTAATAAACCAAGCAATCAGGATCCACCTCTCAACCACCCATCTTCTTCTTCTTCCTCATCCCTGGAGTACCATTCAGATGTGGAAATTTCACCCCACCATTATGGAAGTCCTATTATACCTCAGATAGTTGCCTAAGGAGATATGTATTTCACCACTTTGATGGATAACAATCCCATATCCCATAAAAATTACCTTAATACCATGTCTTATCATACCATCACTTTGATTCTATGTATTGATCCACCCTATGGTATGTCATCCCATCTTATAGGTAACACCTTTATTGCCACCATTTCTACCCAACCCTTAGTCACCTAAGCATCTTCTTCTACCAACAATCCCTACAATACCATAATCTAAAACCAACCCATCCAACCAACTAACACCCAAATGCCTTCCACCCCAACCAATAACTCTTCTAGTATAAGAGCAACCCAACCTTTACGCACCTATACTCCACTTACCATTGGAGTACCCTCTACTAGTGTTGCCACCCCTCTTCTTGTTATCTCCAACCCACCAACCTCCACTCTATTTCAAAGCTTGGTTGTTTTCATACCTCCTACCCTTCCACCCATTAGTACCAAGGTTACCACCCATCCCAACCTATCAACCCAACCATACCTCCAACCCAACCCATGTCAATTCTTCAAAAATTACCCATTATACCCAACCCAAGCTATATTCCTAACCCACAAGGGTATATGGCTCCACCTTCTACCCAACCTCTTATATCCACTTACCCATAAATGGCATCTTCCTAACCATCCATGTCCACTTACCAATAAGTGGAATCCTCTCAACCTTCCACTAGTTATCAGTATGTTGTAGATACCCAACCCCAATAGAACATAGCATACAACTATGGGAGTGCACAATATCAAGTTGATCTAGTTAAGATGTTAATGAACAAGACATCTAATTTGGATTCATCTATTTTTGGTGCCCATAACCTCTTGTCATACAATCCAATTTGAAATAAAACAATTCATCCATCCATCCCAATCTGACCTTATCCTCCTCAATGGAAACTTCTAAAAATTTTGAAATTTCAGAGCAAGGAAGATCCTCATAAACATCTTAGAGCATTTAGACACTCCTTTTATTTGATTGCTTATGATGATGCTCTCCTTCTTTACACCTTTCTCATGTCCCTATCTGGTCCAGAATTAGATTGGTATGGTTTTATTACCAATCACTCCCTCTTTTCTTTTGTCCAATTAGCTCAAACCTTTTTAGATCATTTTTCCATAAATATATCTAAGAAAGTTTTCATCACCGATCTTTACTCCATTTGACAATTTGAGGACAAGTCAATTGTTGATTTCATAGCCTATTGGAGAATTTTGATAAACCAATTCTCTTTATCTTTTCCCCAACTTGAGTTGATTGAGCTTTACTCTCGAGCTTGTGCCAAACATATTTCCCCCACTCTATAGGTTTAGACTTTCAAGACCTTTTATGAGGCTTAAACCATGGCCAAAAATTAGAGATTAGAGCCATTGATGAGAGGAAGATAAAATTGAGAAACAATAATTCTAGTTTCAAGTCAAATGAAACTTCCTCCTCTAAAAACACCAACCACTTCAACATGAAAACCAAAACCAAGGGAATCAATAATGCAGTTGTCCTTAAAATTGCCCCTCCTCTAGTTGTTAACCAATACAAATATTCTAATTAATCCAACCAAAATACTCAAAACCAAAACTATAACAACCAAAAGCAATATACTCCACTAGGGGAGTCATATGCTTTAGTATTGGAATATTTTTTGAAAGCAAATATCATACAACTTCCTCCAATTAAACCCCCATATAAATTTGATTCCTCTCATCCTATACCCAGCTAGTATAAGGAGAACAAATTGTGTGGTTACTATCAGGTCATTGTGTATGATGTTAGTATATGTAATAATTTTAAAAGCATTGTATAATTTTTTATTAACAAGGGGTAACTTGTGTTAGATTATGCCAATGCACCCCCAAATTAGTCACTTGATATTTATAGGAAACCATGCCCCTTTTGTGAACAATGAAAATAATAAAGTGGAATCTCTTACAACCATGAGGTCCATACTATTAATGTGGTTCTTAGTGAGTCATTGTTAAGTAAACCACTGCCCAAACCACTTCTTCCCCTCTACTTATTGAGGTAGTGGAGTCACCTTCTATCCCTTTGGAAACCAAAATAAAGGAAGTAAATATTCCCCTTTCTCCACTTATTGAGGTAGTGTATCTACCAACCTATCCTTTATAATATATACCAAAGGAGGCAACCATTACCCCCATACCTTTCTCTTCCATCATAGAGCAATCCACTCTTCCTTTAGAAAGAATTCCTAAGGAAGAGGTCACCTTGCCTACCCATTCCATGCAAAAAAAACCTTCCAAAACCTTGGATCCTTTGATTGAGGAAAAGGACAAGGAAACCACACCCCTCTTTCAACCCATGGGCATATCCTTTGAGTCCAATGTCGAAGGAACTAAACCCATTTATAAGCCTTTCTCTAGATTGGTTCAAAACTAGGAATTCTTATCCCAACCCAACATAGATTGAGCCACATTTTGGCACCACCTTATGCTTCCTTATTCAACCAAGAAATATCCCTAAAATATACTATTTTCAACCCAACTTTTCGTATCCACTAATGAACCTACCATCATCCTAACCAAACCATTAGAAACCTCTACCTCTAAAACCATATGCAAACCTTCCAACCCAAATCCATCCAAAGTAACCCAAGCACTTTCTACTATCCCAATAAATCCCATCAAAATATTGGGCATGCTCCCCACTCTGAGCCTTATTGATACTCCATTAAAGTTGGATTTAGCACCATATAACCCACCAAATAAACCCCAAGTCAAGACAACCAAGAAAGTGAAGCCACCTAAGATCCCAAAAACCAAAACCTTTCCACCCATTTCTACCTTGCCTTTCATTTTAGGACTACATCCTTCTTCCATCCTAAGACCTCATCTTTCCATTAAAAAAGAAGTCTCCCAAAGACAACCCAAACCCAACCTCCTCTTTTAGCTAAACCTCTACCTATTCCTTCCATGCCTTCTACCTCCAATCCATATACCACTAAACATTACACCTTTAAACCATTAATCCTTAATCAATCTACTCCAAAACCACCTACCAAGAGGATTTTACCACCCAAAACTCTTGTTGTGAAGCCTACTCTTAAGAAGGGTTCCACCCCAAAATTCAAAGCCAAAACCCCAACACCCTTACCACCTTTTCTTGAGTCTTACTCAACAATATTACAAAGACTATTGTGAGATTTTTGCTTGACTTTGCCTCCTATCAAACCATTTTTCCCCATAGTCCTAAGCCATCATGGTTTAATGACAATTTAATTTTCTCATACCATAAAATGCTAAAACATGATATGGAGAATTTTAAAACTCTTTAAGTCATACTCCATGAACTATGTGATGAGGATGACTTATTTTTAGAAAAGCCTCCCATGAGCTCACTACCAATCTGAAAACTAAAAGTAACCACACAACACTTACCTAATCCCATACTCACATCTAAGAGTGAGGAGGAACTGAATTAGTCCTCTATCCCAACTCTTTTCCAAATCCATACCATCCATATGGTCACATGATCACAAGCTCAAAAAAAGGATAAAGGGAGAGAAAAGGTGTATATTCCATAGACATACCCTTCTTCCACCACCCAATCACCCAACCAAACCCAAACACCTTCACCCAAGCCCAAGTCCAAAGTATCCATCTTAGGTGCCTCTCAATCCAACCCTTTCAAATCAATCCAAAGAATAGTTTTAAAGCAACTTCACCAAACATTGATGAAGATGAGTTTATATGAACTAATTAATACTTTTCCCCATCACTACCAGGTAATGATAAAGGCTTTACAATCCATATAGGTTCAACCAGAAGATCCAAAACTCCTAGCAGCCTTTGTTAGAGCCCTTCAGCTTTCCACCCTTATTACCTTTAATGATTTAGAAATACCCTTCATTCATCCCCATTATCTGGATCCTCCCCTCTTCATTACCATATACATCAACTAAACCCACATCAAATGGGTTATGATTGATGGAGGAGATAGAATCAACATTATATCCTCCCATGCATATGACCAGCTAAAATGGCTAGTGAACATTATGCTGAAAACCATAACGGTGATCCATTCCTTTAATGACACTATGGAAACAAATTTAGGAATTATCATCCTCCACATTCATTTAAGATCTCACATGCTTTCTAATCTTTTTTATGTAATATAAGGTGAGTTCTACTACAACATTTTACTTGGATGCCCTTGGATATGCCTCATGAATTGTGTGTCATCTACCCTACATTCGTGTATCAAGTTTGAGCATGAGGATAAGTTAGTTACCATAAAAACTAACCCAAGTCCTTTCACACCATGCAACATGATGTACTATCCTAATAATGTTCTCATTCTTCCATCAACTAAACCTTCACCAACCAAAGATGACTCTACCTCTTCCATCAACTAATATTAGACTAGCTCATCCATCCCTTTTACCCAAACCACCATGAAGGACCCCTTAGAATCAACATTCCAAAATATCTTGCTTGGGGAGTATCACCTCTTGACCTTGGATGCCTTCCCTACTCCCCAAAAGTATAGGAACCTTAACCAAAATCTTGGTTATGATTCCAATATCAAAACAATTATTCATTTTGGGCCTCCAATCTTCAAACTAATCTTTCCTCCTCTACCTCTTCTTCTCCTCGACTATTCACATCCAAATTCTCCTATCTAGATAAACCAAAGTTCACCAAGACATACCTCCATAGGTGTGCTTGGAAGGGATTTAGTTTACAGAATTATAAGTATAGACCACATGTGTTAATTCCATGTAAGACCTAAAATCCTAGTGAGAGATTTGTTATCATATTCATTCCACCTGAAGATCCAACCAATTTTCCTCCCATTACCATCATTGACAAGGAATTTCCAACCTCACAAACCCCTTCACCATTAAAATATGAAGATTTCAATGCCATTCCCCCTAATAAAAATTTCATCAACATGATTGGCTTTGGACCCCTGGCTTATCAAAAATATGGGGAGGAGATGGTAGAAGATGACTCTCTTATCATTAATATTATTTAATGTTAGGATGATGATTCCCTTCTTATCTATCTTGGTGCATAAGATTCCTTTATCCAAAAATATCTCCCTCCTAAGACTTTAACCATGTTGAATGAATCCACTATGGATTTCAATTTGGGTATTTAGGATAACATGTGCATTATTGAAATCAAACAATCACTATATTTCTCAAAGCTTTAGGATTTTCCCTCCTTTTTGTAAGATTATAGTATAACATTTACTTGGTCTTATAGTGATGTACTAGGAATCAACCCTTCCATCACCACCCATAATATCATTACTATCCACAATGCCAAGCTTGTTAAGTAGAAGCTTCATCATATGTACCCTCACATAGCCCTTCTTGTCAAAGAAGAGATTTAACACCTCATATCCATGAATTTCATCCAACCCATTGATTATCCTCAATGGGTCTTAAATATCATCCATGTCACCAAAGAAATTGGGGGAATTTGCATTTGCATGGATTTCCATGATCTTAACCTTGCTAGCCCAAAGGAGAACTTCCTTTTGCCAAGCATTGACTAGCTTATTGATCTTACACCCAGCCATGAAATGATATCTCTTATGGATAGTTTATCAGGCTATATCAGATCTTGATTACCCCTGAAGACCAACATAAAATTGATTTTATCATACCATGGGGAACCTTTTGCTATAGGGCCATGCCTTTTGGTCTAAAAAATGCTAGTGTAACCTACCAATGTGCCATGACCTATATCTTCCATGAACTTATTCACAATGCCATAGAGGATTATATATATGACCTTCTTGGGAAATCTAAATATCATAAAGATGTTGGGGATCAACCAACAAACTTGATTAATTTTATGTAAGTAACTAAACATGGAATTAAACCAGAATAATAAGTAACTAGAATCAAAAACAACAAAGAATAAGAGATACAAGAAACCACCCTAAAAACTTGTATTAAACTCTTCTAGAAGGAAATACACAGAAGAAATCTCTCTTTCTTCTCACACCTCTCAGATGTACAGATCTCTATCCCTCAAGAGTTCTCTCTCAAAATGACAAACACAATTCAGCTACTTGAATTGTCTGTTACTCATAATTACAAGCTATGAAAATCTATCCCTATTATATAAGATTAGGGATCATGAGCTATGCATTCTCAACCATTAGATACATCTCCTAATCAAAGGTAAAAAATAGTCCTGCCAAAAATAGAAATGCAAACTCAATACCAATAGTTAATCTAATCATGCAAATAATCTATTCATCCATGAAAATAGACTTTCTAGACGCACAGGTAACTAACATCGGTCCCTGCCTATCTACACATGACCAACGTCAGCCGATCCATAAATGATGCCAGCAGCTCCCAGTCGACCCCTGACCGATGCTAGTGACTGTGTAACTCTAGTAACCTACAATTTACTCATTTGGTGAAGCTTTTAGCTCCACAACTCAACAATCTCCCACTTGGAGATAAACAACTACACCAGTACCTGTACAGCAACATCTTCTAGCTTCTCCATCTTAAAATTCAATCTTGAAGACCAACAAAAGTTGAATGAAGATTCAACTTCTCCTTTGTTACCAAATTTTTTAACATATTAGTAGGGTTCTTATCTGTATGGATCTTTTCCAGCTTCAACTCACCATCCTCCAATACATGTCTAATGAAGTGGTACCTAAGCTGTATATGTTTGGTTCTTGAATGAAAGGCTGAATTCTTAGCCAAATGAATTAAACTTTGACTATCACTATATAATCTATAACTCTCTTGCTCCTTTCCTAGCTCTTCCATGAACCATGTCATCCATATCATCTCTTTGCTAGCCTCTGTGACTGCAATGTATTCTACCTCTGTAGTAGACAAGGCAACAACCTTCTGCAACTTTGAAATCTAGCTAACCGTTATTCCACCAACAGTGAAAACATATCCTGTGGTGCTTCTCCTACCATCTAAGTCTCCTACCATATCCAAATCTACATATCCATGTAGAGAAGTGTTTGACCCTCCATATCATAAATGCCTACTGCTGGTCCCTCTCAGATATCTGAGAATCCACTGGACTACTTTCTAGTGTTCCTTCCCTGGATTGGCCATAAACTTACTGACAACTCCCACTGCTTGGGCAATATCAAGTCTAGTACATACCATTGCATACATTAAGCTCCCAACTATGGAAGCATATGGAAATTTCCTCATGTACTCTACCTCATCAAGTGAATCAGGACATTGTTCTTTACTCAACTTGAAGTGTCCAGCCATAGGTGTGCTTATCGATTTTGCATCCTGCATATTGAACCGTTTCAACACCTTGTTCACATAATCCTCTTGAGACAAAATCAACCTATGATTTTTCTTGTCTCTCTTAATACTCATGCCAAGAATTTTCTTTGATACTCCCAAATCCTTCATGGCAAATGTGTGAGCTAATTTCACCTTAAGCTCAGAGATATCCTGCATGTGTGAACCTGCAACAAACATATCATCTACATACAGCAACAAGATAATATATCTACCATTATCCAATCTCTTAAAATAAACATAATGGTCAGATTGACATCTACTAAAGCCATGCTCAATCATAAACCGGTCAAATTTCAAATACCATTGTCTAGGAGCTTGCTTGAGACCATACAAGCTTTTCTTCAATCTACACACAAGTTTCTCCTTACCATTGACCTCAAATCCTTCCGGCTAATCCATATATATTTCTTCATTCAAATCCCCATGAAGAAACACTGTCTTAACATCAAGCTGCTCAAGATGCATATCCTCAATAGCAACTAAAGACAATACAGTCCAAATAGAAGTCATTTTTAGTACAAGAGAAAAAATTTCACCAAAATCAATACATGGTTTTTATGCAAATCCCTTTACTACCAAACTGGCCTTATGTCTCATTTGTCCATTCTCACCTTCCTTTAACCTATAGATCTATCTATTTTTTAGTGTTCTCTTTCCTGATGGAAACTCAACCAAATCCCATGTTTGGTTCTCTTTCAAGGAATCAATTTCCTCATTCATGCCAAGCTCCCACTAATTCCTAGATTCCACCTGTATTGCTTCATCAAAACTCTCTAGTTCTCCACCATCAGTGAGAAATAAATAGAATAATGAGGGGGAATATCAAATTGGAGGTTTACTTACCCTTGCTGACCTCCTGATGGGTGTTTGAGACTCATTTTTTGCTTGTTGTCCACCCAAATTCTCTGACAATGACCGATCTCGGTCATCTCCAGTCATGTACCTGATCGACGTCAGTTCCACCCGACCGATGTCAGTTCCTATATGACTGACATCGATCACTATCTGACCAACATCAGTTCTTGTTCGACCTGTCTAACTAACATCAGTTCCTTCTTGATCGACGTCGGTGTCTATGTTTTTCTAGAAGTGATTTCCCATGAGCTCATTTTGGATCACAATCTCATCCAAATCTCCATTGCCCTATTCAAAATCCTTCAGCTTCTCAAGCTAATCACTGTACATCACCTTCTCATTGAAAACAACATCATGACTTCTAATTATTTTGTTAGTTCATAGATTCCACAACCAGAATTGAAAATCTCCAGAGCCATAACCAATAAATGTGCACCTCATAGACTTAGCATCCAGCTTCTTTCTATTTTCCTTATCAATGTGCACAAAAGCTTCAGAACTAAAAAATTTGAGAAATGAAAGATCTACCTTTTTACCTGTCCACACCTCTTCTAGAATTCCACCATCCAGAGCTGTAGAGGGTCCTCTATTAATTAGGTAAAATGTAGTATCTACAGCTTCTACCCAAAACTGTAAAGGCAAACTAGCATGCAATCTCATACTCTGTGCACGCTCCAATATTGTTCTGTTCATCCTTTCAGCAACTCCATTTTGCTGAGGTGTCCTTGGAACCATCCTTTGCCTATGTATTCCATTCATATAACAATACCAGTTGAACTTATAGCTGCAAAACTCACCACCATTGTCACATCTAAGGCACTTCAATCTCATACCTGTTTCATTATCAACCAAAGCTTTCCAAATCTTAAAAGTGTCAAAAACATTAGATTTATTCCTTATGCAATAAACCCATACCTTTCTTGTAACATCATCAATGAAAGAAACATAATACTGTGATCCTCCAATAGAAGCAACTTAAGATGGTCCCCACACATCTGTGTGAACAAGCTCCAACTTGTGCTTCTTCTTTGTTGACCCAATTTTGATAAATCTTACTCTCTTCTATTTTTCAAAAACACAATGCTCATAGAAATCTAGATCTATGCTTTTCAAATCTGAAAGCTTACCTTTTGACTTAAGAATTTTCATTCCCTTCTCACTCATGTGGCCGAGCCTACAGTGCCACAACTTTGCATCAACATCTGAAGTAGATAATACAGAAGGAGAATAATCAGTAATACAATTACATAAATAGAGAGTACCTACTCTCTTACCTCTGACTAATACAAGTGCTCCCTTGGTAACCTTCCAAGATTCAGCTGTGAGAGTTACTGTGCAACCCTCATCACCCAACTTTCCTACAAAAATCAAATTCTGCTTCAGGGCTGGGACATGCATGACATCCTTCAACACCCATGTGTTGCCATTCTACAATTTCAGCTGCACTTTTCCTTTGCCAACAATTTTACAAGGCTCATCATCCCCTAAATAAACTTTTCCAAAATCTCCCTGGACATAATCATCAAAAAAATTTCTATTTTGGGTAGCATGGAAAGAGGCCCCAGAATCTAAAACCCAAGATTCTATATTATTATGCAAAGAGAATATAAGAGCATCTTGTGCAACAATACCTACAAATTTTGCTTCTTCTTTACCTTCATGCTAATTGTCTTCATTAACCTTCAACCAACAATCTTTTTGTGCATGTCCTCTCTTTCCACAATTCCAGTAGGTTATTTTTCTTTTTCCATTTCTGGATTTGGATCTATTGCTCATCTTTGACTTAGACCTTGATCTCCCTTACTTGCTCTTCTCTCTTTGCCTTCCCCTACTTTCAATACTTAAAGCATTACCTGATGTTTCCCCTGTGCTTTTCCTACAAGTTTCTTCATTCAAGATTACACTAACAATGTCATCTACTTTTAAAATATTTGAATCAGATGCAGTATTACTAACTGCCATTACCAAGCTATGCCAGCTTTCAGGTAAAGAGCATAAGATTAATAGAGCTTTAATTTCATCATCAAAAACTATTTTGACTAAATTTAATTGATTTACAATTCCATGGAAATCATTTAGATGATTAGATACAAATCCACCTTCCTGCATTTACAAATTAAATAACTGCTTCATAAGATATACCTTATTTGAAGCTAAGGGTTTTTCATATAAATTTGCTAAAGTAGTCATTAACTCTATCATTGACTTTGCCTATGAAAAATTAGATATCACAGTAGATGCCAGACTCAATCTTATAAATCCAAGAGCATTTCTATCAAGAACTTCCCATTCTTCATCTTCCATGTATGTGGGCTTCTTTGAAACCCCACGTAACGGTAAGTATAGATCTTCCTGATACAGATAATCTTCTATCTGAATTCTCCATAATTGGTAATTCTTGCCATTAAACTTCTCCAATCTCAGTTTACTTTCTTCTACCATTGCTTCTCCCACTCAAACAAAAACCACTATGAGTGACCTGTAATCAACAAACACTAACTAGATCTTAAACACCTGTTAGTCAACCTGAGCTCTGATACCACTTGTCAGGGATTAACCAACAAACTTGATTACTTTTATGTAAGCAACTAAACACGGAATTAAACAAGAATAATAAGTAACTAGAATCAGAAATAGCAAAGAATAAGAGATACAATAAATCACCCTGAAAACTTGTATTAAACTCTTCCAGAAGGAAATACACAGAATAAATCTCTCTTTCTTCTCACACCTCTCAGATGTACAGATCTCTTTCCCTCAAGAGTTCTCTCTCACAATTACAAACACAATTTAGCTACTTGAATTGTCTGTTACTCATAATTACAAGCTATGAAGATCTATCCCTATTATATAAGATTAGGGATCATGAGCTATGCATTCTCAACCATTAGATACACCTCCTAATCAAAGGTTCAAAATAGTCCTACCAAAAATAGAAACACAAACTCAATACCAACAGTTAATCTAATCATGCAAACAATCTATTCATCCACAAAAATAGACTTTTTGGATGCACAAGTAACTGACGTCGGTCCCTACCTATCTGCACATGATCGATGTCGACTGATCCATAACTGACGCTGATAGCTCCTAGTCAACCCCTGACTGACATCGGTCGCTCCTAACTGATGCCAGCGACTGTGTAACTCCAGCAACTTGGATTGATACACATATACAATAAATGTCTTGTACTGTTCTATACAAGACAATTGATTAATTTTGTGCAAGCAACTAAAGATAATTTATCAATTCTCAAATTTATATTTAAATGCCTCATCCATTACCATGTTTGCCTTAACCCCAAAAAATGCATTTTTGGGGTCTTGTTAGGAAAGCTCCTAGGCTTTATCATCTCTCTTCGAGGAATCAAAGTTGATCCTACCAAAATAAAATCAATCCTTGACATGCTTCCTCCAACCAACCTCAAGAAAATCTATAGTTTACAAGGGAAGCTCCAATCCATTCGTCGTTTCATCTCTCATCTATCTGATAGATGCCAACCTTTCCATCACCTTCTTAAGAAAGATATATCTTTTAAGTGGAATAAATACTATCAACAGGCCTTTGAATCACTTAAATAATGCCTTATTTCTCCACCCATCCTTGTTCCTCCCAAATAAGATAAACCTTTATACCTTTATATTTCCACCATCGATCACTCTTTAGGGGTAATGCTTGCACATTGAGATGAGCAGCATAAAGAGAAAGGTGTCTACTATATAAGTTGAACACTTATAGAGTACCAAACTTGGTACACCCATACCAATAATATTTGCCTCACCTTGGTCTTAGTGGCATCCAAAATCCACCATTACCTTCTCAATCACAAGACCTATGTCATAACTAACACCGACCCACTCAAGTACATGCATTCCAAGCCATACCAAAACTAGTGTATGGTTAAATATATCATGCTTTTAGCTAAGTTTGATCTTGAGTTCCTCAAGAAAAATTCAATTAAACGGAAATTCATTGCCAACCAATTGGCCAAATCACCTTTAGTAGACAACTAACCTTCTCCTCTTGAGTTTCCCAATGAATACATCAGGACTCTTTCTCAAGAGGACATCACCTATCAAATGATCATGTTCTTTGATGGATTAAAGTGCCAACATGGTGGGGGTGTTGGTATCATTCTCATCCCCCTTGATGTTGAACCCCTTCCTTTATATTTTAAGCTTGATTTTGATTGTACCAATAACATGGCTGAGTACAAATCCCTAGTGATAGGTCTCCAAACTACTTTAGCCTTAGGAGTTAAGATAATTAGTATTTTTGGTGACTCCCAACTCATGTTAAATCAAATAAATATCTCTTATCAATGTAAAAAGACATTTTGTAATAGTATAAAGAGATAATTAATGTATTCTTAGTGTTATTTAAACATTACCTTATCCAATCCACTCCATAATCTATAAACAAGTTCACTGATATAATGGCTTCCATTTCTTCCCAGATCCCATCCACAACTTTTGACTCTAAGCTATTTGTCACTTTTATTAACCATCACATTATTTATCATTTAAGTGTTCCTAATAAGATTATCATTGATAATGGTAAATATTTTAAGAATCAAAAATTCCAAGGTCTTTGTGGCATGTTTGGAATTAAGTTTAGTTTCTCCTCACCCTATCATCCACAAGATAATGGATAGGCTAAAGCTTCTAAAAAAAACTTAACAACATACTAACTAAAATAGTTAATGCATCCAGTTAGGATTGGCATTTACACATCCATTTTTCCTTATGGATATATCATACTAGCATTCAAACCCCTATGAGTGCTACCCCTTTCTCTCTAATTTTTGGAGTAGAGGTTGTCTTGCCTCTCAAAGTCCAAATTCCCTCTCTTCACATATCCCTATAAGATATCATTTCTAAGGGTGATTATCATTAAGAACATTTAGCCTAACTTGAGCTACTTGATGAGCATTATTTGGACATGCTTAAACATCTTCATGTCTATAAATAATGAATCAAACATGCCTATAACAAACACCTAAGAGAATGAGAACTCAACATCAGAGACCTCATCTTAAAGGAGAGTCAACATGTAACCAATATGTAGAAAAATAAGTGGGGTAAGTTTGCTTTCAATTGGATTGGACCTTATATCATTATGTATAAGTATGGATCTAGAACTTAATGGTTATCATATCTTGAAGAGAAACTAGAACCTAAGCCCCTCAATGTTTCACATCTATTTCCTTTCTTTTATTAAATAAGATCAAACACACCTTATATCTAACTTAATCTTGCCCCTTATTTCATGATATTTTGACCTTCATCCTCTCATTAAAGCATAGAATCATGTGATTTTTCATCATATTTTTAACCTTAATCCTAAATATGGGTACCACAGCTCTTCCCATGGCATGATTCTCATGGATACTTTTCATCCCTCATAGGATGGAATCCCATGGTCATTGTCTCTCAAAGAATCCTCTCACCCACTATTTCAACCTCTTTGTGCTTTAGTTTTACCTTCATAAAGGTAAGCCTTTAATCCTATATAAGCAATTCTATGTCATCAAAAGTAAAAGAATTAAAAGTCATATATCCTATGGGTCATCTTTAACATTAGTAGACTACTCCCTTGAAGGACAGCTACCAAAACCAAATAGCTTCATATAAGGTCTACTCCCTTGAAGGATAACTATCAAAAAACCTAACATGCATCTCAAAAATCTTAGATCATTCCCTTGAAGGATGGCTAAGTAAAGCATTTGTCAAAATCAAGCAATTTCTCAGAGGCTTCTCATATTGATCAGCTTGCCTAAAACCTCTCAAATCAATAACAAAAATATCAAAAGACCCATTATTTGAGAAGTCGTAATCGACCTTCATGAGTAGACTTCCTACTTTGATTAGTCTACACCATCTATGACATAGATTTGTTTATACTGGATCTTTGGCAAACTATATAAGAGACAAGCTAACCTCACATGAGGTTCTTTTATCATCCATCTCCCCTTTAGACCCTCTATAAAATAAGTAATTTTGATCTTGCTTGACACTATGTGATCAAGAAAAATTTTAACCAACCAATGAACACTAATGTGAAGCATGTGGAGGGATTATTTTTTTAATCTGATCTTAGTTCCCTTTCATTTTGGTCCTCACCAATGAAAGAGCATTGTGTCTCCTTCCTCTTTATCATACCTACTTGTTGTTATATTCATTAAGAGGTTTATCTCTTTGATTTTTCTATCTTTTCTTGTCTTTTCTCACATATGGTTTTGTTATCCAAACTTAATCTATGTGTTTTCAAGATTAATCCACCTCCATCTAATTAAATACAATTCATTAAATAATATTTAAATCAACATTTTATGTTTTCTTTCATGATTTGCTTCTACCTTATTTGTTTAAGTGTTTTAACCATAAAAACATTTTAATAAATTAACCACCTTATATATCAAAAGTCATCTCATCTATCTAAATAACCAATCACATCTCATTAATCATCATCATTTATCACATTTATAACCATTTATAAACCAGTGAGTCATCACATATGTTATCCATCACATGTCTCTAGATAAAGGGGAACATAGATTCATTAATTTAAAACATCCACATTTATAACATCTAATTAAGTATGTATCTAATAATAAGATAAATTATAATCATAAATCATGATTGTAGGCACCTAAATCTAGCCACCGATAACCTCCAACCAAGATTTTGACTGATTTCTACGTAAAATGCACAATTTGGCCTAAAACTACTAAAACATGCTAAATGATGTGAAACTGACATATTCAAGTGCTAATTTTGGCCAAGGTATCATTAAATGGGGAAATGCAATTTATGGGCTAGCTAACTTTGATTAGATCATTCTGAATCAAAATGCTAATTTTGCACCTAGGTGCTCTGGATTGCTCTTTTCTATCAAATCTCTTACACAAGATGTATGCCTTCGTTATTTGTTGTTGGTAACATCCTAAATGGGAATATGCATTTGACATCACCTTCCAATTCTAATCTATTCAAATTTTGGACCAATAATAAGACATTCTGATCAATTTGAGTAATTTGTGCACAAAGTGCTTAATCATGCTTAAGAGCTAATTAACCCAAATTAGAGCCTAATTAAGAATTCCATGGAAACTTGTTGAAAAATTATTTTTTATAAATAAGTATTGAATATCTGCATCATCAAGTGACCTCATTTCTTGGGAAGACATCCTTAGGCCATAAATGTCACAAATATTAGGATTCATGCATTCCATGCCTCTTAATTGCCCCTACTTCCAATGTCATGATGAGGATAATTACAAACTTAATTCCAAAAATTAAATTAATCCTCAACCACACATCTCAGTATTGAGATGGATGGTTTAGGTTGATTCTGATCAAATCCAAAAATATATAAATAAGAGGCCTTACTACATCATTTTAAAATCTATTTTGGTGCAAAGTTATAATGCACAAATATCTTCAAGAAACCATTACAGCTAGTGTTACCATACCAAATTGATTCCAAGCCAAGCCAAGCCACAAGCCAAAGGTGCCAAGGAGAAGAGGAGATAGCCAATCCTCCTTTGATGAAGAATTCATGAGCACAAGCCGAGCAAGCCACCACTACAAAGGCATTTGGAGCATCTAAGGAAGGTGAAGGAATTTTTGTGTTTTCATTCCTTAATTTTTAGTTGTGTTTATCATTTGTTTTTGTTAACTAAGCTCTCCCTAGTGTCTATGCCTAGAGATGTTATGCTATTAGTGTGTTCTTTTCATTGTGTTTTCATTTTAAAATTAACATGATACTAATCATCCTCTCTTGAGTCAAATTCCTAGATCACATAATGGCACACTCAATGGGACTAGACACATCTCACACCTACAGATCATTTTACAACTCTAAAATATTTATTTGGGCCCTTAAAACTCTTATAAATTAATTTTATAACTTAATTTTTCCATTTTTGTTTGCCACAGTTTTACACAGTAACTAACATCGACAAGTAACACCGGCATCAGTTTCATAGCTTAACCAATGTCAGTTAGCAAAATTTAAATCAATTAGATACCTGTCGAGATGATCAGATTATTATAACTGATGTTAGTTAGGTAACTGGCATTAGTTATCCAAAGTAACCATCATTGGATGTAATAACAAACATCGGTCACTGTGTTTTTCTTAAAACATAGACTTGAGAGCTATTTTTCCAAAGTTCATTATTTCAAATCAAAAAGAGCTTCAAAGCTAAAAGACATGCTAACATTTTTACTATAGGACCAAACTTGACATGTGCTTAAAGCATGTTTAGATCACCTTTTACATGGTTAAAAATTAATTAGGAACCTTGTTTTGGTGTTTAACAAAGAATTTAGATGCTTAAATGAATGTTTTCAAAGTTCACAATCTTAAGACCAAGGGGTCAAATGAACACCACCAAATCTTTCATTTAGGTCTAAAATTGAACACACTTGTCAATTCTTGTTTGCAATAGTTTAATCAAATTTTTATCTAGAAAAAAGAGGGATGTTGTGTGTATGCTCTTCCATTTATCCCTTATAATGAACCTTTGGAATCAAAAGCATCATTCCTATTGCAAAAAGCCTAGTCTAAAGCTTATAAATAATGTCATCTAAACCACTCCCCAAAAACTCATCAAAGTTTGAGTGACTTTGAAAATGACCCTAAAGTCTTTCTCTTAGTCTTTTATTTTTATGCAAACTTGGCTTGTGAGGGGGATGTCATTACCTCCCATGAGTTCTTTAGGGAAGCTTTGACCTAGGATTTCATCTCCCAACATTAACTTTATTTGACTCCATTAGAGTTGTACATGGGATGTGTGTACATTTGGACATCACACTACACTGAGTGAATAGCATGATGTAGTGGTTGTAAAAAGGACTAAAACTTTTTACAACTAGCCAATACCATGGTCACCCAATTTGTGTGCTTGTTTTTTGCATTGTATGATATGAAATTCATTGTGTAATTGATTTCCCTAGAAAATTTTAAAACCTTGCTAGTTTAGTAAACCCCATTTTTCCATACCCTTTCTAGGATTTGGATGAATATAATTAGTGTATTTTTGTCATTATTTTCTTGGTATGCTTTGAGGATAAAACTTATTTGTTTTTTTGTAAGCCATGTCAAAACAATGTATTTGAGTTATAAAGGGTAGTGTTATGCTGCCTAAATCATGTCAAATCTTTTGATCCTTTTTGAATATTTTGAAACATAGCATTTATCACATCATTTGATCATGCTTACATTGGTAAGCTACTCAATTTGTTTTAAGACTTGTTTACCATTATATCAAAACCATTTATTTCAAACCATGTCATGTCTACCATTTGGACCTTTGCCTTATGCTATCATGTTGTCCAATCTTGTCTAGCCTATTTGGTTGGATCCTAGTCTTCAATGTTGAGTTTTCAATTAACCTTGTTAGGTTTGGATTCAAAAATTGATTGATTTTTGTTTAGGCCTCAATTCGTGGGGTTGATACACAGATTTTTATCTTTTGGGTTGCATAACTTTGGTTAATTTATTACCCCAATTTGAAAACTATTAATGGTTTATTTTTTTTAATTCCTATCATAATTATTATTTGTGCCTTTATTTGGGAGACCACAACCTTTCTCAAAGAGTCTTTTGTCTTAGGCCTTATGCCAACTGATCATGTTTATGTTTGATTTCATGTGTCGGTTCCATGTCAAAGTTATTTCCAAAATTGTTAAATTAAATCTAATCATGTTAGCCTTTATTTCAAGTCTAGCTTTTGCTGTTGTTTGTCTAAAAGTCCTATAATATGCTTGTTTGTTTAAGCCTAGCTTATTACTCCATGTTTGGATAAAATACCTAGTAACTCAACTTCTTCCTTTCCTATTTTAGACCTTATTTGGAACACTTTAACCTAGACCTTTAGCATGCTAGTTTTTATTTATATGCTTGACCTTTTTTGTGTATGAAATTTGACGTTAGGCTATTTTATGCCATGTCTTAGCACAAATCACTTTGGAGATACAGCTCCACTTTCAAACCACATTGGAGATATAGCTCCACCTTTCAACCAAGTTAGACCAAGTTTGAACCATTTGTCCTTTGGATAGTTTTTTAGAGTTTGTAGAACTCTAAGCCTTTTTGTTTTGGAGCTTTCATCATTTACATAGATATGCCTCACTAAACTTATGGTGGAGTCACTTACAATCTAAATTATGATAGAATGGCTGCACAAAATGACTTTTATGGCTTTTGTCAAGACCCCAATATTGCTAATATGGTTTGTGAGATAGATTTCTATCTACCTCATATTAGTCATTCATAGGAACAAAGTCACGAAAAAACTTACGATCTAACTCGAGACCTTGATTGGTATGAAGAGGCTTCTGAGGAGGACTTTGAATACCCAACTATAGATAATGTTTTTTGGGATACAAATCCATACCCTCTTTATAATAATTAGTATATGGAACATAGTCAAGAACCAGCTTATGAGCTAACTCACAAGTGGGATAATATGGTTTATGAGGAAGAATTATATGCTTTAGCTTATACGAGTAATTAGGCTCCACCACATCGTACCATTTCTATTCCAGGACCACAATGTCACACCATTCCCATACCAATAACTCATCCTTTAGTTTGTGTCATCAATCAAGCTCCATAATATCTAAGGAATACCATTTCTATACCAGGACCTCATTCTTTGGTTTGTGTAATAAATCAAGCTCCATAATACCCCTTCATCATTCCAAGACCTAGTCCTTTGGCTTGTGTAAACAATCATGCTCCACACCACCCTATTATTACCATCTCAAGACTTTTTCCTTTGGCTCATGTGAGCAATCATGCTCCCTAGGACCCTACCATTATCCAACTGCAAATCATTCCTCATCTACTATCAATCCCATCCAAACCTCAATCCATCCAATCATTCAAAGACCAAGCTATGTTTAAAACTGGTATTTTCCAACTCATTAAAAACCAAAGCCAAGACAACCAAAAAATCCAAGATATTTTTGTTGAACCAACCACTTGTGATAAGTTAGCTTGTGATTAATCACTTTTTGATCCTATACCAATTGTCAAGGATTCTCACTTTGATAAACCAGTCTTTATTGAGTCACTTCTTAATGATTATAACCACCTTTGAGAAAATCATTACCTCAACCATGTGCTTATTTTTTAAAATCCTCCTATTGACAAGCCATTCTTTGAAGAGTTGTCTCTTGACCTATTTCCCATCCTAGAGGAGTCTAACTTTGACAAACTAGTTTTTATGGAACCCATTATGCCATTACAGGCTATTACTTATCCAAAACCAAATATTCAATAAGACATCATTGTAACAAAGTACCCATCAAATGAAGAATTATAATTAGATTCAGGTCCTATTTTTGAATTGACATTAGATTTATCATCAAAATTAAAATCAACCTCAATCTCAACATTAGATTCAAAGTCCATTGAGTCAAAATTAGATTTAGAAGAATAATATATTCATGGTTATTACAACGCTGGTTACACATGCCTTGCAAATCAATTTGAATACATTTGTGATCCTTCTATGGTTTTTGAGGATGAGTACTTCAACTTCAACACAATTTATCCTAGTATATTCTACAAGGATTGTAAAGCCTCTCCCCATTCCATTACCATTCCAAAAGCCATTACCATCAACCAAAATAGCCATATTATTGACATTCCATCTCTCATAAGTGTTGATTTGGATAGATAGAATCACACTTTGTTGAACTACATCCATGGTGACATAGCAATTAAAGAAGAGAAAGGAGGCTAATACCACATTCATATATCAAAAGAACACTCTCCTAGTGAAACCTTTTTAGAGGCACTAGGGGAAAGCAAAGTCAAAACTTAGCATCTTTTAGTGAAACTTTTTCAAAAGTGCTAGAAGAAAATCAAAGTCAAAAGTCAAAACTCCTTATTGAAACCTTCTTGAAGGTGATATGAGATAATCAAGACAAATTTATTGGTGAAAACCTCATTCAAGCACCAATAGTTGAGCATAAAAGTTCTTCACTACTTGATGAAGATAAAATCAAAGATCAAATCAAAATAACTTTCAATCTATAGCCTAATCAAATGGTAGTTACTCTTAAGATCAAACAACAACAAAATATGGTGGTCCTATCAAGAGAACAAGTCTTCAGCCATGCCATAACCAAAAATATGTCAAATCTGACATTAGCAACATTATGGGTGACTAAAAGTCCTGATCTTCATTTATTTCTTCACCATATACATTACATTATCAATCTTCCATTCCATTTCAAAATAAAACTTACCATCCATTATTTGTCCTTGTTTACCATCAATGGCCACACTTTCCTTTGTAGAGGCTACAAAGATACCTTGTCTCAATGCTTGAAGGAATCATAACCAATGACCAAGTAAAAACACAACAATATTCTCGACATCCAAATCTATAGGCCATTTTTGACAAAATAGCTATTTAGATGAGGTGTGGGTTAACAAATAACATGATCAAATATTTTTTTTGTATCATTTGTTGATTAGGATGTTTATCTCCCCATCTCAATAGGAACAATAGAATCAAAAACCACACCCAGGCCAAAAACATGTCCCATATAGTTTCACATTACCATTGCCATTGTTACATATCCATTTACCATTCTTGTAGATCCCAACCACTCACCCCATCACTTGGGGGCAACCCTCCTACCATTTTAACCCAATTATTAAACCATCATTATCCTAAGCAATGTCATTCCATTCTTATCTAGACCAAAGCCTATTTTTAATCATCCTACCTAATCTTGTTTTGATCTTGGTTCCTTTAGTTATTCCCACACTTTTTGTGAGAGGATTCTGATCAAGTTTCAATAATCAATCCAATTCATGTTTCAATGAAAGTCTATTAAATTAGTATGACAGTTGATCTGGCAAGATATCTTTCATCCTATCAAGTTTGTTTGTGTGAGCCTGATTATAACCATCTATGGAAAATTCAGTGTTTCACCAGTCTTGTTACTAATTATAACCACCTATGGGCAAACTTGGGGAAACACTTGTCTATCATGCATTACCATATCACCTTACCATCATTGTTTTCATTTGACTAGCCATTTGCTAGATTTGAGAACTTGTTGGGACTTAGTTGGTTTTTCCCCACCTTTTATGTGGATGTAATTACTATTACTTGAGGTCATTTTAGGACTATGTGGGCCATCCTCAATTCATTTTGAGGTCACCTCAATCCCCCTTTCCATACACTCTCATTATTTTGTGATCAACCTAAGCCAAATGTTCTCACTATTTTGTGAGTAGGTATCTTGTCATTCTCTAACAAGTTAAGATACCTTAAAATTACAAAAACATTCATAACATTTCAAAAAATACCAAAAATATTTGTCCTATCTAAGCCTAATTAGTTATCCCCGATCTGCCTTATTAGGGCATGGTCATTGTTAGGATGCTTTCTTTTACTTTTGTGTTCAGGATTTCTATTTATTTATTTCAAGTTGGTTATTTTTATGTTTGATTTTTGTTTATTTGTTTGCTTGTCTATTTATTTGCTTTCAACGCTATTTCTTTAAGTCAGTCTATAGGTGTTTAATGGGTGATTCCTTGAGCACATTATTTTTGAGTCTATCCATATTCATACATCAATATTATCATCATGATTTTTATCATTGGTGTATTATTTTTGAGTGTTTATTGTATATCAGGAGTTAGTCCTTACGCATATTTTGGCCAAGTATTCATTGTGTTTTATCATGAAGCCTACCATCACATGCTATAATAAAAATTAGCTTCACAAAGGTCTACAATCAATAGAGCTATAAAAGTTTCTCCTTGGCACCTTGGAAAATACTTCCATCCCACCCTTGATCAATGTAACTCATTTGACCATTATAGTTATATCATTGTTAATCAGGATGAGCATCTCCTCATTGATAGATACAATTGAATCATTCTATTGATCAATCTTATTCTTCTATTCATCTATTTCATCACTTTTCACCTGCTCATCTTTAATCTATATTCCAAGTTATATCCTTGAGTTATGTTTGTTAATTAGCCCTAACTGGGGAATAATCATCTTTAGCCAATGTAGGTCCTCTTAATGATTATAACTGCCTATGGGCAAATCATTATTTTGAATTTTATTCTTGATTATAACCACCTTTGGGCAAATTAGTAATCTTTTTAAATCAATGCATGCAATCATTTTCTTATTTGGATTAATCTCAACCATAGATTAATTCCACATTTCTTCTTATTTCTTTTAGGGGGATCATCCATCAACAAATGTAACAGCCACTCCCTTGAGGGGGCATCATCATAAGCTTCCCAAAACCATTCGGAGCTTTATTATTCAACCATCATCTTATTTTTGGCATATAGGCCATCTCTCATTATTTAAGAAGACATTTCTTTGATTATGGTTTACAATTCCTTCCGAAATAGGGGCAAACTATAGACACTTAAATCTGGCCACAGATAACTTCCAACCAGGTGTTTGACCAATTTCTACCCAAAATGCACAATTTAGCCTAAAAACACTAAAACATGCTAAATGATGTGAAACTGACATATTCAAGTGCCAATTTTGGCCAAGGTATCATTAAATAGGGCAATGCAATTTATGAGCCAGCTAACATTGATCAGATCATTCTGAATCAAAATGCCAATTATGCACCTAGGTGATTTGGATTGCTCTTTTATATCAAATCTCTTGCACAAGATGTATGCCTTCATTATTTTTTGATGGTAACATCCTAAATGGGAATACACATCCAATGCATCTGATATCACCTTCTAATTCTAATCCAGTTAAATTTTGCACCAATATCAAGACATTATGATCAATTTGAGTAAATTGTGCACAAAGTGCTTAATCATGCTTAAGAGCTAATTCACCCAAATTAGAGCCTAATTAAGAATTCAATGGAAACTTATTGAAAACTTGTTTTTTAGAAATAAATATTGAATATATGCATCATCAAGTGACCTCATTTCTTGGGAAGACATCTCGAGGCCATAAATGCCACAAATATCAAGATTCATGCCCTCCATACCTCATCAATGCCTTCCATGATGCCCTCCATGCTTCTTAATTACCCCTTCTTCCAATGTCATGATGAGGATAATTACAAAATTAATTCTAAAAATTGAATTAATCCTCAACCACACATCTCAATCTTGAGATGGATGGTTTAGGTTGATTCTGATCAAATCCAAAAATCTATAAATAGGAGGCCTTACTACATCATTTCAGAAGCTATTTTGGTGTAAAGCTATAATGCACAAACATCTTCAAGAAACCATTGCAACTAGTGTTACCATGCCAAATTAATTCCAATCGAATCCAAGCCATAAGCCAAAGGTGCCAAGGAGAGATGGAGGTAGCCAAGCTTCCATTGCCAAGGACTTCATGAGCACAAGTCGAGCAAACCACAACTACAAAGGCATTTGGAGCATCCAAGGAAGGTGAAAGAATTATTATGTTTTCATTCCTTACATTTTATTTGTGTTTATCATTTTTTTTGTTAACTAATCTCTCCCTAGTGTTTAGGCCTAGAGATGTTATGTTATTAGTGTGTTTATTTCATTTTGTTTGTCATTTTGAAACTAACATGATACTAACCATCCTCTCTTGAGTCAAATTCCTATATCACAATCATCATATCATAAAAAACATCATCACATCATGAAAATCAAATAACTTACCATAACCATAAACAACATCCATAACCCATAATCACATCAATAAGCCCATAATCATAAATAATCATATATCATAATAATGTCCATGTCTCTCAAAAAAATGTGTACATCTCACTATATCAACTTGTAAGCCAGTATCAAAATCATATAATACATCAAAATAGGCATCTCATATGAGTCTAAAGTGGAGGGGCACTACTTCTCCCTGAAGCTTATCTATCTCTGAGATCTGTCTATATACATATAGATGCTTCACATCAACCTAGTGTAACATTGCTAGCTCCCCCAATAACTATTTATCTATACTTAGCATATCAAGGATCAGTTAGAAGCTATCTAAATACTAGTGCCTCATAAAATCTGATCTCCTCAACCCTAGTGACATACCTCACCACAAAGATATTCCTCAATGGTCCTACATGTATAGGTGCCCACCCTCCTACCTATCTTAGTGCATCTCTCTTCTACATAAAGATAGACACCAGGCCTTGTTCCATATCTCTCTTTATAGTCATCACTGCTAGAGCTTCTTATGATTCAACTAGTGCTACCCTCACTTGATCTCTATCCATGATGAGTGTATGCCTATTAAGGCCATCCACATCCATCTGGTCCCCACCCCCCTCCATGTCTACATTAGGAGCCTACTATGCACCATCTCCCCCAAACATTATCACTACATAATATACCTAAAACCATATAAGATACCCTTACATCACCCTTACATCATCAATAGTTTTGGCCACTAGTATCTCTTCACAATCAATCTCTATCTCCTCTGACTATGGAGGAGGTAGTGGTGCCTTGACATCCTCTCTCTTGTACCTCAAGAAAGCACTTGGGACACCCTAAATAATCCCAAACTATATCCTAACCCTATCAAATGGGATAATCTTTACCTTGTGTTCCCATCTCCCATAAATCCATCTATAACTCTACAATGACAAGGTTTATCTAGCATAGCTCTCCCATGTCAAGAATCTAATATATATGGCCTCTAGATAACCTCCCCATCTACCAGTGCCTCTAACTTATCCTTGTACCCCTCTAGATCTCATGTTACTCCCCCTAGTGCTATGAGTGTGTAGTCACCTCTTCATCTCATGAATTTAACTCTAAATCCCCCTGGTCTCATGTCTTCCATGGCAATCCACCTGGTTGTAGCACCCTGATGTGCTCATATGTCTAGTAGTGTAATGGAAACCTAATTTTAATGCCATATCACCTATCAAACATGTATCTCTAAATCTCTTGGTATATCTAAACTAGTAGGATAGGTGCCCATGAAAATATGGTATAGTCCATCAGCATATCTACCAGAATACCTAGCAATAAAAAGGGAAATCTACCACTACTAGAATATGGAAGTGCATAGCAAGTCACAACTATCATCATCATCATCATCATCATCATCATCATCATCATCATGACAATCCATCTCCCTCCCCTATCTAAGTGATACATAGGTACATAAAGGAAGCCTCTCATATACCACCTTGTATGAATAAATTTTGCATCGAATAATTGATCCATATGTTCATCTCACTCTTTGTTGTCAATATTCTCTATTAGATTACCCTGTATTGATAACTATAAAATCTAATGAATGTCCTTTGACAATATGATAATCTCTTCAGTTAATATCAAGAAAGTGTTGGTAGCTAGGTCCCATCTCTTGATAAGGGATACCAACATCATTGCATCTCTCAAAACATGCTGATAAAATCTCATACCTCTTAGACCCACCATTGTCATGTACTCCCACTCCTAGTCTATCATAGACTTACATACCTCATCAAAGAGTTGAGGCACTCAGTCTCACATCTACAACTATTGTCTTACCAATAAGGATAAGCATATACCTTATTTCACTTTACCCTTCACCCATAGACTATGCATTCTACCTATTCACCCTACACCCTACCTTAACCTATTTTACCTCATTTACCCAACATTTACCTAATACTACCTAAAAAATATCTTACCTTCACCATATCCTACCTAAATAAAGTCTTACCTTCACCAACCAAACCCTTACCCCGTCTACCATCTTAGCCAAACCCTTACCTCATCTACCATCCTAACCAAACCCTTAACTCATTCTTATACCTTCCCAACCTTTAACCCTTTCCTAATCCATGTTATACCCCATTTACACACCTTATAGAGAACATCAATGGTCGAGTGTCTATTGGCAATGGTTCCTTATAGAACCATCACTGATAAACCCTCAACCATTGATTGGTTCGGTGGTGGACCACTAATAGTATACACATTGACCATTTGATGATCACCTATTGATTAATGATGGTTGATAGTGACCACCAAATGTCACTGTGTAAAGACCACTGATGACCCTAAAACCCTAGGTCTTACCTAAACCTACCAAAAACCTCAACAAAACATCAAATTTAAGCCTACACCTTCTCTATTCCTACATAACCTCCATTTATAAACATAAATTTATAATCCTCTAATAGATTCCTACCAAATATCAGACCTAAATGATCTCTTACCATCATCATGACCTTGATCATGCTCTTCATCATCATCCTTATTATACTTATGAGGACACTTATTAGCAAAATGTCTTAACTCTCCATAATTAAGCATTTTAGGGGTAGTTTACCCTTATACTTGCCTCACTATTTTCAATTTTATTTAAATCAAAGCAATTAGTTCATCCTCGTCTATATCAAAAATGTCATCCTCCTTGGGTTTCTTACCTTGGAACTTCTTATTTGTATTCATTTTAGTTTTGAAAGTTGCTTCCTTCTTTGGTATTATATCATCATTTTTTCTCATCTCATAGGTAGTAAGGGTTCCATGCAATTGATCCATCTTCAACTGAGTAAGATCATGACTTTCATATCTAGTAGATACTTTTGGATTAAATTTGAGGGATAGAGTACTTAATACCTTTTGAACTACATTAGCCTCTTCAAGGTTCTTTCTAAGACTTATGATAATGTTCACAATCTCATCAACTCTCTATAGAAAGGATGTCATATAACATTCTTTGTTCATCTTGAGACTTTTAAATTACCTTATGTGAGTCTACAGCTTAGCAAGCTTGAAATTTTCATATCCTTCATAGATGATTTTAATTTTATCCCATTTCTCTTTATTAGATTACAATGTATTTCCTTGGTGAACTTAGTCTCTGTAAGACCATAAGTGATGGTACTCATTGCCTTAGAATTATTCTCAAATAGCTTCTTATCTACAACACTAGATGGAGGAGTAGTAGGAACAACATAACCATCCAAAATATATTTCCATACATCAAACCCTAAGGACATAATGTATGTCCTCATCCTTACATTTTGAAAAACATAATTGGATCCATTGAACATTGGTGCTTGCTTAGTAGATAAACCTCCTTGATGACTACCCATATTGTACTTTGGATCACCTTCAAGTTTTCAAGCCTTTACCAAATGACCTGCTCTAATAATAATTATTATAGATAAAATCACTGAAGGGGGGGTGAATCACTAATCCCAAACATTTCAATCTCAATTCTAATCCCCTCAAACTATTTAAACAATTAGCATATATCAACTTGATCAAACAACATTAACAAAAGATCTCATTCATTCAATGTATACCCAAGATCAAACATATAACACATAGTTCCTGTGGGAAACCCTCATGGAGAATAAAACCCACTCTCAATCCTAAAACACATGGACTAATTATCCTATAAGAAATTATAAACAAGATACTAGTCAATTCCTTTAGACTATCAAACCTTGATCATATCCTCTTGACCAAATGCCTTCAGTGAAACACCTGTTTCACAATGAAAAACTACCCCTAAGGAAGATCAAGTCCTTTAGACCCTCCTTTGAAGTGAACACCTCCACCTTAGAACTAATGTCTTCAAAAATTGATGATGGATCTCTATTTATCTAACCCCTACACAAACTCTCTCTATCTCATACAGGCCTCTCACATAGGCATGCTATAATCTCTCTCCTTCACTCAAATTGTCCTCATATGAACACTCAGACCTCTTTGTATATCCTAAAAATACAAGATCACTATTATAACATCATAAATATGACCTAAAATTCATACACATAGTCATCAATCTAATCTACTCATAAATTCATCAACTGGGCACTCTACCTCTCCTTCGCTCCATAACTCTCACATACACCTTTCACAAATCTTCTCAAAAATATATAAATTAATACATTTGGTTTCACCATTTATATCATTATCATGATTATAAATTTCATAATATTTCTTATTGTCCATAACACATGACTTCACCCTTAAGTCATCTTACCTTGGTCACTCTTAAGCACAACTTTCTTTCCAATAGGCCTAAGTCATCCTTTAGGTCTTATGGAGACCCATTCAGCTCTTTGAAACTTATCCAAGAAAAATAAGAACATAAGACCACTTTAAAATGCATGGAACCATTCCACATTACCCCTTTACCATCCAAAAATTATCACAATCACCAAAACACTCTTGTACTAAAGCATAATTTTCTCAAATAACATTTTGTGTACACAGTCATCATTAACGAACACACAATCGACTTCTAAACCATTGTTCATACTATATACGATTGATAAAATCTCAATAATACACAAATATCATCCATAGATTCTAAAACACTCCCAAATATATAATTCATCATGAGACATTAAAATATCATTAGAACGAGCTTAAATATCCTTCTTAGGTTACTTACAAAACACAGTCAAACATAGTCAATTTTGGAGCTCAATATATTTATCTATACATACATTCAAACCTTTAAATTTATATTTCAATATGATACTTGGATTATTATATCAATTTTATTTTTACACCATGAGAAAATGCATCTTGGATTAGATGATATGGTCCAAAAACTACAGACTAGTTCTCCCCTTTATTAAATTCAAATATTCAAATGCAAACAGTCACAGTTAAACATCAAACACTATTATCGAATCTTGAGTCCTCACTACTCAAATTAAACACACACCATTTATCTTATTATAAAAATATGAACTTTAACACATAGTTCAGAAACTCCAAACTTTAAACCTTGATCATGTTTACCTCATCTCTTACACTCTTGTAATATTTACTCAACACACACCATCAATCTTTGTAGAGCAGTCAGGTCTTTATCTTATAGTGCTCACCATTATATATTTCTAAGGACCCCTATTATCATGACACTTATCACCCTCACATGAATTTTTATCACTTATACTATTAAACATTATGCACTTCTTACCATCTTGCTCAACATGCACTATTAGATCAAAACTGTACAATCGTCTGTGCACCGTTAAATCTTAAAATAAGCTTGATATTTATCTCTATTAACCAATAAACACTTTGACCTCTTTGAATTGATTCACACTATATATATTCACATTAATATAACCCATGAGACATTATATATTCATTTGTTCCATATCTTTAACATTGTGTAAATTAAATTAAGTATGGGGACCATTGCTATCTACCTAGAAGGCAAACTTTGCACCTCCATATCTTTTTATTCGCTCAAGTTCATGTTCTAAAATTTGGAAAATATGATCTCCTCACATAGGAGAATATAAACCTGTTTCAATTTTTTTTATAATTTTCACACATGTGATCTATAATGACATTAAAATGATCACTCAAATTTTTCTATTCACAAAGCCAATTATGTCAAGAACTATATATAAAGATCAACTTTGCACATGCATAGCTTTTGTCATGCTTCAACACTTGACCTGAAAGTTAGAAAAAATAACTAGACACAAAACTAAATAAATTCATATGATCACCTTCACCTAAAACATCCACACGGGCAAGATATACCACCATCAAAATTCTTACTCAAATTTTCTTGCCACATTGTAAATTTGGCTATGGGAAAATACTATTAAAATGCTAGAGAGCCCAAATTTGTACTTGCATATATTTTTCCATGCTTCATCACTAGACTTGAGACATTACACATAGAAACTAGGGAATAATTTTATCACAACCATATGACCAACTCCCCTTGACTCATCCACATGTGGTAATTATGATGTTATCAAACTACCTACTCAAATTTGATGCCATTGGACCCAAAATGTCTAGATGAGAATAATGATGAACCAAGTGAATTCCACTTATTCACACAATAATTCAAATCATATAAAATATCTTATATGACCCATATAACATGATCAATACTCCATACTCATCCTTGAACATCTCTAATCATGCCAAAATTGAAGATCAACCAAGCCTCCTTCAAACATACTAGAACAAGCACATACATACTTTTTCATTGTCACATAGACTATCAAGGCACTTCATCCACTCACCTAGACACCTTCATGACATTACCATGACATCATTTACAACTCTCCAATAATGGTCCTATGATGACCTAAAGATATTTGATCCAAAGGTCATAACACATACCATACCTCTAAAGAAAAACTACAAACCTTTCAGACAAAAGTATAGGCCTGTCAACCTAGTATTAGAACCAATGATATACAAGGATTTCAAAAACATCTTAGATTCCAATATTTTGTTTTCCATTAGGCACTCTACTTGGGTAGCTAACTTAGTACCAGTTAGGAAGAAAAATGGTAAAGTCAAATTGTGTATTGATTTCAAGAATTTGAATAGATCATCTGAAAAGGATAAGTATCCTTTGCCTTCTCTTAACCAAGTGATCCAAATTTTATTTGGTTCTACTATGATGTCTTTTCTTGATGTTT
Organism: Torreya grandis; assembly: GCA_037957365.1. Lineage (NCBI taxonomy): Eukaryota > Viridiplantae > Streptophyta > Pinopsida > Cupressales > Taxaceae > Torreya > Torreya grandis. The sequence continues at coordinate 367,257 of JARHVA010003587.1, forward strand.
CTTCAAGGTATAACTAGGTGCTAGTGAATAGATAGGATGAAAAATACATTTACTACTACGTATGGTACTTTTGCCTACAAAAGAATGCCATTTGGACTTATAAATGTAGAAGCCACTTTTAAAATAGATATGGATCATGCTTTCCAAGGTCTTATAGGTAAGTTAATTATCATATACATGGATGATCTGAAATTCATTTCTAAAAATAGGAAGGATCATATTATGCACCTACAACAAGTATTTGCATGATGCAGAAGGTATGGGATTTCTCTCAACCCAAAGAAAAGTATTTTATGTGTTACTGAGAGAAAAATATTAGGACATGTTATCACTAAGGAGGGAATATTTATATACCCTGATATATTAGATGCAATATCTAATATATAACCCCCTAATAGTAAGAAGGAATTGAAGTCATTCTTTGGTAAAATAAATTTGTAAGAAATTTCATTTTTGGTTTTGCAAAAGTTGTGAAGCCACTAAATGATAAGCTTGAGAATGATGTCAAAATCACATGGAATGAAGACACCAAGAAGGATTTCAAAGACATCAAAGATGCAAGTGTACAAGCCCTAATATTGATAAGTCCAAACTTTACTAAATATTTTTTTTATTTACTCCTTTGCTTTAAATCATATGATAGTTGCAGTTCTAATTCAGAAGATAGATGGATCTAACCATCCAGTAGTTTTTATGAGCACTAATCTTAAAAAAATTAAGTTTAACTACTCTTTGATTGAAAAACAAGCATGTGATTTGGTCAAGGTAGTGAAAACATTTAGGCATTATATTCTTAAGAATAAGGTATATGCAACCTACTAGACCTTGCCACTAAGATCATGCTAATTCAAAATGAACTAGGAGAAATGAGAGGTAAGTGGATGTCTATGCTCCACTAATATGACATTGAGATGAATACTGCCAAATTATTAAGGTGCCAAGCTTTAATTTAGAGTATTGCCAACACTAATCCCAAGCTAAGTGTTATGCAGGTAGAACAATAAAGTTTTAGACCCAATGATTGGTATGATCCCATTGTCTACTTACTAATCAATGGTTTTTGTCTTGTAGGGTTAAATAAAGAATAAATAAAATATCTAAGTCTCAAGGTAGACCATTTCTTGATCAAAGATGGAGTGATGTACAAAAATAAATTTGAATTCATATACTTGAGACGTGTCTCCAAGAGTGAAGTAGCCGATACTATGAGCACTTTTCATGAAAAGCTAGGAAGTGGACATCCATCTAGAAGGATAAAAACACACAAAATATTAACATTTGGTTATTAATAACCTACAATATTTAAATATGCTCACAAGCATGTGAGAGAATGCCACTCTTGTCAAGTCTTTAACACCAAAGAGCCTAAGGTATCCCTGCTATTAAAGCTAGTCATGATTGACAAACCTTTTACACATTGGGGATTAGACTTTATGGGGGTCATCAACCCAAATTCTTCATATAGTCACATGTATGTTCTAACTTTTATTAACTAATAAAAAAGATGGACTAAAGCAATGGCAACCAAGTAGTGTAGGACTAAATAAGTGATCAAATTATTAGAAGATAATATTTGTACAAGGTTTAGCACTCCAGTATCTCTAGTTTGTGATGATGGATCTGCTTTTATATTTATTAAGATGACTAAATGGGGATATGATAAAAAAATCAATCTTAATTTCTCATCAAACCATTATCCTCAAGGTAATGGAGTATCTAAATTAACAAATAAGAAATTGATGAAATCCATAAATAATTCTACAAATGATAAACTAAGAACATGGCACAAGCTACTTAAGTATGCCCTTTGGGCAAATAGAATAAGAGTTAAGCAAGCTCTAAAGGCATCACCATTATTATTAGTATATGGTCAAGAACCTATATTTCCCATCACACTCAAGCTACCAACATACAAGTTCATGCAAGAGTACATGGAAAATGATCATGAATTTTCAAGCTCAAGGTTGCTTGACATTATTCAGATGGAAGATGCAAGAGAAGAGGATTTTTCTAATTTTAATAGGCACCAAACCATAGTGAAAAGGTGGTTTGATAATCACTCAAAGATAAAGGTGTTTAGGCAATGAGACTTAGTTTTTCTTTGGGACAAGGCATTTGAGCCTAAGGGTAAACATGGGAAGTTCACACCTTTGTAGATAGGTCTCTATTAGATTGTTAAGATACTTGGAGACAACACCTTCAAGATGAAATACTTTCAAGAAGAAAAGTTTACACTACCCACCAATAGGTAGTACCTTAAGCACTACCTCTTTACTATCCCACCTAGAGTCTTCATGGAGTAAATTGTAAGACTAGTTATATTTATTATAGGTAGGCTAGGTTAGTTTCTTTATATTCTTTCCTTCCTATCCCTTGTTTGTAAATATATATATATATATATATATATATATATATATATTTGCTTGTTTATTTACTCTCTATTTATTTGATTTTTTTTGGTGTGTTTACTTTCTCTAATTTATTCCCTACTTCTAATAAGTCATTTTGGATAGCACTCAACTCAAAGTTCAGCCAACCACTCAAGAACCCCACTATTTAGGAATGCAGATATAACTCCTTAGCACTGGTTGATCATTGATTGTTGCAATATGAGCTTAATGTTATAGTTTGAGGAAATTAATAAAGACTACTGGATAATTTAATTATTCCCTAAGATCTTAAACCTTATTCTGATCTAATCTTATTTTTAAGAAGGATTGCACATGTAGGGTGAAAGATTAAACTATTGGAACATAATCATGTTTACACTTAACAAACATTATTGCCTAGGATAAAGGTTACAACTAAATATGATTATCTGAAGATCAAACATTTGATCAAATCCATAAACCTAGCTAACATGGTTCCCAACCTTTGCTATAAATTCAAAATAACCTAAAAAATACAAAAATAAGAGCTTATTGTAAAAAATTCAAAAGCTTTCTAGGCAAAGGTGGTTTTGGTAATCTCCACTAGGGCTATGGACAAATGATTGGCAGTGGATCAATGCCTTGAGTGGAGATAAAGACATCTCTGTTGGGACTATGGATGCTTGGATGGTAGCAAAGTAATGCCCAAGCCTTCTCTGAGATAAATCTAGGTTCTTAATAAATATCCAAACATGTTGAAAGTCAATGTTAATGATTAAATTCATGAACCTGGAAGTTATTCTCTAAATCCTATGGAAATCAATAAGTGGAATCAAAGTACACACATAACATGGTTGTGTCTTGATGTTTGATCCAAATTCTACATGTTCAAGGCTTATTTCAACCAGGAATTGATCCAAATAATGGTGACTAATCAAGTGGAATAGCTAACTTAATTATTTGTCTAAACCAAAGTCTTTAAATTCTAATATATTGTTATGTTTCCCCTAGAAGTCACCATTTGTTGAGGTCAACATGCCCCTATTCCTAAAAAATGGGACTCTTGTGTTAAATTGTGCAAATTTGTACCTAAAATTTGAAAATTCATCTAATCAAAGTACCATTAGAGTGTTTTGAACATTATCTTTATTTGAAGATCATCCACACCTAATTTGGTTGGAATATTTGTTCATAATTTTTGTTTAATCTTGCCTAAAGTTTCTAACATTTGATCTTTATATTTTAGGTTATAGCTCCAATGGAGTCCATTTAGTATTGACAATGTCTTGGGTTCCATATCTTAATGTCAATATGATATTTTACTAACCTTTGGTCTATTGAAAATCAAATTGAAGTCATGTTTAATCATCTTGAAACCCTCATTAAAATTGTCCTATCTCAATTTCTTTTGAATCAAATTCAAATTTGGTGGGAACAATTTATGCAAGAATGATTTTTCATGCCATGGACTGTTTAATTTTTATCCTAAAGTTTAGTCATGTTTTGTAACATGACCAAACCTTAGTTAAAACTTTTATGTTTGGTCTCTTTATTTTCCCAATCCCCCTTGGTCCCTTTTATTTCCACATGGTCTAACTAAATAAAGGGACCCTTTTACTATAGACCTAGCCCAAAATCCTTACCCCTAAAGTTTGTTGTATTTATTAATAAAACAAACCTTAGGCTAAAAATATATACTATGTCTTTGATTATTCATGAGGTCCCCTTTATTATGTCTCAAATATTATCTTAATTTTTTTTCTTAAGCTCTTAACTGTGTTTATTAACATGAAATAAAACCGTAGTCCAAAATATTATGCTAAGTTCTTTATTTTCATGAACACTAATAGAAATATCATTTTTATTTGTAGGATTAATGATCTATGTTTTCCTAGATGAACAAGATCAATGGTGTAGGATTAAAGTTGAAAATTCAAGTCCTCAACCCTAAGCTAAAGTTTGAGCATCTTCTAAAGATCAACAGTACATATTTTCTCAAGCCAAATTGATCTAATGGTGCGTATCAAGTCAAAACTTCAATGGAGCCCTAGGATAAGTGAGAGGGTGATAAGTGTCATAATATTAACCAAATAACACTCAATAACTAATGGCATTTGACCTTAAGGATCAAGATCCAACGAAGTGCATTCACTCGGGAGAGAATGATCAGACAATGCATGATGAATGTTGAACAGTCAAAAGCCTTGGGGATGAATACAAAAATGACACATGGTATAGTTACAGGTCATAAATTAAAGTTTGAGAATATTTTAAAGATCGATGGTACATAGATGAATGTAAACATTCTGATAAATGGCCTATAGAGTAGGAGGTATAATTCAATAGAGTATGATTGATCCATGCAATCAAGATCAGTAGTATGAGATCAACGTTAAAATTTTAACAAAGCTCAAAGTGAATGCGGAAGTGATAAGTTTCATAACAATGGGCAACATAGCAAGTATCCAATAGCATTGAAGTTCTCATATCAAGATTGATATTCCACATTGATCTATACAAGGATGATTTAACAGTGTGAGATCAAAGTAGAATTTTCAAAAGAAAATGATTACTTTTTAAATATGATCAATCAAAATGTTGTGAAAATGACACATAGATGCCATGGTAATGACACATCAAAGCCACATAAGTATAATATTCCAAGTAGAATATCTTTCAAACCCAATAAATGCAAGAGCATAAGTATGTAGTCCAATCACAATCTAAGCAATGAAACTCATGCAAGTTCAGATAACTACCACCATTAGAGCACTATAAAGACCTTCAAGATGGCCTTGGTAAATATAAAAACCCTGGTTTGACCTTGTGTTCATTATAATTAAGCTAAAGAGGTTGAATTATAAATTTTACAAGGATAATTTGATCCAAAATAAAACTGCAAACCATTATCAAGCAATAGAAGCCCACAGCCATGGAAAATTGAAAGGGTGTTTTAAGGAAAAATTTAGATCTCTATCTGACTTTAGATACAAAAGAGAGGGTTTTCAAAGACACATAATTTGATGACACAGGGGACAAAAATTGGTTGATCTCATTTTGGACCAATAGCCCATCACAAGAGGAGAACATGTCTGCAAAGAGGCTCTACTATAATGAACAAAGGCATCTTGTAATAGAACAAATTTTAGAAGAGACTACCATTTCATCAATCCAGGAAGATAGATTCAAGTTATATGAAGCACTATGATTGACTTGTCCAAATTATACTTAGTCAAAACTAAATAAAAGGCAATAACTAATCAAAATTCCATGGCTACAAGCCAAGTTGGCCAATGATAGGCTTTAATCTATCAAATGAAAGACTTGATCAAAATCGTGACCAAGAATCAAGTCTTTGAATTCAGAATAGTTAACCTAGCCCATTCAAATATGGTTAGGGCTATATTGGGAGACAAAATCAAAGCCCTAAGTATTTGGTCCAAGAAAATAGAGGATATTTCCAATGACCTAAAATAGTAGGAGACAACATGCTACACATATTAGATAGCTTAATCAAATAGCCCACATCACTTAGTCCTTTGATTCATATCAATGATGAGGAGTTCAGGCATAAACTTCTCAATTTATGTAGCAAGTAAGGAACCAAGGTCAAGGGAACACAAAGGCTGAGGAGAATATAGGAGATGCTAGGAGCATCAAATAGGCTTTGAAGAAATCTAAGAAAGACCTCAATAACTTGGGAAATCAAGAAAATAATTATTCATGAGACCCACTGTTGACCTCTATTTGATCAATAGGCAACATCATAGAATGAAGATCCTATAGGGAAGGCAGAACATTGCATCAACAAAAGGCCTCCAAGTTAGTTAAGATAAGAATATTTTTTTTTAATTGAGCTTGAATACTTTTTAAAATGAAATATTCATTTTATAAAGGCATGTACCTCTTGTAAAGTACATTTTCTATAGGTCAATCTATTAGAAAAGGTCATTTGTTCTAGAAATGTAATAGAAAGGACAGCTATCACAGACACATATACAGATGTAATTAGATATGACTGATGGACATACTTCCTTGCATTCTATAAAAGGAGTATTGTCAATTGTAAAAATGGAGGGAGTTCTTACAGCTAAAATTACTTTGTAAACTTGGAGTAAGTAGTACAAGCAAGGAATTCTACAAAGTTTGTCCAATATTTGTCTATGTGTTTGATATCATGGCTTCTCTCTCACTTGCTTGGTTTAATTTCTAGATTTACATTATTCTTATTAATTCTTGAGGTGCATATTTGAATGTAGAGTTGTCAACTTGTGTCAATGCTAGATTAATTAAAAGTTCTTAGGTTTATTTTGTTTTCTTTACTATTCTTGCATTTGGACTAATATTGTTTTCTTGTAGGAGTAAATCTTTAAAGTGAATCTAGTTCTTATTTGCTTTTCACACTATCCTTAGATATTCATCTGATGTGTGATAGGATTTGAGTTTATGATACTTCATGCCATACATTGGTTAAGTGCATGTCTAGATGAAATTTGAACTTTGTCATAATGTTTGGAATGAAGATCAGCAACATGTTTCTTTGCTACCCTACCATTCTTGTTGCTTCTTTTAAATCCATTCACTCTAGTTTAATTATCATTATAAATATCCATCTTATATTAGTTCTTAGATTAGATTTTGATCATAATTCACTATTCTTAGCATAGAATACTTCATATTTTACATAGATTAGCTATTTGGCCATGGTGGCTCCCAACCATAAAATTAATATAAATTTTTGATATAGATCACTTGTTCTACCTCTATTCCATTGATAGATAATAATATTATCACAACCTTCAACTCATGCATTGAATTCTTAAGAATTTAGAAATGAGAAGTGTTTCTTACACTCTCTAGGCACCTATGATACATATTCAGTCATCAACATGTACTTGACCACGAGGAGTGGCTAACATTAAACTTGTATTAATTCTAGTGTTTATGATTATATGTTATTATATACCTTTGTTAGACTGATATTATTCTTTGTTAAAGTATGTTGTTTTGAAGAGTAATATGTATACCTTTCTTTGCAAGCAAGAAAGGTATAAGATGTGTAGAACATCTTGATATTCTAAAAGGGTAGAGATAAACTTTTTAACTTGTTGTATACTAGTCATGAAAGCAAGGAGATATTGTCTTATTTTTGAGGTTGTAAGGATGGTATAATCCTTAACATTTGTATGTTATGATAATTGTGAAATTATCTCTTAACTATGAATATAAGGCTATAGGTTAAGCTATGAATTATGAAACTAGTTATGTATTAGCTAGTAGCAACTTGATATAATCTCAAGATGATTGTAAGATTTTTCTTGTATGTTAGTATTTCTAGAATTATTTAGCATATAGTATTTCCTTCTACAATATGTTAGTATAGGTTTGTGTTTCATAGAACCTTATGCACATTGAGGAGATCAATAGGTCATGAAGACCTGAGAGAAGAGTGGTGAATTAGGAACATGAGTTCTAAGTGATAGGATGGTATCCTAATTAGTCTCACATTGAATCAGATTGGATCTGAGTTAGATCCAATAGATGGACTTCTTGAATCTAGGATTTGATAGGTAGAAATTGTCAAATTTAGTCGTATGGTCATACACATGTATATTGTGGATGGGTATTCCATGATTTTTTATATAATATATTTCTAGTTCCTATTCATCATCATACTTATATGAATATTCAATTGAGTAGATAGTATTGACATGTTATAATTATTTGAAGTTACATAGAGTATCAATAGTATTAACATATACACATCATTCTTGTCAGGTTCCCTAAATACTTTTATCTAGAATGATAAATACATTCTCTAGGTTAGAGAGATATGTTGAGGGGCTAGAAGGTTTTGTGGAACTCTCCCTAGTCATTTTTTTGGATTTTATAATGATCTCATGTATTTTTGGAGAAGTTAATGAAACTTTTACCAAATTATTAAAGACTTGTATTGTCGGTTCATGACCTAGGTTTGGTCATGATAGAACCAATTAGCATAAGTGACATTCGTAAAAAAAATTGCATAAAATAAAATTTTAAAGAGTAGGGTCTTGTCAAACCAATAGTCTAAGAATAGTGTTAATTAGTGGAACTAGTATGAGTTCTTCAAGTAAAATTTTACATTTAGTTGCTTGATTTGATACTTGATACTATGTTTTATGCTATTAAACTCTATTTGTTAATCATAATTTTTGTTTGAATAAGAGTCATCGAGGTGATGACCAATTTTAGGGAGGAGAGATGTCACATCCTAATTTCAGCATATAATTTATAACCTTCAAATCTATGGATTAGTATGGTTATTATCTAATTAAAATTGCTTTGATTTGAGCTTTATGGCATATACTATAATGGGACAGTGATATTATTGATTAGTATACATGATGTGATAGTTGTATTTTCTTATTCTATATATTGAGGATGTATATTTATAATATTTTCATCATTATTTGATATATATGATGACTTAGACTAATTACCTACTTGTTTCGAGGTGAATTCAAGACAAATCCTACCCTCAGAGCTTGATAAAGGAGAGCATCATCAGAGAGGATGGGCTAGATGGCATGATTGGGAGAATATTAGATGAAATTGATAGTGTCTCTACACACACACATTAGATTTTAAATGATATGCATAAAATATTAGTGTGTAATTAATAAATATTATTGGTGATTATATTCATTTGTGTGGATTTAGTTTCAATACGCATTAGATTTATTTATTCTAATTGAGTTGATTTTTGAGTTTAAATCAAAAAAAATAGATATTAATTTCTATATGGATATTTTTATTATAGATATGGTTATCTTAAAATAAAAGAAATTAAGGACTTAATATCTAATAGTTCAATATATGATTATCTTTGTAATGATTGTTTTCATGGAGATAGAATTATCTTGGAATTCTAACCTTGAGTTAATACAATCTAAAGTTAGTCTTGAATTTACATGCATGAAATTACATTTAAAATAAGAAAATAGATATTATTATTATTTTAGTCAACTTAGTATGTTTTAATATTAGTTTGGCAAACTAAATTGAAAGAAATAATTACCTATAGTTAGTAAATTTAAATGAGTAAAATATTATATATGTAATGGAGATAAAAGAGAAGGAGCATGCAAGAAAGAGGATGTAGCAATAGAGTGAGTAGATAGTTTTATAAATTAGAAAAGAATTTTTGAATTTGGGGATGGGCATTGAAGAGAATGATGGAGGAAATAAAGGGAGGAGAGACCAAGAAAATCAATTCATATTCCTTTTCCCAGCAAATCTACCAAGTTGGTTTTGTAATTATTTTTCATGTATGTTGAATGAGGTGAATATGTATATGTATTATTTATACTTATTGCCCTGAGTTTAATCTCTAATAGACCTGCATTTTATTCTATTAAACCTATGTCTTATTCTATTATAACTCTGCATGGAATCATACTTAGATCGTGTATCATCGATTCATGACTTACACTGAAATTAAAGGGCCTACATTGTAAACTATCTTGAGCCTGCATGTTATTTAAAGAGTAGGCATTTTATTTGATGGCATATTTATGTTTTAAAAGCCCAACCTAAAAATTAAATAGTTGAGTCTTCATATTGAGATGCCAGGATTTATAAGTGAATGCCAAGTATAAATAGAACACCAAGTATCTTTTTGGAATTGTTGTGTATTTAAGTGAATAAAATATTATTGAGTATTTTATTTAAGTGTTTATTATTTTAATTTAAAACTCCAAAGTTATTTTGAAACACCAAAGTCTTTTTGATATAATGTCAAAGTCTTTCTTATAAAAAGTTTAAGTGAAATGCCTAGTTTAAGGTAAAAATCCAAGTTTAATTGAAACACCATTATAAAATTAGATAGTTGTATAAAATATAAAATCATAGATTAAATTGATTAATGATTGACATTTAACATGAATATCTATATATTTATTAAGAATGATAAGTTATAAATTGGTCCACATTTTACAAAATTTTCATTGACTTTTAACTCTCATTTGGGTAGCATCTTAATTTGTTTGGCTATGTCTCATCCCCATAGACCTGCATCTCATATTTGATGGTTTGTGTCTCATATCTGATGGTCTATATCCCATATTGATAGGTCTGTATTAATTCTAATGGTGATTGTCTTTCGGGTTGTAATGATTGTATTTGTCCTATTAGAATGTTAAATAATGTATATAAATCATTGAACCTTTATTTAAATTATTGAAGTCAATTAACAAATCATTGAAGATTTATTTAAATTACTGAATTCAGTTAAAAAATCATTCAAGTCTTTATTTGAAAAGCCATGCATAAACATTAAAATGCCAAGTTACATTATAAAAGTAAGGAGTAATAACTAGAAGTTGTTGAGTTATACATTGAATACGCTGAGTTTTTAATAAAGATAGATAGTTGAGTTTAAATACTTGAAACACTAATTTTGGCTAATTAAAAGGGTGAATCAATTATTAAATCATTGACTCCAAAATGGTAGATACTGACTAATTAAGTGAAAACATTAAGTCTCATATAATTTCAATGGTAATTGTTAAGTTAAAGATAATTAAAGCAATGTATCTTTTATCAAAAGCTAAATATTTAATGTTGTGTACATTTTTGAAATCATTGAGTTAATAATATATTGATCACTGAGTTAATAGTATATTAATTATTGAAATTAACAATTATGTGTAATCAATGAGTTAATTATATATTGATCACTGAATTAATAATTATATTAATCATTGAGTTAATAATTAATTAGAACACCTCATATATTTTGGTGATAGTAAGCGCATGAATAAAACTATGTTCCCTCCATAATGTCAGATCAAATATTGGGTGAAACTTTATTCTTGCCCTAGATTTCCATAATGCGGTTGAATCGAGTTGCATTTAAAATAAGTTGAGCATAATTATCATGGGATCCTTTTGAGAATAATGGGTGTTTATGTTATGAATAATTAATGGTAATCATGTATTTTAAACATACACTTAGGTAGTGAAAGTTATGCATGGTTAGTGATAAGATAACTTAGCATATAAACTCTCTGACATCTATTATAATCTTGTATGATGTATCAAATAGTTGTACATCTAAAAAATGTTGCCATGTTATTACCATTTGTGTATGTTTTAAATACAATCTATGATTTAAGGGTATAATTACAATAATTGGCTCATTATTAAAATGATGAAGTAGATTCCTTAAATGAATTGCATAATACCCATTTGGTAGATTTACTAGCTTGTCATAGATATTAGCTATAGAATATATCAATAAATAAGGTTCATTCATACTTTTGTTGGCTAATGCATATTAGTAGATATTATGAAAGATTGTATGTATTTGATCTAATCTATAGAATTAAATTCATGAACGTAGAATGTGTAGAGTTGAGACACATAGAAGGAACTAGTGAAAACTTTTGTACAATATATATTGTGAAAGTATATTTATGTAAAAGCAATTAGACTATTATAGCATAAAATAGTGCATCGTGATGTGTGTCTAGAGATATGTTTTCATCTAATTATTATGCATTCTAATCTAAGGTATACCTAGGTGGTATAATCTTGTATTTGCTTGTTTAATATTATATTGTAAGATTGTTTGTTCATGTTGAGTAGGGTGATTTATGCACAATGAGCTATGATAGTATGGGATATCATAGAATACTCTAGCTTAAATGTATATGCCAGGATGGTACACACTATAGCTATATGTCTAGACTCTCGCTTATGTTGATTGATTAAATGTATGTGTTTATTATTCTTAAATAGTATGGTTTTGTAGTAGTTATTAGGATATCATGTTTGCATGCATACAATCTTGAGAGTATAAATGAATGTTAGGTTAGAATTTTATGTATTTGTATGAATTTTATTATTATTTATTCTTTCTTTATTAAAAAGGTATGCTTTTATGTATTTATGACTAATTATGGGAAATCTAGTAGTTGTGCCTTAAAACACTAGATTATAATATTATGGAATATAATGAAGTGTAGTCATATGGATATTATTGTAGTAGTTGAGAATCTATAATTTATTATGAATGTGAAACATACTCAGGTGATATGAACTGTAGGCTTTATTTCCTATTTGAGTTAAACAATAATGTATGATTCATTCATGCATTGATGAAATAATTGAATACTTTTCTTACTCATATGTTTAGCATGTGATGCTATATGATTTTTAGGAGAATGTTTATAGTATGAATCTTGTGTTTAAATAATGTATAGTAAGACATTATCTTTTGTATGTATGATTTACATGTCAGTGTAATATTTTGCAATAGAGTGGGCTTTTTATGATACATTGCATGTTTAGTTTTATCATACACACATGGGTACTAGCTTGTTCTTTGGATTCTCACACTATTCTTATATACCTATCCATGAAGGGAGGACTATTTCCCAATAAGGTATTTTTTGGGTGATCATTGGTATATGATTGGTGTGGAAAAGCACTCAGATGATGCTCTCCCTCCCCACAATAGTACTACTTTCTTAGATACTGCACTTGAGTTGATAAGAGATACATGAGTTTGTACAACACAAGAATTGGATGGATTAGTATCTATATATTGTATTAGGATGAATGCTTGAATGAAATGTATTTATGATTTATATTTGTTATATTTGAATATTATTTGTTGTATTAGCAGACCATCTATAGTTGTGTCCTATTGTATCTACTTTCATTAGAGTTGTATAAGATAAATATTTTATTAGGTATTTGAAGTAGAAGAACTTTTATTCTAAGTTTTTTGGTTATTTATTAGTATGTTTAAGTGGAATGAATGTTAATTAAATATTATTTAAAAAATTACTACATTATTCTATGTACAACTTGAGGGGTTGTAACATATTGTATATCTCTTAACTCAAAATTATGTAAAATAAAAGAATTCTAAGAAGGAAGAGGTAACTACAAGTAAGAAACAAGTTGTTCAAACACCTAGAAACTAATAGGTAAAAAATGCAGACATTGTATAATATAAGTGGTATAAAATTAAGAAGCCTACCCATCTAAGTAAGAGTCCATTAAGAGATATTTTCCCATAGATTAGTACACATAATCATTACAAAGAGGTAACTTAGAAAGATAGTTACAAAGTTATGACTTTGACTTCCATCCATTTTAAGAGTTATCCAAAGTCTAAACTATCAAGAGGAGCACCCCATATAGTATTCCTTATCACCATTTTAAATGGGTAATGATAAACATTCAGTACTTATTTCATGGATAGAGTATTTGCATAGCTAATATTTTTATAAACATACATATGTAATCATCTCCAAATTGATTTTAGTGTTCCATTATTTTAAGAGGAATGAAGGTATAAAACCTCATTTATATAAGTAAGTGTGTCTAAATTTCACTCATTAAGGGGGATATAGAGAAACCTTTAAATTTGAGAAGCACATGTAAGAGTAGCCCATTGCATCAAGTAGGTTATATTATTTTTAACATTCTCATGTTCATGTTGATATACAAGTTGGTCTAATTTCCTTATTATTATAGCATATGACAATATGGGTAGAAGAGGCACTATATGATTGAGGGAGAGATACAAGCATAGGTTGAATACCAATGTATCACAAAGGTGAAATATTATTGGTTTACTTTTCTTCTCCATGTAAATTTAAAACTACATCATGTGTAGCATGTCTAGTTGTTTATCAATGTTTTGACATGAATTTTAGAAATTGATTTTAGAATAGAGGTATATTATTTTTTAATATTCATAAATATTATTGCATGCCTATGAAGGTTGTGTTCACACGATAAAATATAAATAGATATAGTAAACTTTGTAACATTATTTTTCAATTATTATTTGCACAAGGAAAAAGTTTCAATAAGTTATCCAAAATATTTTTTGGGGTATGACAATATTTAGTAAGACATGTTGATGGACATTTAAAATCATGCTCATAATCCCAAGGGCTCTTCCATGAAGACATAAGAAATGGCATTGCATCTAAGTCATTGAAACCTAGTGAAAAGTGCATCCATGATGAGTAACACTTATTAAAACGATTATTGCTTTTGATGGATGTGTGTTTTGTCATCCTCATTACTTCATTGAATAATCTTCAATCAATTTATTTTTAATTTTTTTAATGCAAAATTTGTGTTGTAAAATAAGGGTATTAGGATTTATGTCAAGATCAATAGATTACATTGAGAAAACATAAAATAATGAATGTAAATGGAACAATATTACCTTGATATCAATCAAACCTCAAATTTGAGAGATAAAATTTTTCAAATGATGAAACCATCAAAAGGAGAAAAACCCCGCATCTATTAAAAGCCTTGTAAAACATTGCTCTCCAAGTACAATCTCAAATATAATCCAAAAGAAAGAGAAATAATATTGGTGTTAAGCCATGAACAAGTATCTCAAGATGGACTAAAGTAAGTGACTGAAATGAGAGAGGGGAGCTCATTCAATAGAGCTAGATGAAGGAAGGAGTTACAAAGAATCTCATCATAACTTGTAAAACTTTCTTAGTGTGTGTCAAATGTCTCTAATCCCTATAAGGTAAGGGAAATGTGAGTGAAAAGTGTGGGATGGGTTACTTGTTTATGTAACTTCAATATTCCCTACAAGAGGACAAAAGAGGTGTGACACCTCATAAATCCAGGATAAAGTGAATTTTGTATAATAAGAAATAAATAACTAAAATAGATTTAAGATAAGCCTAAATTAACATAAATGACCTAGGAAAGGTGAACCCAAATAATATTAATATCCAACACTCTCTATTACACTTAATTTAGGGTTATAAAAGTGGAGAAAACCTTTAAAATAAGGAGAAGGGAGTCGGCATTACATAATACTCCCCCTTAATGAAAAATTCCTTTGAGTGGAATTACAAAAGTTTGGGAAAGATATAATAATATAATAGGTGTCACCAAGAAGTAATATAAATGTGTGATTATTAACAATCTATAGGAATCCTCTTCAAATAATTAGGTCAATCTACAATGTAACAAGGACCAAAAGAAGGAGAACCAATAAAACCTACGAAAGAGAAGCTTACACCAGTTTTCATGTTAAATAAAGAATCATGCCAATAAAATATGATATACATAAAATAAATGTAATAAAATCAGATCTAATAAATGAAAATGGAACAAAATCTAACTTTGATCACAAAGTGCAAAATCCTACACGAAAAAGAAGTTAGTCAAAACATAATGAGCTCCAATTAGAACATATTTCCTTTGTAAATTAAATGAAAAAGTAAGTATAAAATCAAGGAATGCATAAAGAGTTTTGAAATTTATAAAAATTGAGACAAAGAAGATGTGTCACTTATAAAATATATTTTACTTGTATTAAGTGATTAATTATTAAAATAATAAAAATTGAAGTCTCGAGAAGATACCATGTTTTCATGATCCAAATTTTGACCTTTGAATGAGATGTTTGAGTGGTTTTCCGATAATGTAAAATTTCAAGACTGTATTTACCACAAGTGTGCATGGATGAAATTTATGGAATTTCAAAATATGATTTCCAATTTTACCACAATGCTCACAAATCTTATAATTTTTTATCAAATGAACACAAGAAGCATTATAATCAATAGATGTATCAAGATATGAGGAGCACTATTATGTGAATTCCTTTGGTGAGAAGGAAAATATGACTTCAAATTAACTTTAAAAGCATTATAACTAAGTTCTACACAATTCACATTAGTTTAAGCAAAATAGGCTCAATAAGGTCATCTTCTTGTTTGCCAAGACTACCTCTTAAAGAACCCCATCGAGTGTATAATGTGAAAAGGTGGATTACAAACAGTTTTTTGTAAATCAATATTATCTTTAGGATAATAAGAAGCACATTTTAAATCAACATTAGAAGAGACATGATCATGTGTAAAATATGTAATTTTAGTGTCCAAAGTGTCAATTGAGGTTTGCATCATTTCTATTTTCTCATTAAAAGAGGTTTAAAGTGCATTTAGAGTCATATTTTGACATTGTAGTTGACACTTAAGAATATGTATTTCATTATCCTTTAAGGTAATTTGTTACAAAACATTTTTAAATGCTAAACATATGGCCAATCTAAAATCCATTGTGAAGTAAACGAGATAAAAAACTAGTTTCACAATAATGTGATCAAAAAAACTTGCTTGCATTGATTTAAAAAAACTTTGAGATATAATTTAATGTATAATAAAAGTATTTATTAGTTTAAATTAACTTGTAAATGTAATTCCATACCAAAATACCAAATGGATTTAAAGAAAGTTGAAGTGTTATATAAAAAATAAACTTGATTTTTTGAATGTATATTAATAAGAATTAAAATTTTAATTGGTTGATTTAGTTACTCAACCAATAAATATTATAAAAAAATAATATTTTATTGGTTGAATGCATAAAAAAGATGTAAATTGTAAAAGAGTAGATCTGGATTTGATTTAACTTTCTTTGAAAAGATTTAAAATTAAAGGTTGTTTTTCTTTTTCTTTTTTTTCACATGAAAATAGAAAAAAAATTAAAACACATTGAAAAATAAGACACATCACATAAAAATGTGTTGAATTTAACTTATCTTACCCTAGAGTGAATAAATTAAAAAAAAGACCTAACTCGAATTCCTTTGAATATTTTTATAAAAAAATGTTTTTGCATTTGCTTCTTTATGATTAAAAAATATAAAATGAGGAAACAGATTTAAAAAGTTTGGTTGAAACATATTAAATTAAGGACCAAGCTAAATTCAATTAGTGTTGTGACAAGTTCCTAAAGGGTGCACTAAATGTCAAGACATGACTAGAAAATAACATGCCTGAGTACTTGAGAAACATGTGGAGAAAAAATAGAAAGAAACACCTTAAAAAGGTACATAAAGGGATGAAGTAATACATTAGCAACAAGAGGCCCAAGCTCCTCAGGTCAAACCAAAAAGATGGAAAACTAGAAAGTAATCAATTGTAACCAGATGAATCAAATATTTGAGGTCAAACATAGAGAAATTAATAGTAGTAAGAGAATTATAAGTTGAAAAATTCTAACAAAGACATGAAAGAAAGAATTAAATCATAATCAAGAGGATACCATTGAAGGCATAATGTAAAAATACACATCAATGGAGTGATAAGCTAGAAATCAAGTAAGAGGTGGGTTGGAAGTGTAAAGTGAGAAAGTGTAGGAAAAATAATAGCAGAAAAAAGTTTTACCATAACAAGAAAGATGCCAAAAGTAAACATGATAAAGATGCATTACTAACTACAAAAAAAGGAATGTCTGACATTAGGAAAGAAGACAGCCTAAGGTGTAGGTAGATTATGCATTCTCATGAGGAATGATTAAATTAAAAATGTGTAGAGAGTAAGGATACTTGGCTAGAATTAAAACCAAGAAGGAAAGATAGCCAATAAACTAACTATAAAGAACTATGTAGAAGTATAAGAATTTAGTTTTAAGATTAAAAAAAGAATTGGTTTATTATAAAGTAAAGTCTTTAGAAAAGTATCTAAAATATAAACTCGGGCCATATATATATATATATATATATATATATATACACACACACACACACACACACACACACACACACCTTCCACCAAAAAAAGGTTAAATAATGTTTTTGAATTAACCAATATAGAGGGGGGAATGTAAATTAAGGAGAAGAAACATCTAAAAGAGAGTAAAATTGGTCACTCATACTTCCTTGGGAGAAACCTACAACTTAGCTTAGATGGGAAATTTTTTATTAAAGTTATGCTAAAATTTGGAAAAGGGATTAAAATATGGCTGCAACGGTTCAATCCCTTAAGAAACAAAACCAAAATTTTCCTCTAGGAACTTGCACAACTCAAGTTTCAACATTAAAAGAGACATTCTCTAATACCATATTAGGATTTCTGATAAGATAGATAGATTAAAATTGAGAAAAAATAAAATAATGAATGTAAAATAAATAATATTACCTGGATATCAAGTAAACCACAAATATGAAATACAAGATTTGTCAAGTGGAAAAATCATCAAATAAATAAAAACCACACATTTATTAGAAATCTTGAAAAATTTTGATTTCTAAAAACAATATCAAATATAATCTAAGAGAAAGAGAAGGAAGAATGGTGTTAATCCATGAACAATTATCTCAATACAGACTATAGAAAGTGAGTAGAATGAGAGAAGAGAACTCATTAAATAGAGCTAGAGGAAGGAAGAGAAAGTTACAAAGAATCCCATCATGACTTGTACAACCTTCTTAGTGTGTGCCAAATGTCCATAATCCCCATATGGTGAGGGAAAAGTGTGTGACAAGTGTGGGAATATTTACTGGTGCAAGTAACTCTAAGATTCCCTATAAGAGGACCAAAAAAGTGTGACACCTCCTAAATTTGAGATAAAGTGAATTTATTATAATAATAAAAATACAACTAAAATAAACTTAGGATAAGCCTAAATTAATATAAATGACTTAGGAAAGATGAATCTAAATAATATTAATCTCCAACAAAGGAAAAAATTTTAAATGGAGTTGTGTTTCCAATCCATATATGTTGCATTTGTTAAATTTTAATATCCAAGATAAAGGGAATTTGTAAAAGTGTTAATTTGTTATTAACCATTAACATTATGTAATATTTTTTCTTCAAATGTTGAAATAATGTGAACAATAAAGAGGATGTTGTATAATCATCTCCTAAAGGAAAGATTCAACCTAGCCTATAAGAATGTGTATTGCAATGAATGGGCTAAGGGGAAGACCAATACACTAGAGAGTGCATGAGGGTTAGTTGGCAAAGCTTTGGAGGAGTCATCGATTCTTCACCAACATGGTTTTGTAGGTTTCACTTTAGGTACTCACTCTTCAACAAAGAAGAACAATATATAGTCTAGTAAGATTATGAAGGACATGTATAAAATATTTATCTCTTTAATATATAGATTTTATGGGACCAAAATCCTTTACATTAGGGATGTATGTTCTAAAAATTGGATCAAGATTATCCTCAAATTCAATTAGCCAAGATACTTGACTACTAACAAGGGTTAAGAAGTATTTGTAAGATGTGAAGTCATAAAAAATTAATAAAAATTGGAATAAATGATTAATAAACATATGGTTAGCATCAAAATTACCTATAGAGTACATATTTTAGTTCCTTATAAGAAAAAAGTCAAGTTCAAATAAATGACATGTGATTTCAAGATCTATGTAAAAGTCATTATCTCTTAAAATTAGAAGACTTTTCATGGTTGTAAAATTTTTGATTCATATAAGTGGTAATAATATACCTAGCATAGTATTTTTACAATGTTAAGTGGTGGTTACATAACTGACATGGTGTTTCACTTTACAATAAGCAATAATTTCACTTGCATACAATGCACAATAAGATAAAGGGACAAAGATTTTTTTAATCTTAACTTTTACAAAGTTTATGCTTCTTATTTGAGCCTAAGTAATGTTACAAAGATTAAAATATCTAATGGGGGTTCATAAAAATGTATGAGATCATATATGTGTAGTTGATAACAGTCAAACATAGTTGAGTGAATGGGAATGTAGTAAACTATAGAGATTGTGTTAGAATAGGGGTTTTCTATTTCCCTATATTTATTTATTATTGGTTTTTTTCCCTCACTTGGAGCTTTCCTACTTTCATGGATAAGCTTGCTTAGGTGTACTTGGAGTTACATTTTGACTAAATTAATAGGAAGTAACTCTCTTGACTGGATATTTTAGGTATGGGAGATACTCTTCTATTATTAGTTCTCTGACTACCTTTCTTTGGGGAGTTACTTATGCACTCCTATTTGTACATCTCCCTTGGTGAGATATTATTATATAAAAGATTGGTTTTCACTATTATCTTGTTTATGTAATATTATTGTGTATATTATTTCATTTTCTTTTAGATATTATGATGTGTACATGTTTAACTCATGCCTATCACAAACCTGTGCATTTTCTTGATCCAAAAATCTTGGCATCCACTCTTATATGGTATTAGAGCCACTCTGATATTCATTTATCTAGTTTTTTTATTGTTATCAATTTCATTTGAAATCATGAGATTTATTATTTATAACTAAAAGTTAGTTTTCACAATCCATTTGTGTGAAGTTTTTAATCTTTGGTAGAGTCATTTTTTTGTAGATTGGTTCATTGATATCCATTACCAAAGTTTCTATGTTTTTTTTGTGACTACATGTTCTATATGCCTTGGTGAATTTTTATACACACAAAAAAAACCTACATGCCTCCATACAGCTTCAAGTCTAGTTTCCTCTATTCGGTATAGAGATGTGCTCAGCCTTAATTAGTTATATGTGTTTGACTCTAGTTTTGCATTTCTTCCAAACAACCCTCAATTATAGAATTTTCACCTATTGACACTAATCTCATTATGAACCAGTCAGAACTACCATTACATATAGCCTCTATGCTAAAATTAGTTATCTTAGCCTAATGGCCTCACCATAAATAGCCTTTAGTTATAGCAATGGGGATATAGTCCACCCCCCTACACGTGATTTAGTCAAGAAGCATCACAAAAGACTCATATGGTTTCAAAGGATTGAAATTTCTTACAAAACAAGATAAGTCTATTCAAGTTTTCCCTAATTTTTTTTAGCATATTAAATTCTTTTTTTAATAGCTTGATTTAAAACAAGGTCAAATAGGCTATTTTTCTTTTAATGCACAATTAATGCATAAGAATATTGGTCAGGTTTAGCATTGTTAGTGGAGATTTTTTATTATTTTTTATAAAATAATATATTGTGGGAAAATAAAGTGTTATTCATTTTTTCACTTGCTCACATTGTACTTGCTTCCTTAAATGCATTATTGGTTGAATCTGATGTCTTCTTTTATTTACAAAATCTCATCTTTTAACTCATTACACTAATTGCTCAAGACACACTATCAGCTAAGTTTAACATCTTTTGATTATGCATTTTCAACATTTTTTTTTCATGGGGGGGGGCGGGGGGGATGGGGTGTTACCATTTCATATTTTAGGGGGTGTGTGGTAATTTTTGGGTCATTCTTTGAATTTTGATTACACTTTCATTTTTGTAACAACTTCAACTTGAATTACTACTACAACTCAGTTTTGCACTAATGGATTCAAGTTCAATAAATCCACTAACTCCCTTTAGCTATCAAGAATGGAAAATCAAGATGATAATCATTATAAGGAGTAAGGGATTGTATATAATAACCATGGGTGATGAAACTAAACCTAGCATCGATACAGAGATAGTAAAGTGGTATAACCCTAGTGATGAAGCGTATGGGATATTATGTCTTTCTATAGCACCCAATATCTTATTTCACTTATATCCTTCCAAATTGCCTCATGATGTATGGACCATTATCGGTAAATTATTTAAGGGAGCAAGATGTGATGAGAGGTCACAAGATTGAGAATGAACTTATTAGCCTAAGTCCTTGCAACTTTGACACCCTTTAGGATTTATTTACTAGGTTTAATTCCTTGAGATTGTAGTTGAAATAATGAGGGATAAATAAAATAAATGACCGAGTTATTTTTTTATATTCTCTAAACTAAGTCCTAACTATTCAATCTTTGTCTCTATTTTTCATGCCACTAAAAGTGATTTGAGCACTGCATGGAAAATGCCCTCTTTATATGATTTCATTATTGAATTAAATAGGGATCAAGATAATTTTATCTGGATGGGCACATTTAATTCCACAAAACCTCAAGCCCTAATTACTAGGAATGGAAAGCAAAGACTTTAAACAAATAGAAAAAGAAGAAAGAATCAACTTCTACCAAAACCAACATTGAAGTCTCATATTCCAATGATAAACTAAAGAAAGAGAAGGTTAGGTGTGCCTACTATAGGAAAATAGGCATGATGAACACAAGTACATGAAGAAGCAAATAGATCACATAACTCATCTTCTAGAAAAGAAAAACATAGGTGTTTCTAAGTATGTTAAGAATTCATCAAACCAGGATTCTATTAAGGTAAAGGGAAAGGGGCAGTGAAATAAAAGGGCAAGGCTCTATTATCAATTACAAATTTAACATCTTTAGGGTTTATTGACTTGGGTGCTTCTCACCACATGGGCTCTTCACTAGTTAAGTTTTATTCATTAGAGCCTTGTAGCATGTCTTCTATCAGTTTAGGTGATGACACTTTTTTACCAATTGATTAGAGAGGGTCTACTAAAATGAAAGAAGGAACATTCAATAATGTTCTAAGTGTCCCTTCCCTTTTAACCAAACTATTATTAATGTATTAAAATAGTCATATCATCAAAGACATTAGGGTTGAGTTTTTAATACATTTGGTTATCATCAGGGAGTTGTATAGTGATTTTACAGTGGTAGTGGGTAGGTAAGATCACCACGCTAGGTTATACACCTCACATTTTGCACCTAATTATTCTCTAAATACATTACTGACTCATTTAGATGGAGTTATAAAATTATGGCATGAGTGGTTTGTCCACCTTAACTATTGATACCATGAACAACTTAGCAAAAATAGCATGGTCATAGGCATACCTCGAGTCTAATTCTCTAAGGGACTTTGTGAGGGTTTCTCTTTTGGAAAGCATCCTGAGGCAAAATTTGATAAAGGCAAAGCTTGGAGGGCTTCATAAGCATTGGAGTTAGTATGCAGTGATATATTTGGGCCTTTTTTGAGTCTATCTTTTACAAGGAATAACTGCATTCTCACTTTCATTGATGATTTCTTGAGATATATATGAATCTACTTTCTTAATAAAAATTCCAAAGTGCTTGAAGGTTTTCAATACTTTAAGGCACTTATTGAGAAATAATCTAATAAATCCATCAAGGTTATTTGAACTAACAATGGAGGTGAATATGTTAGCAATAGATTTGAGTGGTTTTACACCACATAGGGGATTGATTTTCAGTGTACCATTACTTACAGTACTTCATAGAATTGAGTTGTAGAATGAAAGAACATATCCTTGAAAGAGATGGCTAGTTTTATGATTTACTCTAAGTCATTGGCACCTCAGTATTAGATTGAAGCTATTAATTATGTTTTTTATATTCATAATAATGTTCCTCATAAATATTTGAAAGTATAACACCCTTTAAAGTTTGGCATGGAAGGAAACATGATGTTAAGCACCTTAGGGTTTTCAGATCTCCAACTATTACATGTATACAAAGGAAGATACACAAAGATATAGAAATTCAATCTAAACCTTACATCTTTGTAGGTTATCTAGATGGTGTCAAGGGGTACCACATTATACATCCAACCAAGCATGAGCTATTCATATAGATAAGTGTTAACTTTCAAGAGATTACCAATACTTAAAAATTGACATTTCTTCTCTTTCATTGGATTCACTTAAACTTGATGATTTTTATTTTGACTCAAATCATCTAAAGTAGGTTTTTGAGATAGGGTCTTCTTATTCTTCTTCTAGATATGAAAACAAGGGAAGTGATGGGGAGTATTTTACATCCACCTCTAGTCATGTTTTTGAGGATGAGGAGTCATCACCTAAATCACCCACTTTTGATCCCCTTTGGTCTAGGCAGACACTTTAGAGTGTAAGCACTTGGGTAGGAGATCTAGCAAATAATAGACATACTTGGGAAGATTATAAAATTACTCCACATGCTTTATTTACTTTAGTTTCATATCCATAGACATTATAAGAGGATTAAGGCATACCTAAGTAGGATAGTGTTATGCAGGATATCAAAAATCATAATTAGGATTTGACTTCACTTCCTAAGGTAACGAAGATGGTTCGATGTAGGTAGATATATCAGACCAAGTTTGTATTAGATGGGTTAGTCGATAAGCATAAGGCTTGATTATTCATCAAGGGTTTATCATAGGTAGCTAGCATCGACTACTTAGAGACCTTTGTACCTCTTGAAAAGATGACTTCAATCAGATTCACACTGGTTATAGCCACAACACATGGTTGGGATGTGCACCAGATGGATGTGAAGAGTGCCTTTCTTTAGAGAGACCTTAAGGAAGAGATCTACATGGAGAAGCCACTTGGGTTTGTTCAAGATTCATCCTTAGTTTTTAGACCTAGTAAATCCATCTATGGCCTAAAACATGCCCCTCAGGCTTGGCACACCTAGATGGATTCCTTCTTCCTTAATTTAGGTTTCACAAGGAGTCATTCATACCCCAATGTATAATTTTTATGATAGGATGATTCTTTATTGATACTTGTCCTTTATGTTGATGATCTTTTGATCATAGGGAATTCTTCTTCATCTATTCTAGTGGTGACATCTATAGGATAAATTTGACATGATAGACTTGGGTCTTATACATTACTTCCTTGGCATTAAGATTTCACAGTCTAATGTAGGGATTTCATTAGCATAGCCCAAGTATGCTCTTAATATTTTATCTTGATTTCACATGGTTGATTATAAGCCATTTTTGACTCCCTTTCTATCAAGAGTCAAACTTGAGGTTGATTGTTCTATGCTTTAGTTGATATCACTTGGTATCAATAACTTATTGGCAACCTCATTTATCTACTCATACCAGGCATGACATTTCATATGCATTAGGCATTGTTTCATGATTCATACAATAGATCCATGAATTGTACTAGAAAGTAGCTAAGCAGATACTCCACTACGTTTAGGGCTCTTATAGATTTGGGATTCAGTATAGATTTAGCATAGAAGTTGAATTGGTTGGTTTTAGAGATTTAGATTGGGTTGGTGATACTCAAAATTGTAAGTCCACTTTAGGTTACAACTTTTCTTTAGATTTTAGTCCTTTTAATTGATCTAGCAAGAAAAAAAATGCTATTGCTATATCATCCATAGAGACAGAGTATACGAGATCTATTAATGTAGCTACTAACGCTATTTGGCTTGAGGGGATTCTATCTAATTTTTTCATTCCTTATAGGTGGCCCACCATCATCTATTATGATAACTAGAGTACCATTTAGATATGCAAGAATCTAGTTCAACATCAATGGACCAAAGACATTGAGATTCACATGCATTTTATTCAAGATATTACCCATGGTTAAGTCATCAAATTGAGATTTTGATAGTATTTATAGTAGATTGTAGATATCTTTACCAAATCCTTCACTAAGAACAAGTCATCTATGATATCTTATTGGGGTATGGTCTACATCAGTAACAACATCATCTTTAGGGGCATGGCTCCTAGCCTCTTTAGTTCTTCTATGTCTCTCTTTTTAGGGGAGTTTTTCCTATGGGTTTTTTTCCTTTTCTTTACTTTATGGGATATTGATTTTTATTAGGTACTTGATCAGGCCTATCTACTAGGACCCTTTTTTTACACTACCCACCTAAGTTGTGCTTATATGGAGTGTTAGATTAGGGGTTTTATTTTTTCTCATGTTTATTTATTATGGAATTTTTCCCCTCACTTGAATTTTTCCTACTTTTGAGGATAAGCTTGCTTCAGTGTACTTGGAGTTACATTTTGATTGGATGAATAAGAAGTAACTCCCTTGACTAGCTATTTTGGGTATGGGAGTTACTCTTCTATTATGGTCTCTTTGACAAGCTTTCTTGGGGGGGGGGGGGGGGGGGGGGGGAGAGAGGGGGTTTACTCATGCACTCCTATTTTTACATCTCTCTTAGTGAGCTAGTTTTCTATGGAAGATTAGTTTTTGATCTTATCTTTTTTATGCCATATTATTATGTATATGATTTCATTTTCTTGTAGCTATTATTTTGTGTACATGCTTGACTCGTGTCTATCATAAACCTATGCATTCACTTAATCTAGAGATCTTGGCATCCACTCCAATAGAACGTAGTCAAGTATAGAGCATCTTTGAGTTGAAGACGATACCATTGAGATGGTTGAGTGAAATAGATTTTCTTACTAAGAATTAAGTCATCCATAATAGATTATAGAGATCATTAAAACTGTAGGATACTTGAGAGATTAATGTTTGTGTAGGCCTTGAGAAGGTTGTGAACTTTAAAATTGTAAATAAGATAGAAGAGATGAGTAATCATGGCTTCACTTTTCTAAGGTTTTCTCAAATTAAATTTCTTTGTTGTAATTATTGTGTATGTCTCTCTTTTTTCTGTGTTTTTTTCATTACATGCATGTTTCTAATTTTTGAAACTAGTCTACTATATCAAACACTTAATAAAGCATAAGAATCATCTATCACAAATAAAACTTGTTCATAAAGCTTAAACAACTTTATATTCATAATTCACTAATGTAAAATCACTTAGATTGTAATCATGTATTAATTACTAACATGGAAAGAATGTGTTAGATGTTTTTTAAATGTATGTAGCATGTAGGGATTGAATGTGAATAGTTATATAAGAAGTGCATGATGTAGATGGCAGTCATAAGAGTGGGATAAACATAATATTACAACATTTTATGTGTTTTTTTATAACATAGAACCTAGGGATAAAAAATATGGAGAGTATAGGATATGTATAGATAATTTCATAGTGTAATATCCAAAACATTACGTATCAGTTTATGTCACTTCCAACATAGTCTATTTAATAAGCAAATGATTACTTTAAAAAGAGAATAAATGTGAGAACATGAATGTTGGTCTTATAAAGTGAAAAAATTAGTTTTCTAAATAAAATAACAATTTCAGTTAGTTTAGGTGATTTTATATTATATTGTACATTTTCTTTGATATTTCTAATTAAATTAGACATGAAAATACCCTACTGCATTGTGTGATTATTCAATACTAGACTAAAAGAAAACTAAAAGGGAGGAAGTAATGAACCTGTCAAGAGGGAATTGAATGAGATATTCACTTCAAAATGTAATTTTAACAAGAAAATTCCAAGTAACTATATTCATATTTGGATGTCTTATTTACTCACCAATTCACCATGGTTGTGATTTTTTGTAGCTTCAAATCAATCCCATATAGTTCCAGATAGAAATATTATGAAGAATTATAAAAGTATTCAAGAAATTAATAGGAAGGTAGACAATGACCTTAAATAATGTGAAGTGGGGCGTTTGAAAATTAGGTTAGATTTATTGGAGTAATGGGAAAAGCTGAGCAAAGAGAGGGAGGAAAACCTCTAGGAAAACATTGGAGAAATGAGTGCTAACATTTTCTTACTATGAAATGAGAACATCGAGATGAAGATTTATGTTGAAAATTTAAGGAAAATAACCACATTGATATTAACATGGAAGATAAAATTGTAAAAATGAAAGTGTATCAACTTGTTTCAAGTGATCAATCTATTACTTTGCAAGAAAATAACTAAAATAATTCCAAATAAAAGAAAAAATATGAGGTAGAGATAAGAGTGTGAACAAAATTTATAATTCATTGCATGACTTACCCACCAATCACACCAATTTCATCCAAACATAATAAATCTAAGGAGGATGATAATGACCCATTATTGTCTTGGGGGAAAAATGTTTGTCTCTATTTCAAACTAGTCAAGTTTGGTTCATTTTAGACTAGTTTCTAACTATTTGAGATTGATTTTGGAAAAAACTATGTACATATTTCAAATTAGACTAAATGATTCATCATTGAGAAGAGAATAGAATTATAGAATAATGCAAAGTTAGGTCTTAAATTTATATGGAAGAAGTCAGGATGAGGTAAGAAACTAGTTTTTAATAATAATAATATAATAGAAACTTATAATAAGAAAGAGAATGGAATAAAATGAATAAGACTAAATACCAAATTAATATATGTAAACTATTGAATTTGAATTTGAAAATTGAGAAGACTAAAATTGATAATAAAATAAGAAATTAAAAGAAGGCATAAATAAAAAGGTAGTTAAACTAAAATTAATAAATTATTTTTTATAAAATTAAAATGATCAAATTCTTAAAATCTCTTTCTTAAATTAATGTTAAGTAAATTAGATAAGAATCCAAAATGTTGATATCATACCAAGAAGTCGAAATTTAAACTGGATGAGAAAGTGTCAAGCTCTTGGTAGATTCAAATACCTTAGTCACATAATCAAAAATTAGTTGAGTAATATTTAACTAACAACAATAATAATTCAAACCACTAATTAATTAAGAGGAAAAATTAAAACAAGAACAAAGAAACAAAGTATAGGGAAGAAACTAAAAACATACACCTGCTAACAAAGGGAACCCAGAATATGAAACCTATGTCTATAAGAAAGTTTGAAATAATTAAAGAGAAGTATTGATATCACTATAGAATATAAAAAGTGTTGACATACAAATGGCTATAATAATTAGATGAAAAGTTGCAACATTAACTTGTACAAAAATTTAAAAAAATAGTTTGAATGTAAAATAATTCAAGAAGTGAAAATACAACCTAATAATGAAAAATTAGACGAGGGAAGTGAAAGGATACCAACCTAGAAAGAAACTGAAGATAGGAAATGATATATCACTGATGACAAAGGAAATGAAAGTATAAATGTAAAATAATACTATATACCTAGACATTTAGTACTAGGAAAGAGGGGCAAAACTATGTGAAAAGGAAGATGGAGTTTGAAGGACTACTACTAGGGTTTTTTGGAAAGGTAAATCAAATGTTTCCAACAATAGTTTAGATGTAGGCCCACCTATATTCAAACTATTTTCATGTTTGTAAATATCCACAACTTCTCTTATACAAGACTTCTATAAGTGATCTTCCATGGATAAAACTTTGGTGTCCTTAATGCAAACATGATGTTTGGTATTCATAGAATGTTCTACTAGGGATAACTTGATTACTCTATCATGTTTTAAATTAGTTGCATGTTCCATGATTCTTGTGTTAATGGAATTCCTAGTTTCACCACTATATGCCATCTTGCAAGAGTAATTGATTTTGTAAACAAAATTTATGAGAGTAGGGTCTAAGCTAACTTTGGAAAACTTGATCATTTTTCTAATTTTTTTGTGAGGAATGAAAATGGACCAGATATCATTCCTCAAAATTTTTTAAATTCTAAGATGCCCTCAATGTAAGGGAGATACACAACTAGATTTTTAAAACCATCTTCTTTAACATGAGGGTTCACTTTGGTAGTTCTATCTGATTTAAAAGATTTATCAATTTGTTTTTTATTATAACCATTCTTCTTAAAAAATTCAATTAATTGAATTCTCTCCTCATCTAAATGGTCCTTACCACATATTATAAAACCTTTAGTTGTTAGGGTTTTTAACACCCCAAATTTTTGGGACGAGTGATGATGTGAGTTGGCATGTAGATACAGATTAGTGTGTATCAATTTCTTAAATACCTTATGGTAAAAGGACCCATCTGGTTTCTTCAAAAGGATTACATAAAGTAAAGGAAGGTTTCCATTTTTTTCTAATTATTTAGTGAACTTGATTTTAGTTATAACATTATTAATGTGTTGATGAAATTCTTCCATTTTTTCTAAACCTTGTGGCCAGTTTACATGGGTGTCATCCACATATATTTTTCACTATTTTGGTCTAAGAGGTGTGTCTTCAAAAAATTCCATCAATAAGTTTGTAACCACTGGGGAAAGAGGAGATCCCATTGTAACACCTTTCGTTTGCTCAAAAATCAAATGCCTAGGATTGAAAAAAGTTGATCTCAAATAAAACTCAATTAACAATTTAGTTTCTTCATCAGTGTATCTACCCACTACTCTAATAAATTCCTCAATGGGAATTTTTGTGAAAAGAGACACAATGTCAAAGCTAAATAAAATATATTCATTGTCAACTTTCTTATCTTCAATAATATCAACAAAATCTAAAGAGTCTTTAATGAAAGAAGCTTTTTCTTGCTACAGGTATGATTTTTATAGAAATAAAAGAGACTAAAGGGTAAGTAAGTGAATTAGTGGTATCTATAACAGGTCTCAATGGGATACCTACTCTATGAATCTTGGGGAAACCATAAATCCTAGGGATAATTTTATTTTTTGGAAGGAGATGTTTCTTAACATTGTCATTCAAGTAGGAGAGATTAATAATTTTTTTAGCTTTTTGAGCTACTTTGGAAATTAGGTTAATTGATAGTTGACTATAACTTTCATTGTTTAGAATATGGTCTAACATCTTAAAATCATATTTGATTTTTCACATCACAACTATAACATTCCCTTTTGTCAGGATCTTGCTCTACCAAAAGAGCACAATATGATTACCAAACCAAGCAACTTAATATGCGAAAATTAACCAGATTCACCAAGTAACTAGAATTCAGAATAACACATGATATGAGAGACAATACACAAATTGTATTAACACTTTATACAGAAAAGAATACAATAAAGAAGATGCCACTTCTTCTCCACCACCTTACAGAGGTTTCCCACACCTCAAGTGAACAGTAATTCTTCTCCCCAAAGCTCTCCCTCTCAGGTCCCAACACCCAACTCAAAATACAGATTTGGTGTTCACCTCCTGTGCTCCACGCATACCACAAGTGCTACACGCACTCCACAAGCACTCCACGTGCTCCACAAGTACTCAAGGTACTTCAAGTAGATCTCCCATGAACCTGCAATAACTTGCACTTCAACAGACCATACTTATGGAAGGAACTCCCTTACCTTCCTCTTTTCTCTATCTGAGTACACACCTGTACTCCAAGTAGATCCTGCCTGATACTGCTCCCTGTTGTGTTGCTGTCTATATGATCCTGCACACCTGCAAATCAAACACGGTTCTGCTCACCTGTGAACCTTGACCTTGCACACACATACACCTGCAGATCAATGATATTACTTACCATGTAGATCTCCTATATAGGCCATGCAACTATGACCAAGATCCTACATACATGAAGAACCCTGCTGATTCTCCAATCTAGCACCTACACCTGGTACTGTGGAACTAGGAGGAACACCCTTGCTCACCTCACACACAGAAGGAGCAAACATTGCTCAACTCAAACTAGAACACTTTTCCAATACAACCATGAGTCTATTATATAGATCTCATCCAAACAATAATTAGACATCTAATTACAATAATTAAATCCATAGCTCTCAGTCTAAAAATAGCTCTAATCATGCAAACACTTGGTTCGTTAGCTAACTGCCTGTAATAAGCGCAGTCCGAACCACACAGGCGACCGACGTCGGTCCCTGTCGGCCTGGAGGTCGCCGACGCTGGCTGATCCATGACCAACGTCGGTTGCCTTCCTGTCTTCTACCTGCTGACGTCGGTTGGCCAGACCAATGCCAAAGACTTCTGACACTCAGCAACTCATCCTGCAACCTCCTCCATGTCTGCATCAGTGAAGCTTTTAGCTCCACAACCTAACACCTTTGTCAGCATTAATGATAACAATGTTTTCATAAGAGTTGATATTTTTCAAGGCATTTTATTCCACTTTAGAGATGTTACGAATAGAGGGTTTAAATTTTATTAATGTCATGGAAAAATCTTATCTCAATTCTTCATTTATTTCAATTAGAATGCCTTTTAGTGCATTTTCAATTTCAACTTAAAAAATCTTGTTTGAGAATATAATTAGGTACCACCACAAAATTTTGTCTAGTTTTTAATATGTTGAAAGAATGTCATTACAAAGAGAAACTTGATCAGTTGACAAGAAGTTTTGTCTCCCATTCATCAATAGGCCCTTTATAGATACTATTTAACTCAACTCCCTCATGTGAAAAAATTGCATGACCTATGTTAGGAGATAAAGAAGGTAGGAGAGGGTAATCAAAATTTGTAGTGACCTCGAGGTGGTTGACACAAACAATAGAAGGTTCCATCAAGTTAATTAAACTAGGATGGGAAACAGTATTAGAAATAGGAGGGGAATTCAAAGGGAAAGGTTTAATGACTCCTTAATATGAAAGGATAAAAATATTAGTGCTTAAATTTAGGTTCAAGTTGACATTCATGCATGTTTTCACTAGTTCAAGATATTTGTTTCTCAATTCAAAATGGGAGTCATTCTTAATATCTAGATTGTTCAAAACCTCCTATATAGTTTTAGGAAAGATTATATAAATAACAATATTTAAAATCAATAAGATGAGGTGGTGATCAATGCAGATTTGAATCAAGTTGAATATTAGTGGTGGAAAAAGGCATAAAGAGAGTAGGTGGGTTAAATAAATGGTGCATACCTTGTTCTCTAGATGCAAGTGTATTGGTGTGAAGGGAAGAGCTTAACCAACACATGCAAACTCATGATGGCGGTTGATCATCATCGATCATTGGGGGCTAGTCATCGATAGTCATTGGGGGTTTGTTTAATGCTTAAAACTAACCATAGTTTAATATGTAGTTAAGTCATTATTGATACCACTGCTTTATTATAACCATCCCCACCATGACAACTACCAAATTCACCACTAACTTCACTACTAACTCCATTTCAAATTATCACATGGCATGGACCCAATGAGGCAAACCCAACGAGGCATGGCATGCTTTATAATCATGCCCTGACATGTAAATAATCATGGTTTTTTAGTTTCACCTTAATAATGGTTTGTAATCTTACTATTAATCAGGAAATTCCAAGCTAAAATAGATGTCCTTCACCATTTTTTAACTACTAGATCCAAGGTGGAGGGAAATAGTTCAAGTGGAGGCGGTCCAAACAAGAGCGGAGGAGTTGGTATTTAGTCAAACATCGAGGTAAATCGTGGAAGGTTTTATCATTTTCATAGAGTCATTTCATTCCATCTAAGGGTTTTGTATGCCCCTATTCAAGGTTCCCCTTGCTTCTATATAGATTGTGTCTTAACACACAATGGTCTATATGATTGTGAATTGTGTTTATGAACTTTATTTATAACCAAACTATATATTAAGTTTTGACATAGTTTACAAGTTGTTTTTCCCATAAAAAACACATACTCAATTCTCCTTTTCAAAGGAAATAGAGATGTATTATTCAAACACAAAATATCCTTTAACAAAAAGTCATTTTAAAGGACAAAATAAAGCAAAGCTCAATGTTACCTTATTAAAATGGTAGTGCATATGACCCTGCATAAAAGATAATGTTACATATGACCCTACATAAAATTGAATCCCTAACTTATTTAGGATAGATTCATTCATATTTTTTATCATAGAAGGGCAAGTGGTCATTGAATAAGTTAAACAATGAAAGAAATCCTAGACTTGTTTATAAATGTGAAAAAAAATAAAATACATAGCTTATTAACACAAAAAATCCAAAACATAGGAAGCAAGAATAGGTATGGGGAAAAAGGGAAAATGCTTCAGATAAGCACATTCACAGTGTGTTCATAATCCTCCTTTGCATAAATTATTTAGATGAAAATGCAAATAAAAGTAGGGAAGATTGTAATAAATCCTTTAAAAGGACATACGTCTTTAATTTTACCTATACCTACTATTTTTGGGGCCCTATTTCTCCTTGGCAGAGGCCCACTATACATAAGGTTAAGCTCACCCAAGATTTTTTCTTTGTTAATAAGTTATTTTTATATAGAAAGACAAGCTCTTTTATGCAGGGTCATATGGACTACGAATTTAGAGGAAGAGATTTTTTCAATAAGGTACAATTGGGTGCATAGGAGCCTCTCTATTATTTTCCAATATTTAATATCTTCACCTCTATTTTCAACTCATGTGTTTTTATTCATCATTTTATGTGTATTTATGCTTAGACTTTCAAAAATGTACTCTATTCTTTGTGATGGGGTCATCATGTATGTGTGATTTTAAGTAATTTGAAAGTGTTACTCTTATCATGTTTCATGTGTTTGTGCAAACTTTCACAAAGTAATAGTGTGTGAAGTTATACTCCCATTATAGGGTGTATAAGAGCCTCTATAGTATTTTCCAAGCTTTAATTTCTTTAGTTATATTTTTTATTCTTGTGTGTTTATTCACCATTTCCTATGTATTTGTGTTTACCAGTGCCAAAATGTACTCTATTCTTTGTGATGGGGTCATCATGTATGTGTGTTTTTAAGTAAATTGAAAGTGTTATTCTTATCATATTTTATGTGTTTGTGTAGACTTCCATAAAGTAAGAATGTGTTAATTCATGTTTGTGTTTGCATTACTCCCATTGTCCTATGCAATGTATACTTATTATTGTTGACTTCTGCATTCAAAATGTTTAGTGAGTTTATTAAATATTGCCATCAACATCTTTCATAGATGATGAAATTGAAATTAATTTTTTTGTATACAGTCTCCATGGACTTGATATTTAAGTCTTCAAAAATATTATTGGTAACCTTTGAAATTTACAATAGACATGTTTTGGTTCTTTTAAATTTTTCAAAATGTAATGTATCCAGTACATTTTATCTATCTCATCTACTAATTACAAAGGTTTATTTATCTTGTCTTTGAATCACCACATGAGGCGTTGTCATATTATATAGATAGTTTCCAAATGAATTGGTATGTTAAGTTTCTATAATGCAAAAATACAATCTCTGATTTGGAATGTTACACTATCGACATAAAATGTAATGCCTTCTCATATGTACATTTCCATATTGGAGGCTCGTAACATATACTTTCAATATAGGATGTCAATTTCATGAACAATGGTTAGTCTAATTATTCTATGACTACTAAGTTACATTGTCAACTAGTCAAAATACCATAGCTTCTGCCACACCATTTTACTCTCATCATGAGCTTTATGGTGATTTCTATAAGCATTTCATTGGTAAGGGTTATTGTTGTAAAGTATATTCTTGACTTGTTTGAATGCAAGTTGTTTGTTGGAAATAAATACTATGAATGTTAACTACTATAGATTTAAGATGGATTAGTGGGAATTAGATGATTGTCTCAAATAAATTTATGCTAAGACCAAATAAATGGTATGCATTTTTAGCTATTGTACTCAAATGTGAATTTTAGTTGTATTTTTTTTTGTTGATGCTAATATGTTATGACATACATTGTGTTAGGAGAAAGAAGTTAGTCAGAAGTCCTCATTACATGCAAGTGCTCAGTTTAGACATTCCCCTCATCCCCTCAAAGATCGAAGGAGGAAGCTATATGTAGGACCAAAAATTGGGGATGGTATTCCCACTATTATGAGACAACCATCCCCTAATCATGAACAACTAGGGGTGAAATCCTAGTGTGAGATGGAATCTTTACCAAATAAAGATGAAAACAAGGGGATAACATGGGTAATTTTATTGATGGTCCATGTATTTTCAATGCCTGCTTTAATGTTCTTACCACATATGTAAAATGCTCAATATTTATGAACCATACATCCCTCTTTTGATTTGTTATGTTTGCCTTTTTTAATACTGTAGGAGGAGGAGGTGGAGTAGATCGAAGGTGAAGAGGGTATCCCTAAAGCCCCCAATGACTGTTTCTCAACAGATATATGGGAACCTTTGGCTGCCCTTAATGTTTTATTGTTCCTCATGTTAAATAATGCTTCTTTCTTCCCTCTTACAACAATCAAAATTAAAATACTTTTGACTGACACACCATGAATTTTTATATGTTGTTTTTGTTTTGTGTTTTAGTTGGGAGGGGTGGACTAGAACCACATAGACATGGCTAATAGTCACCTTTATAATGACTATGTCCCTACAAATGTACATATTTTTTGTACTCTCTCTTTCATTTGCCATGCTCAATAATTTCAAACCATGCATCTCTAGTTTTATATGTAATATTTTATTATTATTGTAAGAGGAGGGGGTGGAGTAGACTGAAGGTGAAGGTGTCCCCAAACCATATAATGAATATTTCTTAAGATATGTATGGGAACCTTTAGTGGCCCTTAATGTTTGATTACTCTAGATGTTAAATAATGTTTCTTTATTCCCACTTAGAACAATCAAGATTAGAATTCTCTTGACATGCCATGCATTTTTCTATATTTTTTTTATTTTTTGTTTTAGTTGGAAGGGGTGGAGCGGAGCCACATGGACATGGATAATAGTCACCTGCATAATGACTCTATCCCTAAAATTGTGCATATTTTTCTAGTCTCTCTATCATTTGACATGATCATAGCCCCATGTTTGTTGTTCCATATATGTTTGGAGTTTGACTAACATGTATATGTCCACCTATGTGGTAGGAGGAGGTGGAGTCATATGACCATGATGATAATGATGATGAAGATGTTGATGATGATGATGATGGTGATTAGATTCTAGACACTTTGCAATCTAAAATGGAGGAAGAATCAAATGTTGTAAGAACATTTAATTGTCTTTGATGACATTATCTTATGTTTATTTTTTTATGCTTTTAACATTATATTATGTTTGATGGCATTAGACTTTGTTTATTTCTTTATTATCTTAACCTCACATCTCTTCTTTGTTCAATGATAGTATGAAGTTGAGTATATAATTAAAGATTGAGGAATTACAAGGTGAAATGTGCACATTTGCTTGTTGAGTCTATGTGACACATTTAGAGTTGATGGTGGTTGTCCATTTTAGTCATGAGATAGGCTTAACACTCACTTTTGTAAGATTCATGGTTGGTAACCCATTCTAAGGAGGCACCCTGGGTGTGCTAAAAGTGAGAAATGTATTCCTAAGGGAAGAGAAATCAACAAAAGGCAAATAAAAAGGAGGCAAATAAAATAACTCTTGAAAAATCAAAGTATCATCAAGAGAGATAGGCTAGAAATATCTTGGATGGCTAGGGAGGATGTGTCTGAGTTATGTTATCTCAGTAAGACAACATTGATTTCTATCAAATACAAGATGGTTACATATGATTCAAGTGAAAATTTGGCACAAATAAGGGAAGCCTACATTCAACAAAGAGAATATCATCAATAAATGAAACAAGAAAGAGAATGGGTAGAGCAATAGCAAGGTGCATGCAATAATGGACCTCAGGTTAAAAGCATTATGTTCATTGCTTTTCACAAAGTTAATGTTAATTTAAATTTAGCTTACTCAATATTAACATTGATATTTCTACAAAACTCACCATTTTGATTATAGAGGGATGACCCTGAAGCCCATTCTAGTGATGAGGATCACATTCCTTTAAAAGAAATGCATTTATGAAATGGTAGATCTGTTCGTTGAGGGGGCGTAAGTAATGAAAGTGTGCATGATAGGTTGCCTCACAAATTAATATTGTACTTATTATGATGACTACATATTATATGCACTCTTGTTTATTCCATGTACCTTTCTTTCAACCCTACCATTACATATTTTGATAGTGATGTATATTGTTATTGCATATAGGCTTTTGGTGGAGACAAGTTATCGCAGTCATAGGTATGGATGTACCATGTTTAGGAGGTATGATAGTTACTTCTTATTTACCAAAACTGACAAGTTTATTCTTCATGTTGGTGTCTTATTATTTTTTTGGTTGAGATTTCTAAACTACACATTTTGAAATGCAAGTGTCTAGGATGACATGCATATGCATGAATTCATGTGGTTGATTGCTTCCACTTCTTTATCCATTTTTAGAGGCCCAAAGGCCACTCCATGAACATTGATATTGCGTTGTGGCTATTGCCTTAGATACTATTATTTATATACATACATTTTGGCATAATATATATGACATATTTGATGTGTGGTCAAACATATTATTTAGACAAGACATTTGAATTCAAGTGTTTCATTTCTAGTTTGTGTTAGATACGTAGTTTGTTTTTTAAGTATGATTCAAGCAATGGTTTGGTGGTTAATTTTCATTTACTGATGTATTTCACAATCATGCATCGTTGAATGATGTAATGTTTTTCCCATGTACTCATCATATATTTTTTACGTGTAAGGTATGTGTTATTTTTGACTGGTGATTTATCATCTTCACATGTATACCTTATTTTCCGTTCATTCTTTCACATGTTGGTGATAGAGTTCACATGTTTACATGTCTCTATGTCTATATAAAAGTAATCATGGTGGTGAGGAGTGAAATATAATATTTGTATGCATGGGTTATCTCTCTAACATTCCTTTGTCTCATATCGTGTGTTTTTATATTCAATCAATTGACACAACAACTGTCAATGACTATGGCACATGGTTTGAGGCATGGTAGTAGGGGTGAGAAGGATTGGGGCAACACTAATACATCATAATGACCATGCCATAGGTAAATATTTCATACTCCAATATATTGATTTCATTTTTTTCATTTAAGTTAGAAAACTCTTTGTGTGTAAGGTAACTATTTTTAATTATAAAAAAATTGGATGTTCTTAGCTTTTGAATATTCTCATGGACCCTCATTTATGTCTAGTTTTTTTAGCTTTTCAATGCTAAAAATATTAAATGCTATCATTGAATTTCACATGTATCATATTTTTTATAGATGAAGTCTTAAATCTAGAAGAGAATGTGGCTACCTAATTTCCCAAGGATATGGAAGAACTTCTCTCAAGGATGAGATCCCAGAATGTAATGGGTATAGAAGAACATCTTGGTTTGCAACTATCACTAGTGGCTACAAAAAAAAATCACTCAAGAGGGAAAACTAGTTTTTAATTGAGCTTCTTGATGGTACAAGGGTAAAGGTTATCAATTTGGAAAATGTGTTGGTTGATAAGACCACAGAGGTCAATAAATTACATTGTACACTTCTCATACTGACGGTTGAGAAGATAGATGCTGAAATAAAGTTTGTCAATCTACAAGCTACCCATGCCTACACAAAATCACTCCATGATGCAAGGGTAGAGACTATGTGGGCCATGTAAATGAGTCTCAAAGGAATAGTTTCCATATATGAGTAGCAGTCATAGATTTTGAAGGTGGAATTTGATATCTTATTTTCATAAGCCAATGGAAATTCTCCCAATAGACGTGGTATTCCATACATGAAAAATGATAATTAGTTATGTGAAATGACTCATGTGTCCAATATTATATGATGTATGATTATGACTTTGGATGGAAATCAATTGAAACACATGCTTATTCACATTTTAATCTATAAAATTGATGTTTATTTTCCACCAGTTACTTCATCTTATATAAGAAATTTTGTGCAATTTTTGAAGCTGGTAAGATATGATAAGTGTATATAACTATTTAGGCATGGTAAGAGGTTTATAAATGCTTATGATTATATTTTTACATTTATAGATATGTCATATAGTGAAAATCAAGTTATAATGCAATCTTTTTGGTAAGAAAACTCTAAGTGGGAAAAGGGAAATCAAGATTCAGTTATGTGTCCTCTTCTAGGAGTTTGGAGTCAGTTAGCAAGAGTAGATAGGTATTCCATTTGAATGTGCAAGAGATAAAGAATAGAGAGAAATCCATAGAAAACTTGTTGTAGACTTATATTCCTTATTTTGAGTAATTGCTTTTGTGGTTGAGTATTAGTGTTTTGTTAATGAAGAGTGAGACTAGTAATAGTTTCCAAATATGCTTGAAGAATATATATCTTAAAAATACATTTTCAAGGTATTTGAATGAACATATTTGAGAATACACATTTAATTAATTAAGAATGAAATCTTTGTATTGAAGACTGTGTCTATAGACCCCTATTTGGGTGTTGTTTCTCTTGTTGCTCTTCTATTGGTGCTAGTCGCCCTTTTCAAACTTGACTCATAACCATTGTAAAACCTCTTTGAGGTAGTTACACTTAGTTTTTTTTCATATAAAAGATGAGGACTTTTGAATGGAGTTAGTTATGCACGTATATTTTAAGACAACATTCGAAGGAAGAAGGAAAAAAAGACCCTATTCAAGGAGAGTGTGAGTAAACCCCCTATTTTATGTTTTTTGATTGTATAGCAGACTGTGAATGACAAATTCATTGATCAATGGTATTAGATAGTAATGTTACACATTTCTGAAGGAGTATTTATCTATTCTTAAATTAAAATTTGTAGGATTGATAATTCATTTATTAGTGTTGGAGGATAGCAATAGGCAAACCCCTATTTTAGGATTTTTTTTGTTTTTGTGTAGTCTGATTGTATTCTTGGTGAATGAATGATCATTGGACCTAATTTGCATTGTTTTCTTTTACATATACCATTTTTTGAAATTTTTTGAAAAGTGTATGAATGAAGGAAAGACTTAGGAAGCTCATTTGGTGTTATTAAATTGATTAGCAACCCTATAAACTGTAATAGTCAATGTATGGCATAAGTTGACTATAATTCATGAAGGGTCCTCCTATCACTCAATAAATGATTTGAGACTATTATGTGAGTCATTTGATTGATATTTCTAGGTTTCTTAACATTTAAATGAGCTTTGTACACAACATAACTATTTTGGCAGCATACAAACCTACAGATGGTCATAATTGTTCATAGTCAAGTCTATTTTAGTTTAGTTAACATGTCTAATAGATTGCTTAGCACCTGCACACAATTAGAAAAGATAATCAAGGGCCAGATAGACCCTACAAAGAAATTTTGGAAGTTTGAAACACTCTAAGACCATAACCAATTATACTAAATAAGAAATAGGGTCAAAAGGGCTAGTAGGAAGCGACTAAAGGACTAGTGTGTTAGAGAAGGAGTTGTAAGTTCAAACCTTTTGCAAGGAACCCCTGCATCAAACATGTTAAAGAACCATAAACCACATTCTGAGTAATGAATTAGTGAACTTTTGCAAATAAATGCAATCAAGAAAAAGTCAAAGTGTGAGATAAGTAGCTTATTGTCTGCATCAATATTGAAACCTCAACATCAAGAACTAATATCAACATCAAGAACAACAACTAACATCAACACCAAGATTAACAATAAATATGTAATACACAAATATGT
This sequence comes from Torreya grandis, assembly GCA_037957365.1. Lineage (NCBI taxonomy): Eukaryota > Viridiplantae > Streptophyta > Pinopsida > Cupressales > Taxaceae > Torreya > Torreya grandis. Next base: position 408,294 of record JARHVA010003587.1, read on the forward strand.
AATTTATTTACCATTATATTAAACTATTTATCAATATTGAATCATATTTTTATGAAAATTTTCTATTGACTTTCATCATTGTCACTTTCATCCATTGGATCATATTCATCATCGCTTTCATCCTCTAGAACATGCGTGTAAAAAAATAGCAGTTCCATTCTTGAAATACTCTGACCTGGTTGTATGAGAGGAATGTTTTTGGTGTGGGATATTATGTATCTCTTCCAAAATGTAGCATATGGTTGTATTGGACAAATACTAGATGCCTAAAAGAGGTTATTTTGAATAGTATATAGTTCGAAACATACTCTAAAAGGTAGTTTTGCACCAATGAAAATATTTTGTACTTGATCTGGATGTACATAGACATTCAAATAATTAGACACCTTTATTGGTAAGAACTTCACCAAGAAGGGCCTAAGATATGTTGGAATAAATCTAGGAGTACCCCTCACATCAATCAAAATAGCATCATCTTGTGGCCATCCATATGACCACTATATGTAGAAATCATTGTCTAGCTTATTTATGAGTGTTGTGTACTCATAGTTCACCAACAAAACATGTTATTCAAGATACGCCATGTTGTAGTGGAGGAGAAGAGTGACCCAATTCAATCTACCAGGCTACCTAAAAAAAAATTTGGTTCCAAGCCTCCTCTAATTGATGGCCTGAGCCAGCACAAACGAGATTTTGTGCAATGTTTGCCATTTTGTATTGAGTTGCTCCAATATGTTTGATTTATTCCATATAAATTTTTGGAATTCATCTCATATTTCTACCACACTCCCCATGTATAATTGATGCCACATGCCACATAATTACAAAAATTAATTAGCGATAATTTCCAAAAATAAATCACAAATTGTAGTTAATCATTATGTTTAACTATTGAATAAAGATAAGATAAACTTTTGAATAAAGAAAGTTTTGAAATCAAAATATTGTCTAAATGTATTAAGTAACATAATAACACTATTTTTAAATCAAAGTAGGTCTTTCATATGACTCAAAATAGGTTAAAGGATTCAAATGACTATTTTGGAACCTAAAATGTGATATTATGCCTTATGCCCTACTTTGTTTCTATCAATAAAGAAAGGGTTACTTGTTTCTTGGGGATATACTATGAACCTATTGAAACCATAGTTATTGAGTGAAATGTTTTTTGTAATTAAACTAAGTGATTACAAATAATTAATACATGGATAAGGTTTACCTTTCTTGTAGACAACTCTAGCAAACTTTAAACCTTATTGATTCATCATAAAACGCCCTCTAAACAAGGTTTCCCACTATACAGTTAACACAAACCACTATGTACAAACAAAAAAATAGGGTATAATAGCTATTTTACTCACCTTGTACCTTTAAAGTCTCCTTCCATGATTCAAGAATTCTAAGGTGTCTTTCTCCACCTCTATTAACCACTATCATATTAAAATAAGACTTAGTTTCACTCAAATCAATGTAATTGCTCAAAATCATGTAGATGTCTCTTTCATTGTGTAACTAGAGAATCTATTTTTATCTACTCACACTATATATAGGATGTTAAACTTATTCATTTAATGTAATATCTTTACTCCTTTTTGAGACTTAGGCCCTTCTTTATGTTTTCATACTTCTTTATCTATGTGAACACTCATGTAAGGTGTTTGATCAAGAAAACACATAATATTAAAAGCTACTATTTGAAACTAATTTTACCAACCTTCACCAATATAATAAATGACAATGTATAATAGTTATTGCAATATTTTTATATGATATATGCAAATACACATATTCCAAATGACTAATAAGAAAACTTTCTTATTAAACTCTTGCCTTCAATCTTGGAGACACAAAATTTACCTACTCAGGAAACAAAATAGAGTTTATACTGGATCGCCTTAACTAAACCAAAATAGACTTGATTGTGGACAATTATGACCATCTATAGGTCTATATGCTACCAAAATAGTTATATTGTGTAAAAAAATCATTTAAATGTTAATAAACCTAAAAAGATCAATAAAATGACTCACCTAATGGCCTCAAATCATTTTATGAGCGATAGGTGGACCCTTCCTTCATGAATTATAGTCAACTTATGCCATGCATTGACTATTATAGTTTACAAGGTTGTTAATCAATTTAATAGCATAAAATGAGCTTCATGATTTTTTCCTTCATTCATACACTTGTTACACAATTACAATAAATGGTAGATACAAAATAACACAATGCCATGTAGGTCCAATGATCATTCATTTACTAAGAATATAATCAAACTACACAAAAACAAAAAGACTCCTAAAATAGGGGTTTGCCTATTGCTATCCTCCAACACTAATAAATGGATTATCATGGTTCAATAATTCTAATGTGTCTTTCTCTACCTCTCTTAACCACTATCCTATTGAAAAAACACTTAGTTTCACTCAAATCAATTCAATTGTCAAAATCTTATAGATATCTCTTTCACTATGTAACTAGAGAGTCTATTTTTATTTACTCACATTATATACAAGATGTTATACATATTCATTGAATGTAATGTGTCAATGTAATATCTTTACTCATTTTGATACTTAGATCCTTCTTTGTGTTTCCATACTTCTTTATCTCTATAGACACTCATGCAAGGTGTTTGATCAAGAAAACACATACTAGTACAGGCTATTATTTGAAACTACTTTACCAACCTTCACCAACATAATCAATTACAATCAGTAATGGTTCTTGCAAGATTTTTATGTGATATAATAAAATACACATATTCCAAATGACTTTAAAAAAATTCTTCTTTAAATCTTACCTTCAATCTTGGAGACATATAATTTGCCTACTCAGGGAACAAAATAGAGTTTATACTAGATCACTTTAATCTCTAATTTCAATATGGTGAGTGGTCATTTATGTGATTTTTGATATTGTTTATTATCAACTATAATATCTAATTAGATTTATTAAAAATATTTGTATTGTAATAATATTACCCTTGAGATGACAAGTAGGTTTGTCAAATAGTGAATGAAAGCATACAGTTTGAGCAAATGCCTATTTGATCTTTTCCTCATTCATTTCTATGGTGAATGTGGAGATAGAGTGCATATGAAGTGTTAGAGAGAATTTATTATGATGTTTAGGAGGTCAAACATGGAAAGTTTTTATGTGCTCATAGTTCTTTCTTGTTAATAGCATATAAACCAAAAACCTTGAATTGGTATATTGTATTCTTTATCTTGGAACTTGTTTTAGATTCTAAAGTGATTAAGAAAGGCTTGAGATAGTCTTGTCACAAGAGAACACACCTAATACAGGTTATAAAGAATATTGTAAAGATTTAAACTATCAAAACCCTGCTTACCCTATTTTTTACCATTAGATCATAGTCAATAATGACTGAGTTTTCTTGTTGGAGATTGATCTGATTCTAAATTCAACTGGTCATTTATTCTTTACTTGATTTGATCTTCAAAACTTCATTTCTTTATCAATCAATACACTTTTTCATTGGGATGATTAGTATAATTTAATTTTACATATATCTTTACTCTTTAGATACTTCTTGATGGATTTATACCTCCTTAAATCACATCCAGTCATACATTATCTCATTCCACTCCTTACACCTACTAAATTGTCTTACTCTCTTTCATTGGCTTTTTACTAGGCTAGTCACATAGGTCTCAATGTCTAAAATATTGTTTAAGGTTCAATGAATCCATAATTAATCATTTTATGGACTTAAGTATCATAATATACTTGTCCACACTCATTTTAATGCTTCCAATACACCTTAACACCCTTTATCAATAGTCAAGCTCTCAATTGCATTATGAGGCTTGTAGCCTTTTTCTTAGAAATTTTCCATTGGTTGACCAATTTAGGCCTTCTTACAAATATCTAGTTACACTTTCAATCTCCCTCTATTCTTAATGAGGTGTTTTAAAATTCTCAAGCCTTGAATCCACTTCTAAATAGAAGCTCCTTTGTTAAAATCTTGCAAACTAGGGCTAATTAGGCCTATTCCATAACCACCACTATCAAAACTATAATTTTCCATACTATATAATATTGGAACCTTTTCCATTAGTTATATTACCTCAAATTATTCTAGACTACAAATTTTTTAGCAATTTGAATGGTTAAATCTCATTAAGCAACCAACCCCTAATCACAAGGTTTGAATCCTACACAGGCCGAGAGACTTCTAAAACCCTTATCATGAGTTATACGATGAATCAAAGGTTCAAAAAAAATATAAAACTTATTTTTTGGTGTCTCAAACCTATTCCAAGCCTTATAACCTCCTTCTATATCACTATTTACCCTTTTCACTTGAGAATGTCCCTTGATTGTGCAAGAAAACACAACTGTTATAGGTCTATGACTAGTCTAGACATTCAATGGGTGATTACCATGTCAAGGAAAGATAAAATCATCTTTAATATGTTACTATCAACCTTAAAATATCCACTAAAGTATTAATAAGTCATTATAATTACACTTTCCCTTACTATACTAAGTTTCTCAGTCCAACTAAGGTCTGTATAAAACAAGATAAGGGTTTATAAAACAATTATTTTTCAACTATGTTGCCACTCATTGGAACTAGTATCTTATTACCATCAACTCCTCCAACATAGGTTCACTATTTACAACCATATTCTCTTGGCTATATCACTGTTCTTTATGTATTGATAGTATAGACAAAATAATAACAAAACATGTAGGGGCCTGAGTACTCAAACAAGGTATACACATGCACCCTTAAAAACCTAATATTGTCTCTCCTTAACTTCATGATTAGACCTTATTCTTATTTCTATTCATTAAAGGAATATGTTTAACTCATGCTAGTTTCTTTGAACAAATTTTTAATTCTTTATCAGCCCTCTAAAACAAGGGTTTCTTGTGTGTGACTGGGGTCTAGCTAAATAACAAAGACTTACTTCTCTTATCAAGGTTTGTCCCATCCATTTAACATTAAAAACTTAGCTACAACTTTGTATACATGGATTGAAAAAATCAGAAGCACACACATTAAATGCAAATTATTTTAAAAAATTATGAATAAAATTTGGGATCATGAAATGTTATGATTATAATATTTACACAAAACAGTGTTATTGAAGAGATTTTAAAAATTTTAACGTAATATGTTATTTTGAATTATGATAAATTCAATATATGCACAAAATGTGCTTGCCAAAAAAGTTTTTGAGACTTTTCAAAAATTATTTAGAAGATGTAAACTTGACATTAAAAACACTAAATTTATACAAACATGCCAATAAATCATAACATAAAATCCTCATTCATCTACCAGTCATAGTTTAATGTTGATTATAAAAGGATGCTCTAATAAAATAGAGGATATTTGATGCAAAATAAGTTGGGGAATGTTTATAAAGAGTTTTATTTTGTGAAACAAAAATTATTGCTCTAAAATTTCATTAGTTAAAAATATAACTCTCATCACCCATTGGACTTTATTTTCTTCTATTTTATTGTTCATGTTGCATTTAATTATATTAGGTTAGTTGTTACTTTATTGAATTTGTTTAAGCCATGAGGTGGTGGGACATGGGTTTATATAGTACATTATAATCTATTCAGTCGTATGTTGGTGTTTGTGATGGATTTATTTTAGTTCTCTAAGCTTTGCTTGAAAGTGTTATGTAAAATGCACTTTTTATTTCCATAAGTACATATTTGTGTCATTTTTATTTTTTTTGGTATGCTCAACATATTTTATTTTGGTAAAGTTTTTTAAAATAAAATTTGGTGATGTTATATTTCAAGATATCATATATTATACAAATAATAATAATGATACATAAAGGTTATATATCAAATCATCTAGTTATAATTAATGGCTTAAACTCTTCATCAAAGGAAAAAAAATTAGGTGAACACATGTAAAAATTAGTAAACAAAAAGCAAGGTTGAACAACACATGACAATTAAAAAAATTACATCACATGATTTAAGTATAAGCTACAACACCTGAGGAAGATGGCAAAGGATCATCATTTGGTGGTAGATTCACCCAAGTAGAAGGCTCTTCTAAGCATGAACAAGGTATTAAAGCTACTAATGAATGAAATGAACCTCAGAACTCTTGCATTCTTCATTTTTAAAATTTTAGTAACATCATTTGTTTATATTATATTTATAAATTCAATTTATGTTTATAATAATGGCTAGCTTTACTGCATTCCTCAGGATAGGGTTTAAATATCATTCATAAAATCCTTACAGAGACAGTACATTTATGTAATATTTTACAATGTGTGGACAATCTAAAAGAACTATTCACCTTTGAAAAAGGTATTTATTTTTCATTACATGCATTTATTATTGTTACATGCATATATTATTATTAGTTTGTCACTAAAACCTACAAAGGGCTACAATCAGGATATATGATCTCTATTATGTCCACCCCTATCTCACTTCACTACCCTATTAAGCTCATCATCCTAGATTTGACATTTTAGATTATTATGAGGTGGGGTTGGAAATGTGTCATCTCTTGTGATATGCTCTAATATCTACGTCTATTAATATTTTCTATGAATTCTCTTTGTCTATAGGTGGAATTTCCATGCCCATCCTACACTTTTTAGAATGGATGAGGCATTGGGTGTTGTGCATTTGATATCACCCTGCTTCGTACCTTGTTTTAAGCCTTTGCCATATAGTTTTTGAAGAATGCCATAGTTTATACACTTCTATCCACTGCACAACATCTGTCAAATATCTCGTGTGCTCCATATATCAGGGCCTCAACATCATCAACTCTAGTATTATACGAGATCTATTCATAAAGTGAAAATAATCTAATCAGAAATGCTAAAAAATATGACAAACATATGACTACAACTAGTTACTAGACTTACAATATCAACCCCCCTCAGCTGGTCTTTAGTATCATCCACTAGATTTACTATAACACCTTCTAGTTCATGGCCTAATCCTTGCATATCCATATCTGATACACCATGCATTTCGGTGTGCAAATCTCTAACTTCCATGCTTTGTCCCTTATTTTCAATTTGAACTCTATTTTCCTTGACCTGTTAATGAAAATGTATTACACAAACTACAATGACCTCAAAGTTGTCAATGCATACAGTATGCAAGGGAAAGAAAACTTACATTGTACTCAACATCAATGTTTTTGATGTTCTCATTAACACCATGCATTATGGTTGCATACTCTACAATTACCTAAGTTGTCATCTTTCTCATTAGGTCTACCTTGAGCACATGCTTCAAAGTATACCCTTGGATTGAAAATGAGCAATTAGACATCGACATAGAAGGCATTACATTGAAGACGTGATAATGCAACATCTCATCTTTCCTACTTTTCACCCATGTCATATAAGGTTCACTATTATCAAAAGTAACATGAGAATTTGGGATGTTCAAAGTATGTACCCTTGAAATATTTTCATGTGTTTCTACTTTAAAGTTTTTGTGGAAGCAGATGTCCTTGCATAGTTATAGCCACTAATAATTATGTAAACTAATGTTGTTATTTAGTGAACCAACCAATCCACCCTCCAATGTGTAAAATTATGTATTATGATTTAGAAATGACATTTCAATGGGAATGGTTAGATTTTATAGATGCATGGATGTCTTCCCCAGTATACATAAGTGTCTGACAACATCATGACCACATTCCAACCCTGTATGCCTAGTGTTATTCCCAATATTCAACAACGGTGGTATGAGAGGAGTGATATCTTTCTAAAAATAATTGGACTCCTTTGTAGCCATGTCCTCATCGACACAACTATGCATTATGAACCCAAAGTCCTAAAACATTACATGACTAACATCATCATCTTTCACCTTTGCTATCAAATTATTTAACTATGCATGATTAACATGCCAAATGTATAAGCAGACCTCACAATCAAATGTCTCCCTGAACAACATAATATTTTTGCATAATTAAATATAATAAGGAGGGGATGGTATCTATGAACATACAATTTTGAAGTCCATGATGCATGTATGAATAATGGCAATGCACCCAATAGCTTTTATCTCTGTACCAGCATCATCGACCATGAAGGTACTGATTATCCATTCAAGGTCTTTCAAATGCACTCTTTGAAGAATAATTTTCATCCATTGTCTTATTTCAATAGTACATGACTAAGATATAATGACCCATGCAATGAGCACATCTTTCTATTTTGAATCAAACACCAATAATATGTACAATTAGAACTATAAAAGAAAATAATAAAAACATTGGAACAACTACTATTATTACAAACATTAAAACAACTAATATAATCAACTACTCTTACAAACATTGACATAATACATTCATTACATCCATACTAAATGTTGCATCCATCACCAATAAGCTATGCTTCCCAAATCTCAATAGCCATTCTATCTATTATGGGAGTTAGATGCCCAAGATGAAGGGGATTTCCCCATCCCCATCAAGCTCTCCCCCATTGTATCCCTAATAGAAAAACCACTTGTCAAGATTGGCCAATGCCCACTCTTGAACACTTATTACATCATCATCATCATTATACACATATTTTGCCTCCTTGATCAACCACTCTTTGTTGTATATGTCATCCTTGCTCAATAAATCATCCCACTTTATTTCACTACTAAACAATATAAGTTTCTAATGCACCATCTCCTAGAGTTTAAGGTGGATAGCATCAGCAAGCATTCCCAAAAATAGTAGCTTATGAACCCATTCATTGAGTTAGGGGCTAATATGAGGAGCAAAATAACATTTGTTGCCCTTGAATTATTCATATTGTTGGTCTTAGCAATAGTTGAGCTCATTGTCCATGTGTTCTACTTGATTGTATGTGAGCAGCACATGATTGGGTCTATAGAGCATGCATCATGTGATGAAATGACAATTATAATCACATCTTATATTCCTTTGACTTGTCCAACTACCCTTTCTTGACTTGGGAATTAAAGACTTGTCTTTGGGTATGGCATCAATTTCTTGAAAGACATCAAGGCCATATGAACACTAGTACCTACATGATTATGGTGAACAAATAAAAAATCATGCAAGATGAAATAAAATGTAAATGAACGAAACATAATAACATTTGAATAGACACCAGCTTGAAATGTATAGTGTGAGGTGACTCACATGACATATTTAAAGACTATGGTGATCTTGATATCCTTTTCTAGCAAAATGTTAATATTTCTTGTGATATGAAACACAAAAATTTGTAGGGAATAATTCCCTTCTCAATTTTCCTTTGATGAAGTCATCAACCATGTCTTGATCAACCTAGGCAACCCACAAGTCTGCCTCATTGACATTAGGAAAATTGGCCCACTTGATACAACTGCAATCAAATAGACCCTCATGTGGCTTCTATAGTTCAAGGTGCATTATTTCTTCCCACCTTTTTGCCATCTATTATAGCCTACAAGGAGAACATTTCATTGAACGAATTAGAAATGGATTTTTTGTATTTTGAGTGAATGCAAGTTTTCATGTATTGTAGAGGACTTTTTTTATTGAAATCAATATAAAACCCTTCATAAAACATATGAAAATAAATGCATCAAAACATAGAAATGGACAAAATAGTGCATGCACAAGGTATTTCCATTTAAATATGATCTTAAGTGGAACGTACTAACTACGTGCATGTGGTTCAGGCTCAGGAACATGATTTTGTTATGAAGCCCATAGAATCTAGAGAGGGTTCAAAAATAAAAATTTCTAGGAAGCCCATAAAATTAAGACAAGGGTTGGACAATAGGGAATTTTCTACGAAGCCCATAGAATCAGGAGAGGGTTAAAAAAAGAGAAATTGTTAAGAATCCCACATGATATTCTTGTTGTCCATCAACTAATTATTCGATGTCTTCAATTAGAGGCATGGACATACTGGTAATTTATGGACAACATGTGAAAGGAAATGCTATTATGTGACACAATAAAAATTTTTACATGTGTGCATTACAAATTATATAAGCCCATATGGAATACAATTTATCCCATTCAATTGTAATGGTAGGCTGCCTTATCACCCATAGTAAGGTCAGGGCATAAACCATATTGAGTTTTAGAGCTTTAGTTTAGAAAAATAGGTCATCAATTTTATTTAAATGATTTCCTCATAGACCATCACTACCATAATTCCCACGTACTAGACCACAATTTTTGGCTACTAAATTTAGGGAGGCCCATGAGAAGATAGAACACAATTATGAAACTACATGAAAGCTTCTTATTCATTACAAGTACAAAATTATATAAAAAGTTATCATTATCAAAATTATTCTTCTTCATTACTTGTACAAAATTATACCACTATCCAATGTCAATTATTTACAACTAATCTGAATAGTACCCATCATGATCATTGACATTTCTATCATCCTCAGATTCTTTTAATGGTGTTGGAAAATGACTTCTTCACCACATTGCTTCTTAGTATGTAAGTTCATCCAACACATGTTTGGGATCTAATTTAGGATTTGAATCTAGATAATTCTACAATTGCACACAACTATCATGAAGACCATCACACATTGAAAGTTTAAATCTAATCACAAGGTGATATGTATGACATAATGTCTCTAGCAAGAATGTTGCACGACTAGTTCTATCAAAGTACATGTCAAACCAACTTTTCATCATGGGATTCAATTATATTTCATGTTGCATAATAATTAATTTTGATAAGACATTAGACTTAAAAATTAAATCCAACATTTCCATTTATCGATGTGACCAATTACCTTTGAACATCTCCAAAGGCATTATTAGTATTCCACCAAATTTTGGCAATGTGATTTGCATGGGTAGCCTAAGAAGGTGGTGGCCGACTAAAAATTTCATTCAATTCATTTGCAACTTGATCTAAGTCTCTCCTTGTTACATCTCTAAGTTGGATTAGGTAATTCCATAAATTATTAGAATGCCAACTAGAGATGGGCTGTGAAAATAGCAACATACTGCAAACAAACACACAAACTATGTTTCTCCTCATATGCTCAATATTTTAATTGATAAAATAGAAAATTCCATATAGGTTTGTATGCTTGCTTGCCATTGAACATGCCATTTGTGAGATTTGAACATGGATCATATTGTAAATGTGATTTGCACATGGATCATAATAAGGGCAATGTTGAATAAAGTAATACTATTTTGACCATTTTAGTGTTAATGATGCACTTCAATTGTAGTTTAAAGAATATAATAATACTCAATATTGAAATATACATGACTCACATATGCCCCACACACATAGGAAACATCCATAGATGAAATGCATATAGCATGTATTTTTATAACCCTTTACAAAAGTTCATTGACTGTAACTTTTTCTACAAGTAGGTACCATTTTCAAATTCTTTTAGATCATATTTACAACCCAAAAAGGGCAATGATTGGCATTTGAACTATCTAGAAATATGATTGATGTTTAACCTGATAACACACATCCAACACAAATGCAAGAGCTTTCAAATAAACTAGTATAATCTATTGAATTAATCAATATTATTTTTTGTAATTAAAAAATGTTTTTCTTTACAAACTCACATCAGAAGGGCAATGTTGAATAAAATTTTACATGGTAGATAGAGTTAAATAGAGTTGTATTGTTCAAACACAGAATATCCTTTAATAGACGATCATTTTAAAGGACAAAAGAAAGCAAATCTCAATTTTACCTTATCATTTTAACATACGATCATTGTAAAGGAAAAAACATTCCAAATTTGGGTGCAAAATTTATTGTACAAAACCATTATGGTGCAAAATGAAGTCAATAGAAATGTGCCTAACTATGTTTGATCTAATAACTTTCCTTGTTTCTTTTGTGATAACATAAATGGAGTAATTTTTCAAAAATTTAAAGAGAATTTAAGATTGTAACAACAAAATTGTTTAATGTTTTGATTTAATGTGACTGCGTAGTTACTTTGGTATGTAGAACCAAATATCAATAAAAATGTTAAATATGAATTTCTCTTTCTAAATATCATACCTCGTTGCTAAAAGAATATAAAATATATTTAACTAAATGTAAATGATAACAAATAAATAAAATACCTTGGAGGAAGAGAGCCTATTGTTCGATAAGATCTTCAAGCTTGACAATATGTCTATGGTTAGAGCAAGCTCTGAGTAAATATCATTTGTTTTTTACAAGCAATTTTTGGATACAACTAATACATTAAAAACATGTTATTTCCATATATATAATGCATACCATTTATAATTAAATGAAAAAAACAAAACATTCCAGTAATTTAGGTGCAAAATTTACCAAATGGAATAATGACATGGAAATTTGTAGATGCAATGCTCCTCCTGATAAATGCAACCAATAAATAGGGTAAATAGAGGGCAAATAGGGTAAGAGCATAAAAATAGGTAAAACAAGGAAAGAGTGATGAGGTTAGGGTTTAGGGGCTAGTCATCACTTTGGTCAAACATTTCAAAACTCATGCTCTATTTTCTTGCTTTGTTCTAACCTATGTGATATGACTAATAGTGACAACCAGACTAACCACTTTATTCTAACTATGGTAGGGACAAAACCATGAACTTATCGAGGGATATCATAGGTTAAGTTTGTCAAGGGGGCCATGTTTGTTGAGGGGGAGTATTCACCATATTTTTCATTATCACCAATCATCAACTAGTACACATCGAGAGTTGGTGTGTGCTAGTTAAGCTCATCGAGTGTGAAGTAGACCATATAATGGTAAAAAGTGGGTAGTTATTGTGGCAGTGGTATATTTGAATAATCCAAAGGGGTAAAAGGCATCATGAGATCTATTATAGTAATGGTACAATTTACCACCTTATTAGATTTATAAGTTGATAGAGAAATAGATGGAAAATTTTCCCTATCCATGCCTCGTAATGATAATAGTTTAGATTTTGAGTAGCAGATCCTTTGGAAAAGCTTCCTGACAATAGTTTAGATTTCTCTATTTTTTTATAAGTTAATGTTGTAACTGTTCATCTAATTATTAGTCATTTTTAATTCAGCACTTTTCATTTTCTATAGTAATATCAATACTTCTCCTTAATTATTTTAAATTTTCTAATAGACTTAGGTTTCATATTTTGGTTTCCCTTTGTTAGCACAGTGGGTTTTTAGTTTCCTCCTTGTACTTTGTTTCTCTATTATTGTTTTAGTATTTTATTTTAATTGTGGTTTGAATTATTGTTGTTGTCAATTGAATTTTACTTAACTAATTTTTTATTATGTGATTAAGGTTTTTGATTCTATTAAGAGCTTGACACTTTCTCGTTTAGTTTTAAGTTGAACTTCTTAGTTTAAAATGACAGGACCTAGGTTCCCCAAAGCTCTGACACAACTTGTCAGAATTAAGAGCACTATTGATTACCATGTACAAGCAACTTAAATATGTGGAATTATACCAGAAGTACAAGTAACTAGAAATAGAAACAGCACAGAATATGAGAGGCAACACAATTGTATTCAACTCAATTAGAAGGAAATTAAAAAAAAGAGATAACACTCTTTCATCCACTTCGTGGGCATACCATTAATCTTCCCTCAAGAGTAATCTTCTCTCAATACAGGTCACAACAAATGGCTAACACAAAGCTGTTGTTCACCTCAACCAGTCAGTATCAATACTGCCAGTACAACTGAGTACGAACCGGTACTCCAAGTAGATCTCCCCTGATCTTGCTCTTTGATGTGTTGTTTTCACCTTTGATCTTGCTCCCCCATAGATATACTTTTGACCATCACACACACACACCCTGGCAGACCAACCTGATCTTACTTACCACATGTAGATCTCCTCCATGATCTTGTAACACCTTGCAGATCAAACCTGATCTTACATACCTGGAAGAACCCCTATGATTCTACCAATGAAAGAACTCTCCTAGTTATACACTTTAAAATATAGCCCATGAGTCTATTATATAGATCCCATGCATACAATAATTAGACAAGCGGCTCAAGACTCGAACTAGTCTTTAACATGTAAACAACCCATTCAACTAACTGACTATTCGTCAACGACCAAATCTGGAACCGCACAGGAGACTGACATCGGTCCCTATCTGACTGGAGGTGATCGATGTCGGTCAACTCCTGTTGATGTTGGTTGCCCTTTGCATTGACCCCTGATTGATGTCAGTGATCCTACCAACGTCGGTGACTGTGACACTCAGCAACCTCCTCCATGTTTGCATCTGGGTGAAGCTTTTAGCTCCACAACCTAACAATCTCCCACTTGGAGATAAATAGCTGCACCTATACCTATACCAGTACATTGTCTAATTTATATCTTAGCTTGTGTTCCTCTTCAAGCTCAATCTTGAAGACTAACCACCACACACCCTATGGTGCTACACTTGTGTCTGAATTTCTCCATTCTAAGCTTACCTTCTTCTACCATTGTTATACTCCCACTCAATCAAAAACCCCTGAGAGTGACCTGTAATCAACAAACACTAACTAGATTTGAACCACTTGTTAGTAAACCTCACTCTGAGAACCTCCAACCTCGCTCTGATACCAATTGATAGGACCTAGGTTCCCCAAAGCTCTGACACAACTTGTCAAAATTAAGAGCACAATTGATTACCATGTACAAGCAACTTAAACATGCAGAATTATACCAGAAGTACAAGTAACTAGAAATAGAAATAGCACAGAATATGAGAGGCAACACACAATTGTATTCAACTCAATTAGAAGGAAATTACAACAAAGAGATCACACTCTTTCATCCACTTCGTGGGCATACCAGTAATCTTCCCTCAAGAGTAATCTTCTCTCAATACAGGTCACAACAAATGGCTAACACAAAGTTGTTGTTCACCTCAACCAGTCAATATCAATACTGCTAGTACAACTGAGTATGAACCGGTACTCCAAGTAGATCTCCCCTGATCTTGCTCCTTGAGGTGTTGTTGTCACCTTTGATCTTGCTCCCCTGCAGATCTACTTTTGACCATCGCACACACACACCCCTACAGACCAACTTGATCTTACTTACCACATGTAGATCTCCTCCATGATCTTGCAACACCCTGCAGATCAAACCTGATCTTCAATACCTGGAAGAACCCCTGTGATTCTACCAATGAAATAACTCTCCTAGTTCTACACTTTACAATACAGCCCATGAGTCTATTATATAGATCCCATGTATACAATAATTAGACAAGCGGCTCAAGACTCGAACTAGTCTTTAACATACAAACAACCCATTCAACTAACTAATTGTTCGTCAACAACCAATTATGGAACCACACAGGTGACCGACATCGGTCCCTGTCTGACTGGAGGTGATCGACATCGGCCGACTCCTGCCGATGTCGGTTTCCCTTTGCACTAACCCCTGACCGACATCGGTGATCCTGCCGACATCGGCGACTGTGACACTCAGCAACCTCCTCCATGTTTACATCCGGGTGAAGCTTTTAGCTCCACAACCTAACAATGAAATCAATATTTTCAATTCTTATCTAATTTATTTAACATTAATTTAAGAAAGAGTTTTGAAAAACTTGATCATTTTAATTTTATAAAAATTAAAATTAATTTTAATTTAACTATTTTTTTATTTATGTCTTCTTTTAATTTCTGATTTTATTATTAATTTTAGTTTTCTCAATTTTCAAATTCAAATTTATTAGTTTACATATCTTAATTTAATTACCTTTTTGTTTATGGTTTCTTTTACTTTTTTTTAATTTCTGATTTTATTATCAATTTTTATCTTTTCAATTTTCAAATTCAAATTTAATAGTTTATTTATCTTAATTTATTATTTAGTGTTATTCATTTTATTACATTCTCTTTCTTATTATAAATTTCTATTATATTATTATTATTATTAAAAATTAGGTGCTTATTTTATCTTGACTTCTTTCATATCAATTCAATATCTAAGTTTGCATTCTTTTATTATTTTATTCTCTTCCTAATTATGAATTATTGAGTGTAGTGTAATTTGAAATGTCTATCCAAAAATATGTACAGAATTATTTCCAAAAATAATCTCAAACACTCTATATAAACTGTTGAAATACTATTGCTATTAATTTCTAACTTTCATCTATACTTATCCCCTTGAAATTCAAAATAGTATTTAACTCAAGTTAGTTGTTGTATGTTTAATTTTATACTCTTTCTTTATATGTGCTCAATAACTTTCCTCTTGTTTTTACTCTTGTCAAGCAATACGGGGGAATGTGAAACAAACCTTGGTGGGAGTCTACTCTTGTTTTTGATCTTATAAAATAACATATATGATGTTGTTTTAAGCCCATTTCCTAATTACATAAATAATTTGGTGCCTATTCACATGTGCAAGTAGAACACAAAATAGTCAAAATTGAATTGTGACAGTGAATCAAGGATCATTTGTAATTGACCTGATTCTCAAAATGTTGGTATTATAATGTGAAAAGAGTGGGTTTTATGATCAAATGTTAGTGTTGTATATTTATCACCTTCATTAATATCTTATGAAGAATATATTAGAGTTGATTTGCATTCTAGACTCACTTGTATGTTAAAGAAAGGATTAGATAAAAAGATTACAAGTTAAATTGATGCAAACACTTTTGTTTAAATAGTAGGACAATAATTATTCTTATTAATGGGAAAATAGATGTATAATTATATTTTTACAATATTTTATTGAGTCAATAAACATTTGAGTTGCTCTTGGAAAGTAGAGAACCAAACATAATACATTAGCATCTAATTTATCCATATTAAAGCATTGTGCCTAAAAATCTTTAGATAAATAAAATCTAAAGTTGAATGGAACCCAAGTATTTTAATCTTTTTTTTACAATTTGGCATGCATAAATGTAGAGAGAAAAATTTTCAAAAAAAATCAAGAAAACAAATTAGTGTCATTAAAATATTTGTAAAATGTTGAAAAAATAGAGTAATTTTAGAACAAACAATTTTTTAAAAAATCAACATAAACTATAACATTATAATACCAAATATGAAAAAAAATGTACAAGGGACATAATGGTAGAATATTAAAATGTTTCCCATCCTTATTTAACTTATATTTTGCAATTAAACCCTTTGTAATCTTCTTTTTCTACTACTTCTCAAGTTACGCTAGGACATGTTTCCATTAGAATCCTTGTTGTCAAAGGAAAAAAGGAATTGAGCAACGTAAAACCTACTACTTATGTTGCAAATCCCTTACAGCTATTCTATCCAACTCTTTATGAAAACTAACATTCTTTGTTCACCCTTTAGGTTTCTAATAGAATTAATCATGTTCATTTTTCTATGGTGCATGCCTATAGGTTGTCATAATCTTAACAAAATCTCTTTCACATCAAATAATGGTATTATAACCATCTTCTACACATTCAAAAAGTTATGCATGGGGATGTCCCACTTTAATATTATTATGAATTAATTTTACATGTAACTTTTAAACATATTCAAAGTTATTTTTTAGGAAATTTGGAATTCCTCTATCAACTAGATGAGTTGGGAAATTATCTATCAATCCATAAATCTTGAGGATTTTAAGATCACTGGGTTTTTCCACATCACCAAGCTAGAGATATGCCTCGCCACTCTCCTCATCTTGTCATTTGTCAACAAATTTATCATTTGTGAGGTCCATAACATTATAATTTATGAGGTTGATAGCATTGTCATTGGTAGAAGCATCAACAACATTATTGTGGGTGAGGCCAAAACATTATCATTGGAAATATCCTAAACTAACCAATAATGAATTATTTTCAATAACCCAAATACAAATAATCTAATAAATTAAGTATGGTATAGAAAGGTATGATTCAATTTATAAATAATACTTAAATTTCTATCCACATTACTCATAAAATATATTTCCTTTCCTAATTTCTTCCTCATATATACAACCTTCAACATGTTTTTACACACCTAGCCTTAGATTGCCTAAACACATTCACACTTTTTAAATGCATGAATTGTTGTATAAACCTTATAAATCTTGTTTTATTTTCTTTTTATTTTGACCAATTCTAAATAAAAAATGTCCTCACTAAAGTATAATTCAACATTAGGGATGCATTGAGCTCTCATCCTTGACTTTTTTCTAACTTCTATAACATAAAGTTCATGCAAAACTCTTTTTATTTGTTGATTTCACTCCACTAGTAATAAACATATGCAATCATCACCAATATGTTGACCAACCAATTAACTCTATGATGGGAAGCACACATACTTCATTTTAAAACATGGGATTAAAATGGTGATGATACACCTCTACTAGATAATTTGTCTCCTGACCCGCATGGGGTATAATATGATAACATCTTTCCCACATACTGATATGGTGGGCCTAATGATCTTTCCATTATTTAATATACTTTTCTTGAGTATCATATTGTTCCATCAATAAGTTAATATAATCAATTTATTATTCCTTTGTATGAGGCTTGTAAATTATGTCACCAAGACTTATAAACATTGTATTCCTTATTTCTTCATCATTGACCTTCACAAATAAGTTTCTTAGACATGTTCTCCTCATGTGCCAACTAAAAAATTAAACCTCACATTAAAATACTTCCCTATAACCACAATTCCAATGTAGAATTAGAAACAATAGTGATCAAGGCATTATGTTTTCCTTTAATAGAAACAATATTTGAAATAAAATGGGCTTCACTAACCTGATCACATTTGCATTGTCCATCATTAAATTATTTGGTTTTTAGTCAAACATGTGATAGTGGGCACTGAACAATACTTTTTACATCCACACTATCAAGTCCAAAATAGTTTCTTTTGACATCAACATCCATGAAACATGAAGTCCATTATGTGTATCATCAAATGCAATAACCATGTAAAACATGAACCTCATATACCAAGAAATACATTATAAGTTTTATAAAATACCAAATAAGCACACAAATCCAAAGTTCAATAATTACCTTCAATATATTTGTTCCAAACATTGATTCCATTTAAATAAAATTATTGCATGTGCATATCTCAACATCCACTCTCACTATTTTAGAAGGTGAATGTCCCAAACTTTAATGAAGGAAAATAACCACAGTGACATTTGATTGGAAGGTCAAATGTAACAATTAAAGTGTATCATGTTGCTTCAAATGCTCAATCTATTGCTTTGCAAACAAATAACTAAAAGAATACTAGATAGAAGAAAATCTATAAGGACAAGATAAGAGTGTGGAAAAAAAATTAATTTATTACATGACTTACCCACTAATCACTCCAAGTGCATCCAAGCATCCTAACTCTAAGGAGGATGACAATGACCCATTAGTGTTTTGGGGGCAAAATATTTGTCCCTATTTTAGACTAGTTAAGTTTGGTTCATTTCAAACTAATTTCTAACTATAATCTATACTTATCCCCTTTAAAACTCAAAACAATATTTAACTCAAGTTAGTTTTTGTATGTTTTATTTTGTGTTATTTCTTTAGTATTGTAACTTTTCAAGCTACATTTTTTATATATGCTGAACAACTTTACTCTTGTTTTTACTCTTATCAAACAATGAGGGGTAATGTGAAACAAACCTTGGTGGGAGTATACTCTTGTTTTATCTCTTATCTCAAAGAATATATTATGTTTTTTTGGACCCATTTTGTAATTACATAAATAATTTGGTGCCTATTCACCCATGTATGGAAAATACAAATTAATCAAAACTTAGTTGTGACAATTAATCAATGATCATTTGTAGTTGACCTGATGCTTGAATATTGGTACTATAATGTGAAAAGAGTGGGTTTTGTGATTTAATGTCAGTGTTGTATAGATATCCCCTTCATTAATATCTTATGAATAATATATTAGAGTTTCTTTACATTTAGAGTCACTTGTATGCTAAAGAAAGGATTAGTTAAGAAGATTACAAGTTAAATTAGTGTAAACACTTTTGTTTAAATAGTTTTTTATGACAATAATTGTTCTTCTTAATGGAAAATTAGAGATATAACTATATTTTTACAATATTTCATTGAATCAATAAACATTTGAGTTTCTCTTGGAAAGTAAATAATTGAACATAATGCATTAGCATCTAATCTATACATATTAAAGTATTGTGCCTAAAATCCCTAGATAAATAAAATTTGAAGTCAGCATGAATGGAACCCAAGTATTTTAATATTTTTTTAACAATATATCATGCATTAATGTAAGAAGAAACATTTTCAAAAAAAATAAAGAGAATAAACAAACATCATTACACTTTCAAAAAACTGTTAAGAAAATAGATTAACTTTAGAACAAATAATACGAAAAACATTAACACAAACTATAACATTTTAATATCAAATATAAAAAAATTATACAAGGGACATAATGGTAGAATATGAAAATGTTTCCCATCCTTATTTAACTTCTATTTTTAAATGAAACCCTTTGCAATCTTCTTCTTCTACTACTTATTAGGTTGTATTAGGACACATCACTATTAAAATCCTTGTTGTTAAAGGAAAAGAGGAATTGAACAATATAAAACCTATTGCTTATGTTATACATACCTTACATCTACTCTATCCAACTCTTCATGAAAATTCACATGATTTTTTCACCCTTTAGGTCTTGAATGGAATTAATCATGATCATTTGATATGGTGCATGCCTAAAGATGATGATAATCTCAACAAAATATCTTTCACATCAAATAATGGTTACTATAACCATATTGTACACATTCTAAAAGTTATGCATGGGGATTTCCCTCTTCAAAGGTATTTTTGAAGAATTTTTGACTTTACTTGTCAAATAGAATAGTTGGGACAATGTCTATCAAACCACAACTCTTGAGGATTTTAGGATCATTAGGTTTTTCCACATCACCAACCCAGAGATATGCCTCACAACCCTCCTTATTTTAATTTTTATCAATAAAATTATCATTTTTGAGGTTAATAACATTATAATTTTTGAGGTTGATAACATTATCATTGGTAGAAGCATCGAAAACATTATCATGGTTGAGGTTGATAATATTTAAATTAGAATATCATAAACCAACCAAGAATGAATTATTATGAATAACCCAAATAAAAATAATCTAATAAATCAAGTATGGTATAGAAAGATATAATTTAATTTACAAATAATATGTACAAGTCTAGCCACATTACTCATAGAAGATATTTCCTTTCCAAATTTATTCTTTATATATGCAACCTTCAACATGTGCTTACACACCTTGCCTTAGATTACATAAACACATTCACACATTTTAAATGCATGACTTGTTATATAAACCTTATAAAATTTGTTTTCCTTTATTTGTATTTTTACCAATGCCAAATCAAAACCATTCTCATTGAAGTATAAGTCAACATTATGGATGCATTGGGATGTCATCCATGACTTTTTTTTAACTTCCATAACATAAAGTTCTTGTAAAAATCTTTTTATTTATCGATTCACTCCACTAGTAATAAACATATACAATTGTCAGCAACATGTTGATCAACCAATCAAATATATGATGGGAAGCACATCATACTTCATTTAAAAATATGGGATTGAAATGTTGATGATACACCTCTACTAGATAATTTGTGTCCTAACCTACATGAGACATAATATGACAACATCTTCCCCACATACCAATATCATGGGTACACTGATCTTTCCATCGCTTAATACTTTTCTTGAGTAGCATACTATTCCATCAACAAGTTAATATAATGAATTTATTATTCCTTAGTAGCATAATTATACATTATGTCACCAAGGCTTATAAATAGTGTCTTCCTTGTTTATTCATCTTTGACCTTCATAATTATTTTTCTTATCCATGCTCTCCTCATGTGCCAAGTACACAAGTAAACCTCGCATTGAAATACTTCCCTATAACCATAATGCCAATGTAAAATTTAAAAAAAAATGATCAAGGCATTAAATTTTCCATTAATAAAAATAATATTTGAAATAAAATGGGCTTCACTAACTCAATCACATTTATTTCAGCATAAACATTGTCCACCATGAAAGTGTTTGGTTTCTAGTCCAACATGTGACAATCGGCACTGATCAATATTTTTTGCATCCACAAAGTCAAGTCCAAACTAGTTTTCACTTGACATCAACAGCTGTGAAACATGAAATCCATTATGTGTACCATTAAATGAAATAACCGTGTACAACATAAAATTTATATACCAATAAATACATAATTTGTATATAATACCAAGTAAACACATACATATTCAAATTTCAATAATTACCTTAAAGGTATTTATCCCAAACATTGATTCCATTTAACTAAAATTATTGTGTGGATATCTCAATATCCACTCTTGCTATTATGGAGATGAATGTCCCAAAATTTAAGGAATGAAAATAACCACCTTGATATTTTATTGGAATATAAAATGCAAAAATGAAGTGTATCAAGTTGCTCTTTGTGCTCAATTTATTGCTTTACAAATTGATAATTACAAGAATGCCAGATAGAAGAAAATTTATGAAGAAGATAAAAGAGTATATAAAAAAATTATAATTAATTGTATGATTTACCCACCAATCAATCCAAATGCATCCAAGCAACCTAACTCTAAGGAGGATGGCAATGACCCATTAGCATCTTGGGGGCAAAATGTTTGTCACTATTTCAGACTAGTTAAGTTTGATTCATTTTAGACTAGTTTATAGCTTTCATATATACTTATCCCCCTTAAAAATCAAAATAATATTTAACTAAAGTTAGTTTTTGTATGTTTTATTTTGCATTCTTTCTTTAGTATTGTAACTTTTTACTCTACAATTTCTATATATGCTCAACAAGTTTACTCTTGTTTTTACTCTTGTCAAATAAAGAGATGGAATGGGAAACAAACCTTGTGGGAGTATAATATTGTTTTTCATCTTATCTCATAACATCTATGATTTTTATTCCCTTTTTTAATTATATAAATAATTTGGTGCCTATTCACCTATGTAGGGAGAATAAAAAATAATCAAAATTGAGTTGTGAAAGTTGATAGAGGATCATTTGTAGTTGACCTGATGCTTGAATGTTGGTATTATAATATGAAAAGAGTGGTTTTTGTGATTGAATGTTAGTGTTGTATATTTATCCCCTTCATTAATTTATTTTGAATAAGATATTAGAGTTTTTTCCATTCTAGAGTTGTGTGTATCCTAAAGAAAGGATTAGATAAGAAGATTATAAGTTAAATTAGTGTAGACACTTTTATTTAAATATTTTCTTAGAAAAATAGTTGTTATTATTAATGTGAAAATAGAGATATAACTATATTTTTATAATATTTCATTGAATCAATAAAAATTTGATTTGTTCGTGGAAAGTAGAGAAACAATAATAATGCATTAGCATCCAATCTTCTCATACTAAAGTATTGTGCATAAAATCCCTGGATAAATAAAATCTAAAGTTGTCATGAATAGAACCCAAGTATTTCAATCATTTTTTTGCAATATGACATGCATAAATTGTTAGGTTGTGGAGCTAAAATCTTCACCAGGATGCAAACATGAGGAGTTGTTGAAGTGTCACAATAACTGGCGTCGGTCAGGACAGCCGACATCGGTCAAGAGTGGATAGGAAGCTACCGACATCGGTCAGGGATCGGCCAACATCGGTCACCTCCAGACAGATAGGGACTGACGTCAGTCACCTGTGTGGTTCCAAAACTGTGAGTTGATGAACTGTTAGTTTAACGAACTGGTTGTTTACATGTAAAAGACTATTTTTGGTCTTGAGTTACATGTCTAATTATTGTAATTAGGGTATAATTATTGTATGCATGAGATCTATATAATAGACTCATGGGCTATATTTTAAAGTGTGCTAGATAGCCATTGTGCTTGTAGAGAGAGCAAGAGTAGCTCCTCCTAGTTCCAAAGGGGTGCTGAGTGTGTATGATCAGGGAGAGTTACAGGTTGTGCAAGTTCTAGTAGAAGATCCACCAAGGTACTAGTTGAAGAATCATAAGGACTTGGTGAGGCAAGGACAAGGGTTCTTCAGGGTGTAGAGACATCTACATGGTAAGTAAGGTCTGGTGATTTTCAGGTTGTTGCAAGAGTAGGGAGATCTGCTTGGAGTACGGTTGTGTACTTGGTGTACTGGCAGCGTTGTTACTGACTGGTGGAGGTGAACAACAACTCTATGTTTGAGTTGATTGTTGTGACCATAATTGAGAGAGTGAACTGTTGAAGGAGAATTATTGGTGAGCCCTAGAAGTGTGGGAGCTCTAGAGGTGTGAGAAGAAGTGGCATCTTTTTTATTGTATTTTCTTATGAATGAGTATTAATACAATTGGGTATTGTCTCTCATATTCTGTGTTGTTTCATATTTTTAGTTACTTATCATTCTGGTTAAATTCTATGTTTAGTTGCTTATACAAAGGTAATCATGTGTGCTCTTATGGAGCAGTAGGATCTTGACAAGTGGTATTAGAGTAGGTGGACCATGGTTGGTACCAATCTTGACAAGTGGTATCAGAACAGGTGGACCATGGTTGGTACCAATCTTGACAAGTTGGTATCAGAGGGTAGTTAAGTACACTAATAGTGGTCAGAACGTGTTAAGTTTTTTGTTGATTACAGGTCACTCTCAGGGGTTTCAAATTGAGTGGGAGTATAGCAATGGTAGAAGAAAGTAAGCTACGAATGGAGAAATTGAATAGCACGAATGGTCAATTATTGTTTGATGGAAAGAAAGAGCAGGTAAAGAAAGATTGTTGGTTGGTTGAAGATGAGCATGAAGGAAAGAAGAAGCAGATGTTGCAGGTGTTGTTGCATAAGATGCTCTGGATAAAGTAGAATCTTGGTCTATAGATTCTGCTGCCTCTTTCCATGCAACCTGAAATAGAGCATCTTTTCATGAGTATGTCCAGGGAGACTTTTGACATATTTATTTAGGGGTTGGTGAGCCTTGTCACATGGTTGGCAAAGGGGAAGTGAAGCTAAAATTGTAGACAGGTAACACATGGGTGTTGAATGAGGTCATGCAAGTACCAGTCTTGGAGATGAGTCTAATTTCTTTAGGAAAGTTAGGTGATGAGAGATGCACAGTAACTCTCACAGTGGATGCACTTAAATTAGATAGTGGTAAGAAAGTAGGTATCCTTTGTCTGTCTACTTATATTATTGATTCACCTTCTGTTGCAGAGATGTGGCTTTGTAGGCTTGGTCACATATGTAAGAAGGGAATGCATGTTCTTAAGCGGAAGATAGATATCTTTGACAAACTTAAGAACTAGAAAGCCTTGGTGTTCATGGAGGAGATGACAGATAGAGATTAGCTGAGGGGACTGAATTATTCTGAGCAGGGCTGTGTTAATTTGGATAGGATTTTGATCCAAGGTAAGCTCAAGGGTAAAAATTCATCACTCACAAGAAAACATAGTTACCGGCATCAGTCAAGATAAATCAATGTCAAACTTGTAGGTACTAACGTCGGTCATGTGTAGACCAGCAGAGTCAGTGGTGTCGGGTAGGTTGATGTCGATGTCGATCAAAGGGAAATGACATTGGCAGTAATGGTCAGTCATATGGAACTGACGTCAGTTGGGTGTAGACTAGAAGATGGCTGAGATCGGTCATTGGAATAGATGTTGGGTAGACAGTAAGCTATCAAGGGGTCTCAAACACCCATGTGGAGGATTGAAAGGGTAAGTAAGCCTCATATTCATTGTTCACCTTCTTTATATTACTTGTTGCTCACTAATGGTCAAGAACCAAGAAGATGTGAAGAGGTAATGCAGGTAGAATCCAAAAAACAGTGGGAGCATGGCATGAATTCTTCAGAAGAGAACCAAGTAGGAGATTTGGTAGAGTTTCTAGCCAGGATGAAAGCACTAAAAGATGAATGGATTCTTAGGTTAAAGAAGAGAGTGGATGGATACATGAGACAGAAGGCCAGGGTATATGGTCTTGAGCAAGCTGCAAGATAGTGGTACAGGTTTGACAGGTGTATGACAAAGCATGGCTTTAGTCAAGGTTAATGTTCCCATTGTGTTTTCTTTACCAAGTTGGATAATGGTCACTACATTATCCTATTACTGTATGTTGTGTGGTTGCTTGTTGCAAGGTTACACATGCAGGGAGTTTCTGAGCTAAAGGTAAAGTTAGTTCAGAGGTATGTCATGAAGAATTTGGGAGCAGCAAAATTCTTTGGCGTGAGAGACATGGAAGATCACAGGTTGATTTTGTCTCTAGTGGGAGCTGATGTGAAGAAGGTGTTGGTGAGGTTCAATACGCAAGATGCAGAACTAGTAAGCACACTAAGGGCTAGACAGTTCAAGCTGAGCTTAGAACAGTGTTCAAAATCACATGAGGTCTGGTGTAGACCTAAGTTTTCCCAAGCAGTGGGAGTTGTCAGAGAGTTTGGAGCCAATTCGTGGAAGGTGGATTCTTAGGTATCTGAGAGGGACTAGCAGCAGGTTAACATGTTATGCAGGGTCAAGGTCTTCACTACATGGAGTTGTAGGTTCAGATGTGGCAGGTTACTTGGATGACAGGAGGTGCACCACATGTTGTGTGGTGGTTGGTCTTCAAGATTGAACTTGAAGAGGGATACAAGCCAAGAAATGAATTAGATGAAGGTATAGGTATAGGTATAAGTGCAGCTATTTATCTCCAAGTGGGAGATCGTTAGGTTGTGGAGCTAAAAGCTTCACTAGGATGTGAATAGGAGGAGTTGTTGAAGTGTCACAATAACCGGTGTCAATCAGGACAATTGATGTCAGTCAGGAGTGGACAAGAAGCTGTCGACATCGATCAGGGATCGACCGACATCGATCACCTCCAGATAGATAGGGACTGACATCAGTCGCCTGTGCGGTTCTAGAACTATGAGTTGACGAACTGTTAGTTTAACGAACCAGTTATTTGCATGTAAAAGACTATTTTTGGTCTTGAGTTACGTGTCTAATTATTGTAATTAGAGTCTAATTATTGTATGCATGAGATATATATAATAGACTCATGGGCTGTATTGTAAAGTGTGCTAGATAGCCATTGTGCTTGTAGAGAGAGCAAGATTAGCTCCTCTTAGTTCCAAAGGGGTGCTGAGTGTGTATGATCAGGGAGAGTTGCAGGTTGTGCAAGTTCTGGTAGAAGATCCACCGGGGTACTAGTTGAATAATCATATGGACTTGGTGAGGCAAGGACAAGGGTTCTTATGGGTGTAGAGACATCTACATGGTAAGTAAGGTCTGGTGATTTGTAGGTTGTTGCAAGAGCAGGGAGATCTACTTGGAGTACGGTTGTGTACTTGGTGTACTGGTAGCGTTGTTACTAACTGGTGGAGGTGAACAACAACTCTATGTTTGAGTTGATTGTTGTGACCGTAATTGAGAGAGTGAACTGTTGAAGGAGAATTACTGGTGAGCCCTAGAAGTGTGGGAGCTCTAGAGGTGTGAGAAGAAGTGGCATCTTCTTTATTATATTTTCTTTTGAATGAGTATTAATACAATTGGGTATTGTCTCTCATATTCTTTGTTGTTTCATATTTCTAGTTACTTATCATTCTGGTTAAATTCCGTGTTTAGTTGCTTATACAAAGGTAATCATGTGTGCTCTTATGGAGCAGTAGGATCCTGACATAAATTTAGTGAGAAACATTTTCAAAAAAATCAAGAGAACAAATTGATGTCATTACACTTTCTACAAAATGTTGAGAAAATAGAGTAATTTTAGAATAATAAGAAAAAATTAACACAAATTATAACATTATAATAACAAATATGAAAAAATTGTACAAGGGATATAATGGTATAATATGAAAATACTTCACATCCTTATTGAAATTATATTTTTCAATGAAACCCTATGTAATATTCTTCTACTACTACTTCCTAGGTTGCACTAAGACACATTACTATTGGAATCCCCATTGTCAAAGGAAAAGAGGAATTGAACAACATAAAATATACTGCCTCTATTACACATCCCTTACAGCTACTCTATCTAACTCCTTGCAAAAACTCACACTCTTTGTTTACCCTTTAGGTTTGTAATGGAATTAATCATGTTCATTTGTCTATGGTGTAAGCCTATAGGTTGTCATAATCTCAACAAAATCTCTTTCACATCAAATAGTGGTATTATAACCATATTTTACACATTCAAAAATTTATGCATGGGGAGGTCCCACTTCAATATTATTATAGATTAATTTTACACATAACTTATTTTAAACATATTTAAAGCTTTTTTTAGGAAATTTTGACTTCTAATGTCAACTAGAAAAGTTGGGATAGTTTCTATCAAACCAAAAATCTTGAGGATTTTAGGATCATTAGGTTTTTCCACATCACCAACCCAGATATCTACCTCACCACCCTCCTCATCTTGACTTTTGTCAACAAATTATCATTGTGAGGTCAATGACATTATAATTTGTGAGTTTGATAGCATTGTCATTGGTGGAAGAATCAACAACATTATCATGGGTGAGGTCAACAATATTATCATTTGCAATATCTAAAACCAATGAAGAATGAGTTATTGTGAATAACTTAAATAAAAATAATCTATTAAATTAATTATGGTATAGAAATGTATAATTAAAATTTTAAATAATACGTACAAGTCTAGCCACATTACTCATAGAATATATTTCATTTCTTGATTTGTTCCTCATATATGCAACCTTCAACATGTGCTTACACCATGTGGCCTTAGATTGCCTAAACACATTCACACATTTTAAATGCATGACTTGTTGTATAAACCTTATAAAATTTATTTTGTTTTCATGGTCTTTTGAAAAATGCTAAATCAAAACCATCCCAATTGAAGTATAATTCAACATTATGGATGCATTGGGATCTCATCCATGACTTTTTTCTAACTTACATAACATAAAGTTCATGTAAAACTCTTTATGTTTGTTGATTTCACTCCACTAAATAAACATATACAATCATCACCAACATGTTGACCAACCAATCAAATCTATGATGGGAATTATATAATAATTCATTTTAAATGGTGATGATACACCTCTGCCAGACAATATGTCTCCTGACCCACATGGGACATAAAATGGCAACATCTTACCCACATACCAATATGGTGGGCTCAATGATCTTTCTAGTACTTAATATACTTTTCTTTAGTAGCATATTATTCCATCAACATGTTAATATAATGAAGTTATTATTCCTTAGTAGGAGACTTGTGTATTATGTCCCCAAGACTTATAAACATTGTCTTCCTTATTTCTCCATCCTTAACCTTCACAATCAAGTTTCTTAGCCATTCTCTCCTTATGTGACAACTACACAACTAAACCTCACATTGAAATACTTCCCTATAACCACAATTTTAATGTGAAATTAGAAATAATAGTGATCAATACATTGTATTTTCCATTAATATAAACAATATTTGAAATAAAATGGGCTTCACTAACCTGGTCATATTTATTTTAGCACAAACATCATCCACGATGAAAGTGTTTGGTTTTCAGTCCAACATGTGACAATGGGCATTGTTCAATATTTTTTTCATCCATAATGTCAAGTATAGAATATTTTATCTTGATTTCAACCACCATGAAACATGAAATCCATTATGTGTATCATCAAATGCAATAACCATGTACAACATGAACTGCATATACCAAGAGATACATAGGTTTTATACAATACCAAGTAAACACATATAAATTCAAAGTTCAATAATTACCTTCAAGGTATTTTTCCTAGATTTTTAATCTAATTATATAAATTTTTTGTGTGCATATCTTAACATATACTCTCGTTATTGTGGAAGGTGAATGCCTAAGTCAAAGGATTGTTCTTACATTGCTAATTTTTTGAATTCTTTATAGATAATTTTTTATATATTTTTAATGGAAATGTTATGGTTCTCTATGCATCATTGATATAAAAACATTATTTATTTATTTTCAAATTTACTTCAATATTTTGAATATCAACTCAGGTCAAGAAAGCATCCATTTGTGTTTCACCATTAAATAAGGTTAGTCTATCATGGACCATTTCATGGTGATTTTTATGAATGTCTTATGTGGACATGGACTATAACAACTTATCCATCTAATACTTCAATGCATCACTTACAAATTGCCCAAAAAAATAATGATTACCAAAAAAAATCTATTTCTTTCTTATGATAAATTTTGTTATCCTTTATACTATAGTTCATCATATTGTCTATAATAAGAGCATGTTGTTTCCTCTCAATCAATATATGAATGGAAAAGTGAAATTGTCATCCATATTTCATGTGCTTACAGCCTATTCAGTTCCATTCACCAACCTTTGACACCTTCAAAATGGCATAACACATATCATCCACCTCCCTAAACTCCTTGATGTGATATGAGTTGTATTCAACATATAAACATTAGGATATAAAATAATTAAATTTAGAATATTCAATAAGATAAATTTCATTACTCCTTAATACATTATGTATTTGAGAAATGAATTAATCCTAACATTTTTGAGGTTAGATGGCATTGGTTAAATTTACTACTTAGATATGAAATTAGGTGGGATAACCTAGTCTCTTACATTCACCATTGATGTAATTGTATATACAATCTCTTGGTATCCAAGAAATAATATATTTCTCAATTCTAATATTATATTTCACCTTAATCCAATCTAATCACTTTTAATATAAGTCTTCTAGAGGTAGACTTTTCACTAAAATAGATAACATATGCTCCCACTCCAACCCCATCTAATATGTTTCTCTTTAAATTTTCAACATCCCAAAAAATGGGCGTTGATTACTTTGAATGATAATGTTTCCATTGCACCTTCCTTTACTTTTATTTTTTTATATTAATTATATAATGGTAAAATTTATTGCATAAAAATTATTAAATTTAAAGGAAAAAAACACAATCCATTCTCATATCTTCCATATCATATAGCAATTGATTAAAAAAACATGTTGAGCAATCAATATTTTCCACAACAAAAACATGCTTTGAAACATTAACAAGTCTTCAAATTTTAAGAATCCAACTATGTTTAATAACATAACAAAATTTTATTAATATGTAATACCATGTACAACTTCAAATGGTACTCTCTAACCAAAAATAATCTAAAATTATTACATGCACACAGATTATTGTGTGCCTTATTAGTCTCCAAGAAAGACCCCAAAACTATGCACAAAACACACAATATGAAAATAACACAAACAAGAACAATTATTTCTAATACGTTTATAAAAATACCCCCCTTAGCCCTCATAAACTCTGCAACCATATGAAATATAGATTATTTCACAAAATTTGATTATCTATCATACACAAATTATCCTACTTATGGTGTCAAACTATGATAGTGATGGATGGTGATACTAGTTTGAATTTACTTCCACCTCATTGGGCTTCACAAACAGCACACTAACAAATTCCAAACCTTGTACACCAAAATCACATAATTATTCACCCCACTTAGCCATTACTTTCACAACACCAATATCCTTGGCAAATTATCTTCACATTATTGATGTGGGTTTTATGCACACCATAAAATCTTATGAGGTAGCCTCTAAAATTTTATAAATGGTGAAAATATTCATGTCAAGGCACTAATTATAGGGAATTTGATTTTTTTAACAGCCTAGTGGTGGAATAGTAGTGAGAAATGGGTTATTTACCTCAGATGGTTTAGATATGATGTGAGTTTGAGATCTACTTGAGATGGATGGGTCAATATAACCTAAGGTATTCAAGATCAAAATAAATTCAAAAAAGAGGAAAGGGTAGGGTAGAAAAGAAGGTTTGTGAACTAAAGATAGATGAAATCCTTCCAAACCGGTTCCTACACTATGGGTTGGACAAGTGGTAGGGAGGTAATGATTATTATAAGTTACTATCAATACACAAAATAGACAAACATAGTTGGGAGTCCAAGGAAAAAAATATAATAAAATTTAGTTCTCATAATCAAAGGTTGTTGTCATTGTATGATTATAATTGCACATCTTCAAAAGGAGATTACGATTATTAAACATAAAAGAATTTAGATTAGTTGCCACATAATATGAATAATTATATCAAAACACTTCTACATAACCCAAAGACTAAAATTCTAGAATGATGGAATTTCTTTAATGAATCATAGGTTTGGAGAAGAATAAAGAATACACATTAAGATAAACTTACAGAACAATCTATAGAATTTTTTATTCATCTTACTAGCCAAAATTATCCTCCCTTTAGAATCAGGAGGATACAGGTATATATAAATTGATATGGGGATGCCTCATCTCTCAATCAATGTATAATTTTACATTTCTAATTATATATTCAAGAGTTACAATTCATGTAGAATATGCATGTATAGCACATTCATGAGATAATTTGCTAAACTTGCATGATTATAATATATATGTATATATGCCTAAAAAATAGAAAAAAGACCCAAGTCTCATTATGTTATAATACATGTATACATACATACATACATATATACATACATACATACACATATATATATAAATATGGTGTTAACTTGGCGCGATTGGAAGAGGAAGACAACCGTATACTCGATGTAGTTACAAAAATAGACTGAGGCTTTGCATGTGAAGATTTAATCAAAGTGGGACTAGTAGGGATATGCACCATTATGTGAACAAGAATTTAAGTCTGAGTGCCTGAGGGAGGAACTAGTAATATACTATGTGTTATAGTAGCAGTCTCTTCGATAGCCTTGAGTTATTCGTATGGTCCATAGGTAGTTTCAAACTCAGCATTGATGATACCAAAATTGAGCATGGATGGATTTAATATTCATATGATTTCATACATTAGCCTCATATGATTATCTTATAAGGCTTTGAATTTGGCTATAAGCACCCCTGCATTAGTAACCTTATCTTTTGAAAATTTGATTAGTTATAAACTCTCTTCACTAGTCTTATATATTGTTCCGTCTACCTCAGTCTTGAATATTTCTGTAGTGGCTTTGAGTAACCCTTCAAAATTAGGCATATTTACCAATTTCCCTAGAGAGGTAATTACATTTGTAACCCTCATATCCTTCAAAATTTATGTCCTATCTTTCTTAGCTCACAAACTAGGCTATCAAAGCCTTTATCTGTTGGTATTAATTAAAGACATTATATCTTTTAGAAATAACATAATTTAAGGCCCACATAGTTTATTGGAAAATCACTAGATTCAAATAATTATAAGCACTATTTGTTATATAGGATACAAAAAATTTAAGCCTCTTTTATAATTTCTTCTATTGGTTATAGAATGTTAATACCCTTCCCCAATGAGGCTATGACTCACCTCTTGAAGTCCTTATTGTGTTCATGATATTATATAATTTATTTGTTATGTTTTGAACATTATACATTATTTTTATCTAAGCATAAATAATATGCCTCTACAAAAGCCTTTATATAGCCTGGTCTTGGCTCTTTTACATTTCTTTCATAGCTTCCCCTGTTGAACCCACAAAAGCATAAAAATCCTCTTCATATTCATTAGGGTCATCAAGTTTCTTTTTCTATTTCTTTGCCAAGGGGAATAATTTCTCCCTTTGATATAATATTATTTACTCCCCTCTCATGTCTACTGCCATCCCTTTCCTAACCCTTTGAATAGTTTCATATTGCTTGTCAAAGCATGTACTTATCATTGGCAATTATATAAGGACCAAGCCCATTCTATCCTTCTTTCACTCTTAGGACTCCTTTTCCCAATAAGGTATAATGAGTTCTCCTTATTCTTTAGGCTGAGTGGTCTCTATAGAGGTGGAAGGTGGGATAAATCTAGGTGGAAGCATTGGGTCACTTATTTAGATAGGTAGTTGATGATATGGCTAACTGACCCCACTCCATCCTGAGATATCTCTCTGAGGTGTAGTCTCTACCACATACTTTATCTATCTTGGATTCTTTGAGATGGTCATAATGGAAGACTCAATTTGAGTGGATAGAGGAATAGACAATTCTACTTGGGTAGATGGCCTTGAGGGTGCAGGTGTTGCTCAAGGATCAAAAATGGAAATAGTCACCAAGTTGTCAAAATGGACCCTCCTTCTAGGGGCTTTAAGTTTGGCCTATTGGGTGAATATTTTGTCATCAACTAACTGACGGCAAAATGGGTATATCAACCACAACACAAGGAGATTTATATGCCAAAATGGGTATGTCTACCACAGCATAATGTGATAAATTTCTCCTCTCATCAAGGGGAGGTTCCCTATAAACTATTATATGCTAATATAAATTGAAATTAGACTTAGGGGTGAGATAACACCATCCATCTCTCTTTTTTTAGAGATGATGCTCATAGAGTAAAGTAAATTTCCTAGGTAATTATTGAAGGCATTTCTCTTCTTTCAAAAATGATGTTTAGAAAACCAGAGGAAGATTTCTTGTGTAGTAATTGTAACCATAAGAAACCCATGAAAGCATAAAGTCCTTCATTGCTTCTCTTACTGATTTAGGATGAAGTAACACAATAGAATGAAGTGTAACACAAAGTCTCCACTTCAATTACAATAGAGTAAAATATTACAAAGGATAAACATAGCTCAAAGTCTCTCCAATATCCTTTTCAATCAACTACAAAACACACAATAAACTAAAGATAATTATGGTAGCACAAAGTCTGCCACAGTCAGCTTCAGGAAACCTTCTAGGTTATTTCCACTAGTTCTACTTATTTGATCAAATGGATAAGATTGTATTTAGGAAAAAGACATAAGAACAATTTCTTAGATAACACAAGCTATTTCAACACAAAGTCTGAAAGGTCACTTGTTTTCTCATTTAATTGATAAAATATGATTAACAATCTGAGCTCAAAGTCTCAAGAATGCCTTTCAATTTGGGCAAAGTTTTGTTTTTGATAACAGAGAGATCTCCCTATACAAACAGAGAGATTACAATATATAGCAACCAAAGGAAGACTTTGGCACTTGTTTTCATGAAATGGCCCATGATGTATTAAATGCATTGAATGCATTTGAAATTCTATCAAGGGGCCATGTTGGAACAGGGTATCAGCCTTAACTTTGGCATTTTGAATCATCTCAAATGTCTCCTCCAAAGCATGGGTTTCCTGGTCTTCTTTGAGATACCTACACAACTATCTATTTGCTTTTACTTTGATGAAGAAAAATAGGTCATGCCTTTGAATGCTTGTGCTCTTTGATGTCCACCTGGTGGACTATTCCACCTACTAGAATAACTCTCATGTAGATATTTCTAGATTTATTGTAACATTCCCTCTTTCCTTGTTACATTTTGTCTCTTCTTGGTGATCTGAGCTCTCGAGCTCTCTTTCTATTGGCTCCTTCAACTCTTTCTTTGGCTAGTCACTGAGTTTATTCATGGGCCTGCATCTTTGAAAATCAATGGTTATGTCATTACCCTAAATTTGACATCTGCAAGGACATCACTAGTCACTGGTCACTTGAACCACTTTGAACTTTGAACTTTTGAACCCTTTGAACTCTTCAAAGTGCACTGATTCAATGGTTCAATGGTTCAGTGGTTCATTATTTCTTGCAAAGAGATGCATTCACTTAGTCTTCTTTAAGATTTTAATGTATCATTGAACCAATTATTTGAACCATTTTTCTTGAATCTTCTGCTTGAAACATATTCTGAAATCTTCCACTTGAACTTCAAACTTTGAACTCATTGGACTTGTTGAAGCATTGAACTCTTTTGAACCTTTGAAGCCTTTGAACTCATTGAACCTGTTGAAGCGGGGTTCAATGGTTCATTGGTTTAATGGTTCATCGGTTCGGTGATTCATTCCATATTATCGAACCCCACTGTTGAAGCTTTAAACCCATTAAACTTTGAACCCTTTGAACTCTTTGAAGTGGAGTTCAATGGTTCAACGGTTCAATGGTTCATTCCTTACAATTTTTTTATAAAATGCCTTAAGTGTTTTTTAAACTTCTCCTTGTGAAAGCCCACCTATTGAACCTATGATTTTCTTAGCTAAAATGGCTTGCGTGACTGAAAAAATTGACTGCTCTGAACATTTTTTAGAAAGGAAGAGACCATTTTGGCCTGTAGAACAAAAATGATTGATTGGTTTTTCACAAAAATAAGTGATGGATTTTGGGAACAATAGCTGGCTCCAGTTGGAGAACTTCCATCGATTGTAAAAATGATCAAAAGGGGTAGAATCCAAAAATTTAAGTGCCTTCATCTATGCTATTGGGCTATGGAGTCATGCCATCCAAAAAGAGAAAGATGCCAAAAAAATGAAATGAACAACACAAAACAAACAAAAGACTATATAAATGTATAATTGATCTTATCTGATACTTCAAGAGTTGAAGTGCTTCAGATGCTACCCACTGTAAATAGCATTCCATCTCGATACTTTAGCAAGAAACTATTCTCACCATTTACTCAATGAATGGTAAATGGACCTCTCCATAGGGAATCTAATTTTCCATGCATCCCTTTTGGTTCTCTCCTCTTGTCCCGTAACAAGACTTGATATCCAATCTAAAAATCATGAATCCTTGCTTTTTAGTTGAAGAGCTTCTTTACTGAACATTGATATGCAGCAATATAGTCCACCACCATATTTTGTTGCTCATTTAGTTCAGTCAAGCACATGATCCTTTTGTTGATAGAATTTTCAAATGTTTGATCTTTGACTGCCTTTTCCAACCTCAGTGCTAGTAGTTCTAGGGTGATTGGTATCTTTGCATTTAAGCCATACAAAAGTTGAAATGGCAACATACCTATTGCCCTCTTGGGTGTAATGATGTCTACCCATAAAGCATCAAATAATGCTTTATGCCAGGTTCTCTGATTGTCATCCACCAGCTTCCTGATAATGGTCACCAGATTCTTGTTATTTGATTCTACTTTACCATTTCCTTACGAGTAATAATCAGAAGAGTGGGAGAGGATAATCCCATAATAGTAGCAAAATTGGGTAATCTCATGAGAAGAGAAATAAGATGCATTATCCATTACAATCTTGGTTAGGACTCCAAATCAATAAATAATATTTTCTTTGAGAA
Source organism: Torreya grandis (assembly GCA_037957365.1). Classification (NCBI taxonomy): domain Eukaryota; kingdom Viridiplantae; phylum Streptophyta; class Pinopsida; order Cupressales; family Taxaceae; genus Torreya; species Torreya grandis. The sequence continues at coordinate 445,306 of JARHVA010003587.1, forward strand.
AATTATATACCACTTCTGAAGTAGCATGCTTGACTAGAATGGCTTCCACTCACTTAGTAAAGTAGTCTATGGCCGTGAGAACGTAGTCATGTCTAGCACTGGAGGATGGTTTTATGGCACCAATTAAATCAATACCCCATTATTAAAATGGCTCTTCAATCACCACTAGCTTGAGAGGCAATGTGGCTAACTTGGGTCTCCCAACGAACTGTTGACATAGCTCACATCTATGCACCTAGGTGTATGCATATTGAAATAGAGTAAGCCAATAATACCTAGCTTGTAGAATCTTATGAGTAGTCACAGGTGTATAAAAATGTCCTCCATGGGCTAAATTGTGGAAAGACTCTAACAGTTTAAACTACTGCACTTTGTCAACATAATGAAGGAATACCCCATCAAGGCTCCTCTTGTACAAACTATTGTCCCACAGGACATAGTTAGCAGATTTTAATTTAACAGTTCTCTTTTCTTTACGAGATAGGTGGGTAAGACACTCACCATAGGTAAGGAAATGAGTGATATTGAAATACCACTCATCTGTAGTAGTGACAAAGAGAACTGTAGGCATGTCTTCAACCTTTATTTCTCCACACCCTACTTCTTTTGGTATGTTATCAGTAATTAATTGGTAGAGGCCTCTTCCTCACACAAGCTTCATAGGTTTGATAACAAGATCAAGCTCCTAGATTTTAGAAATCTAATTTCCCCTTCTGGTACTAAACACTTGTTGAGTTAAAATAGACTTTACTATGGTATCAGGTACTAGAGCAACAGTGTGTGAGTTTAGGATGTAGAAATAGAAGTGTTTCACCACCTTAACCATAGCATAAGCATGCTTCTCCATGTTTGAATATTTCAATTCATGAGCTTTGAGAGGAAAACTCATGAATGAGATAGGAGATTCTAAACCTCCTTTGTTCTACTGAACCAAAATGGCCAAAAGTGTGTGTTCAAAAGCATAGCTGTATACTATGAAGTCTTTAGTATAATCTAGACAAACCAGGATTGGGGCATGGGTGATAGCTTCCTTAATATCTCAAAATGCTAACTTACCTTCTTCATTCCAATGGAAAATAGCTTTTCCCTTCATCATGTCGACAATGTGGTGAGCCTTCTTTGTGAATTCGGGAATGAATCTTCGTAGAAAATTCATCTTTTCAAAGAAAGAATGAACTACAGTCTTACTAGTAGGTAGAGTAAGCTCTTGGATGGATTTGACTCTTTTTGAGTTGATCTTGATTCCTTCTCAGGATACAGTGTGATTGAGAATTTTCCCTTCTGTAACCACAAAAACTAATTTTTTAGGATTAAGGGAAATGTCATTCTGTCGACATCATTATAGCACTTATTGTAAATGATGCACATGATCAAGATGATGGTTGGAAAAGATGGTCAAGTCATCAAGATATACCATAATGAATTTCCCCATTTTATCTTTGAAAGCAATATCCATTACTCTTTGGAAGGTGGCACCAGCATTGATCAAACCAAAAGGCATTCTATGATATGTAAAGGTGCCCCAAGGTGTAGTGAAAGTGGTCTTATGTTGGTCTATTTTACTGACTTCCACTTGATTTTACCCCAAAAAACCATCTAACATTGATAACATATTTAAACCAGTTACTGTCTGCAGGACTTGATCCATGATGGGCAAGGGATAGTTGTCCTTTAGAGAGGATTGATTTAGATTTTTGAAATCAACATAGAGGCAAATTTCCCCATTCTTTTTTCTCACAGGGACTATGTTCGCAATCCATGTGAAATGATAGATTGGAAAAATTATCCTCGCATTTAACATTTTCTAAATTTTAGATAGAATAGTACCTAATATCTCGGGGTTGTATTGCCTTTGCTTTTGCCTGTGAGGCAATGACCCATCCTTGAGAGGAATTTCATGCCAAATTTCTTCAAGCCTGAGATATTTTAGATCATCATAGGAATACACTAAAACATCAATGTAATGGCATAGTAGAGTAATGAATTTGAGCTTTTCATCAGGAGTGTAATAATTTCTAATGTTGACCATTTTGAGATTATCTTTTGTACTCAAATTTATCTGATCAAAATCCTTGGAGGAATCTAAATCCATTTATTGCTTCTTGAAAAACACGTCATGCTTATCAAAAAGCTTCCCAAGAGAAACCAACCCTTTTGGAATTTTATTCCCTTTGAGCTGGAGGAACTCTTCACCAATTTTTAAATTTGTTTCAGGAGTTGATTCTCGTGATGGAGCTTTACTGCCTTCAAAATAAAGCTCCTCAAAGTTATCTATCTGTTCTAAAAAAGTGATGATTTGGTTGTCACCATTAAACACTTGCCAATGGTTGGCATTATCAAGCACACTTGGTTGAAAGACCAGTTTAATAGTGTACCTATTCCCTTTGAAATCTTGGTGAGGAACCATGAGAGTTACAGAGATGGCCAAGGAATTTTCTCGGTCATTGAACTCTCTGGGCAATGTAGAAATACTGAAAGCATCAAAAATTTCAATGCAATCCCATACAAGATTGCGGTAATGGCATAATCTTTCATTCTTGGTTTGATATAGGTTCCTCACTTGAAAAACCACTAGTTCAGTATCTCCTTGGGCATGAATAAGCTTAACACCTTTATCATGAGTAGCTTTTAATTTGAGTAACAAAGATTCATACTCGGTGGTGTTGTTGGTATTGTTGAACTACAACTTGTATGAATAGGGGAAAATATCTCCTTGAGGGGATATCAAGATAATCCCAACTCCAGAGTCAGCAAAAGAATAGTTGCCATCAAATTCCAAAATCCAGACATCATTCGAATCTAATCTTTTTTCAAATTTCTCTTCGTTAGGGAGGGAGGATTCTTTTGCACCTAAACTGTGCTTTACCAATTCTTCTAGTTTTATGTCTGAATTTTTTGAATTATCACCTATAAAACTTTCATTTGATGAGATACAAACACCTTCTATAGATAGAAAATAGTTACCCATTCTTGAAGATTCAAATAGAATTTGAGCCTCAGGATCTGATGTCTGAGTAACAATATATTTTGCCTCCTTCTCAAGAAGAAGCCTTTGCATAATGCCCTTCATAGGGATCCTCACCTCAGACAGGTCCATGTTCAATTCTCCACCAACATCCTTGTATAAATTTCATCCAAGAAAAATACCATAGGAGGCTAAAACATTGGCCACCAAGACTGTCATTTTAATCTTTTTTTTTTCTGGAAAGGCTGCAAATGAAAATTGGGCATCTTTGATTTGACCCAATAGAGGCACTTATTTTTTCCATGGAGAAACATCTCCCAAAAATTTTAGTGAGTGTGAGGCTAAGAGAGTCTGCCACCTTGGTAGGAATGACATTGTCAGAAGCTCCTGAGTCAATTATGTAGTTGCTTAATTTATGTCCATTTATTAGCAAGGAAACATAGAAAGGTTATATCTTCCCAGGGGGAACAGGAGAGTTATGACAAGATTATTTTAGGTAGATGTATTCTTTGGGGGATCATGAGTTACCTTGGAAACATCTTGTCCTACAGAGATTGTTTTGTTCTTTATACATTCAGCCAACCTATCCAACTATTCAGGGTTGGCTTGTAAATATTTGAATTCAGTCATTTGGATCTTGGTCTTCCTAGTATGGTCAATTATATCAAATTACTAAAAAGAACTAGGAATAGAGGAAAGAAGTCCATCATTTTGGTTTTTATTGAGAGTGGAATTGGTCTGAGAAATTAAAGTAGAAGGTACAGGGATATTTGAGGTACTTACTTTTTTAGTGATCATCAGGTCCTTTGATTGGAAAGGCAGAGAAGTCCCCCGTTTAGCAATTGAAATTGTTGGTCGAGATTCTTCCCCTATTTTTCCTTTATCAGCATGTTGAGTTGACTAGTTTTGGGACCTGGTAAGAATAGCGTATGATCCTTCAAATACTTCTCCCTTACTTCTAGCTTCATCTTAGTAATTCAGGAAACCAATGTTGGAGTCACTAGCTAATTCTTCTTCTCTTTCTATGAAGAGATTAGTGTCATCTTGTTGGTTCAACTCAGGTTGGAAAGAGAAATTAGATTCAGTTTCAAGATAACCAACTAATGAGTTAGTTGGTGCTACTTCAATGGTGAGCTTCCCCTATGGGGGAGTAAGATGATTTGGCTGCCCTTGATTCCTAGCAGCGTTGCCTTGATATGATTGGTTAGGGAATGTCCTCCTTGGTATATCCCAATAAGAAGGAGAATCAAACATTCCTTGTGCCATTTGATTTTTTAGAGCTAAAAATTTATTTGCTAGCTTTTGCACCATAGGATCAATGGTACTTGTATAAAAAATTTTAGAAGATGAAGGAGATTTATTTATATTAGGATTAGGATCTCTTCTTATCTTTCCTACCAAGATAAGATCATCTTCAACCTCAGTATCCCAATCTTAAGCTGCAGTAAGATCTATATGGCTAGCTCACCTCAACAAAAAACTCACTTCAGGAAGTTGAGAATTGATGAAGAAGCATTTAAGATTTTCAGGTGTTGGCTGAGCAATTTTAGAAATCTTATTTCTCAGCTTGTCAAATTTAGAAATGAAGTCTTGCATAGGTTCATGAGGCTCCTTCTTCATTTGTGTGAGCTGAGCTAATAGGGCATGTGCATCTTCTACAAGTTTGAATCTAGCTTCAAACTTGGCTTTGAGAGTGTTCCAGTCAATTACAGTTTGCACTTGTAAATGATAGAACTAGTTTGCAGTAGCACCTTGTAACATTTCTACAAATAGTCTCACTACTATGTATTCATATTCCATGCTTATCATGCCATAGGCTATGCAGAAGGTTGCAATATGTTCATTAGGATGAACTCTCCCATCACCATAAAACTTGGGAAAATTATTTCTTGAACTATGGGGTAGCTCATGTAAAGGTGGGGTTAGATTCAGGGGACCAAAAGTATGACAATGGAAAGGACAGATAACAAATCTTAGTGGGGTATGTATAGACAAAGTTTTGTTAGTAGAGGAAAGAGAAGCTTTACCTGGTATTGGTGACCTAACATTGGTAGGAGGAAAACTCCTAGTTTACTGAAGATGAGTTTGTGGAGGGGAAAGATCAAAATTATTTTGCTACACAAACTCAAATACAGGGTCAACAATACCTTGAGCTCTCTGGCTTCATGTATACCATGGATCTACCAGAGTGTAAAATGGAAATGGAAAAGAACTAGAACTACTTCAATTTGAAGCTTGAGGCTTCAAACTGTGCGTTCTTCCCTAGCGGAGTCACCAAAAACTATTGGGTGAATATTTTGTCATCAACTAACTGATGGCAAAATGGGTATATCAACCACAGTACAAAGAGATTTATACAACAAAATGGGTATGTCTACCATAGCATAATGAGATAAATCTCTCCTCTCATTAAGGGGAGGTTCCCTATAAACTACTATATACTAATATAAACTGAAAATAGACTCAGGGTTGAGATAACACCATCCATCTCTCTTTTTTTAGAGATGATGTTCATAGAGTAAAGGAAATTTCCTGGGTAATTGCTGAAGGCATTTCTCTTCTTTTAGAAATGATGTTCAAAAAACCAGAGGAAGACTTCCTGGGTAGTAACTGTAACCATAAGAAACCCATGAAAGCACAAAGTCTTTCATTACTTCTCTTACTGATTTAGGATGAAGTAACATAGTAGAATGAAGTGTAACACAAAGTCTCCACTTCAACTACAATAGATTAAAATATTACAAAGGATAAACATAGCTCAAAGTATCTCTAATATCCTTTTCATTAAAACACAAAACACACAACAAACTAAAGACAATTATGGTAGCACAAAGTCTGCCATAGTCGGCTTCAGGACACCTTCCAGGTTATTTCCACTAGTTCTACTTATTTGATCAAATGGACAAGAATGTATTTAGGAAAAATAAATAAGAAAAAATTCCTAGATAACACAAGCTATTTCAACACAAAGTCTAAAAGGTCACTTGTTTTCTCATTCAATTGATAAAATATGATTAATAGTCTAAGCTCAAAGTCTTAGGAATGCCTTTGAATTTGGGTAGAGTTTTACTTCTAATAACAAAGAGACCTCCCTATACAAACAGATAGATTACAATATATAGCAACCAAAGGAAGACTTTGGCACTTGTTTTCATGAAATGGCCCATGTTGTATTGAATGCATTGAATGCATTTGAAATTCTATGAAGGGACCATTCTGGAATAGGGTATCAGCCTTAACTTTGGCATTTTGAATCATCTCAAATGTCTCCTCCAAAGCATGGGTTACCTGGTCTTCTTTAAGACACCTACACAGTTGTCCATTCACTTTTACTTCGATGAAGAACAACAAGCCATGCCTTTGAATGCTTGTGCTCTCTGATGTCCACCTGGTGGACTATTCCACCTACTGGAATAACTCTCCTATATATATTTCTAGATTTCCTATAACATTCCCTCTTTCCTTGTTATATTTGTCTCTTCCTGGTGATCTGAGCTCTCAAGCTCTCTTTCTATTGTCTCCTTTAGCTCTTTCTTTGGCTAGTCACTGAGTTTATCCTTGGGCCTGCATCTTTGAAAATAAATGGTTATTTCATTACCCTAAATTTGATGTCTATAGGGATGTCACTAGTCACTGGTCGCTTAAACCACTTTGAAATTTGAACTTTTGAACCCTTTGAACTCTTCAGAGTGCACCGGTTCAATGGTTTGGCAGTTCAATATTTCTTGCAAAGAGCTATGTTCACTTAGTCTTCTTTAGGAGTTCAATGTATCATTGAACCAATTATTTGAACTACTTTTCTAGAATCTTTCGCTTGAAACATCTTCTAGAATCTTCCACTTGAACTTCAAACTTTGAACTCATTGGACTTGTTGAAGCATTGAACTCTTTTGAACCTTTAAAGCCTTTGAACACATTGAACCTTTAAACTCATTAAACCTATTGAAGTGAGGTTTAATGATTCAATGGTTCATCAGTTCAGTGATTCGTTCCATATTATCAAACTCTGTCGTAGAAGCTTTTAACCCATTAAACTTTGAACCCTTTGAACTCTTTGAAGTGGAGTTCAATGGTTCAATGGTTCATTCCTTACAATTTTTTCATGAAATGCCTTAAGTGTTTTTTGAACTTATCTTTACGAAAGCCCACTTGTTGAACTTGTGATTTCCTTAGCTGAAAAGGCTTGCGTGACTGAAAAACTTGACTGCTCAGAACATTTTTTAGAAAAGAAGAGACCATTTTGGCCTGCAACACCAAAATGATTGATCGGTTGTCCATAAAAATAAGTGAAAAATTTTGGGAACAACATGGCCATTATTAAAGTTATAGTTGAAAGAATTAAAAAATCAGAGGAAGTAGAAGTTTATGGCCCAGTTCCCTCAATATTGGAATGGGCATACAATGGCTTAGTTTGTAAACAATATTACTATAATGAGTCCTATGGAGAGAGGGGTGCAATAGTTAGAATAGTTTATGGAAAATTGACAACACTAGTATTTACAATTGTAAGGGAGGAGGTGAAAAAATACACTGCATTATTAAGGGCTTGATTTTCTTCTTTAGTGAGAATATTTTCTTCTTGCATAGAGGTTAGTCTTACTTCTTCCTCCCCAATTTCTTTTAGATATGTATCCTTTGTTATATCAATTATTTCAATTTCAACCCTTTGTTCTTTTTCCTCCATGGTCTCTACTTCTTCCTCATTCTCATCACTAGCATAATATACCAATGATACTACCTATTCATATTCTTCTTTTGATTCCTCACAAAGAGGAGCTCCATAGACAAATAGACCCTCTGTATGTATATTTTTACTTGGGCAGCCTTAGGAGAGACAGGAAGAATTCTAGGCTTCCTTTGGTAAGTAGAAATGAGTGGTTAAGTAGAAGTGGGGGATTTACATAAAGTGGATGGAATGGAAGATGAAAGGGCTTATGTATATGGAAATGGATTGGAAAGAGAAGATGTGGTAGAAGGTGAAATGGATGGGAGAGCTATAAGGGATGGAGGTGGAGGCACTAAAACTATAGGTGTCACTTGTGGAGATGTTAGAAGTGTTATGGATCCTATTATGGATGGCATTGATATAAAACAAATTTAAAAAAACTAGGAAGACTTACTTGTTTAACTATGGTAAATAAATTACTCCTACCCACCCATTTGTAGGAGATGATGCCCTTATAATTGTTGTATAAGGTTTCACTCTGGTTATTAGTTGATACCTTGGGAGTCCATTAAGAATTATATTTCTTATTTGGGGATATGTATCCCTTTGAGTGGCATGTTCTTCAATTGGGCTAACATATTCTTGTTGAGGAGAGGACATAGGTTATTGTTCTAGAGGTGATTGAACCAGTTATTGGGGTCATTGATAATTTGTGGATCTATTTACCTCCTCTAAAATTTTACTTGTCTCCTATCTAGTGATTAAAGGATTGTATTGAATCTTTGTGCCACCATTATTGGCATATTTTGCTTGTTCATCTATATATATACCTCAAAGTTATCTTGAAAATTGAGGAATATTTCATCAAGCTCAAAGCTTTGTGGCCATAGGGAATGTGAACTCCCTTCTTATTGAAGTCATTGAGATATGGCCTAACTCTACCCCTAAGGTCTCAATCTATGTATTTTTATTCCTCTAATCAATAATGAACCCTAACTTTGACAACTAAATTGAGGTGCATCCTTATTGAATACTAAATTTGACCAAGGCTTAGAGGGGTTTTGTGGTAGTACCCCTAATGTTTAGCACCAAGGTCTTCATCCACACTATTGTATATTTAATGTGTTATTTCTTACTCTACCACACTATTAGGGACATAACAAGGTAAATATAAGTTAGGTGCCCTATTTCCCTCTATCTTGATTACAGTATAATCAAGATAGTATTGATAATCCCCTCTTTTATTTATACTCCTCATGTTCTAAAATATCCTAGGCATCTAATGCCCATAGATGGTTTGGTAAACATGTGGATAAATATCTTCTAAAGAAATTTAATTTCACCTCTAAACCTATAGACATACAGTATGGAGTAATCATCAAAGACCTTGTTCTTTATATATTCAATAGATGATTCCCGTGGTTTCCTGTGAGTCTTGTATATTATTCTCATGACTGCATCCACTACATAAGACACCATATAAAAATTTCCATTAGAGGGCCTTTGATTAAATTGGAACATTTGTGCCCTTGGCCTCACACTAATAATCTTGTCGAGTGCATCAATTTTTTTAGTATTCAAAATAATATCTAACAAGGGCATCCATCCCTTGTGTACATAGGTGGTGCTGGGAAAACCATATAGTTTGTTCATCAATTTCATGGTTATTTAAATCCCTATCCTAAATATAACTATGGGGACTAAGGAGATAACACCCTAGATATTCAATTTATCTTCTCTTAAGCCATTGTTTAAACTTCCCCTCAGCTATGTTCTTATCTAAATAAGCATTGGAAGATGCATGGTCATAAGTCACATATGCCATTGGGAGTTGATATTATTTCTCAAATACTTCTCTATAAATATATGTTATTACATTTTTATGAAGTATAAAGTGTATCCAATCCCCAATATTAGCACCATTAATAAATAAATCACTTTGTAGATCAATACAAGGTATTATGCTAGATATTTTAGCTATGTTGTGTAATATCATGGCCTTGATTACCAATAAGTCATCAATGTATGTTCGGTCATCCTCAAATAGTTTATCATGTGCCAAATATGGATTTTTATCATGTAACTCATCCCAAATGGTTGAGTAATAATGGGATCAAAATTCTAGTTCTCCCTTATCAAACACTATGTCAAGATTTTTAGGTCTCCTTGTGATGGTGTATGAGGAAGGGGTTGACATGCTCATGATGAAGAAGCCATTATTGCACTATAAAGCAATAAAAATATCTCTTAATATGACTAAAAAACTCATATATTTTTGAAGAGAAAATCTAGGGATTTTGATAACATGATAGCTCAAATTCATAATTTTATAATATTTGACTGATGGCAATGGTGTCTTGATGTTGTTTAAAAATATGCATATATTGCCAAAATCTCAAGACTTGAATGCTCAATTCATGAAAAAAATGTAGCAGTGGCTTTTAGTTTTATTTCTCATTTCAATTTGAATTTACCAGATAGCTTTGTCAGGTACCTTTTGTCATATGGTAGCATTGCATTCATCATGAGTGCTTAGTCATTACCTTAAATAGGTGTTCATTTCCCATGCATATACTTTTGGTCTAGATATTAGAGTTTGCACTTATATTTTGTCTATGCATCTCTATGATTGTGACACTTATCATAATCTTGCTTACCTAGGGTCTTTGGTTTTATAATCATGATTCATATCCATTATAAGTTATGAGCTAATGAGATTCTACCACTTTGCATGATCTTGAGGTTTCAGGGTTCTTTAATTATTAACTATGTGTATCTTCCTAATGGGCATGAATTGAACACGATCCTGCCATGTGTTATAATATTGAAGCTCCAAAGGTTCTTTGAATATTAATTATGTACTTTTCTTAGTGGACTCTAAATTATGGAAATAATGACATGTGGATGGATCTTAAGACTCCATAAGTTCTTCTTTATTTTACTCTTATACCTTAATCTGACATGTTCCATGCTTCTACAATGATGACATAGATGGTTCTCATAGTCCTAGAGAAAATATAATATTGATAGTGTACCTTTAATTTATAGGATACAAATTAACAATATAAAGCCATGTGGATGGATCTCATTAATCTAGAGAAATTATAGCTCTGACAATGTACCATTTTTTGGTAAGGACTAGGTTTACGAGATGATGACACACAAAAAGTTATTAGAGTTATAAAATAAATAACATCTTGGTGATGTACCTTTGACTGAAATGTTCTAGGATTTTGAGATGATGACACATTGTCAGTCCATATTGATCAAGAAAACTTCAAAGATAACTATATGTACTATAGTTTATTGTGTTCTGAGTAAAAGGGATCATGCCACATGAAATGATCTTAAGCTTCGAGGTTATTTTTAAGTTTGAAAAAGTATTTTTCCCTAATTGGATTATAGGCTTCTGAGTTGACACAATGATTCCACTTGTCTTAATCTCAAGGAACTGAAGAGTAAGCAAATAAATAGGCCCAACTATTAAATGACATGTTGTGTGTAGCTGTGATGTTTACAGGTGGATGACTCTAAAGGTTCCAAAGGTTTCCAATAAACTATAGTCATGGGAAGTTAGAATCAAGATAATGCAAAAACGTAACTAAGGAATTCAACCAAATGCCAAGTGTGGAATAATTCTAAGTATCAAAAGCAATCCTTAGATACATGAAAGTTGAGATGCACTAGAACATCCTCTCATTATCTATGTTAGTCAAATAAATCCAAATATTTTAACTCAAAATAAGAACTTGATATAAAATCAAATCTGATAAATAGAATAATATCATACCATGTCCAAACTTTGAAATTTATTTTGAAATATAAAATTAAACTCAAAAAACCTTAGGTTGCATAGATTGTTTCAATAGTTGAAATTCTAATGTTCATCTAGACCATGAATATTTTTTGATAATAACGGGTCCCTATTTGAAATTTAAAAATGGGGTGTGATGGGGCATAATAAATAGTGACATAGTGGGAAAATAATAGTGAGTATTTGAGAACCTAGAAACTTGGTTAATATATCATGAGAAAACTTCAAACCTTATAAAAAGAAATAGACCAAATACCTAAAAGACACTCCAACTCCCTTGTTCAACATACTAACCCTTTTCATTTCTAAGAATTATGTGTGATTATGTGAAATTCATTTACCCCTTGTTATGAGAGTTTTGACATAGATCTGGATAGACACTGTGTAGTCATATAAAATATCAAAATTGGTAGTTTGAGTGTGGCTTGTGACACCCTATCCATAGGTCCTTTTTGTATGTTTTTGTGACCCTTCTAGACACCTTTTCATTCATTACCAGTCATCTAAAACCTTCTAAATGATCATTCCACCTCAACTAAACTATATTTCTTAGGCTAATCATATTCCCCCAGGTCCTGAGCCTAGAGGACAAGAATGCCATACTTGGACTATAGTGTTGGACCCTATGGTGTCTCATTTTTGGTGTTCCTTTCTATTTTCACTTTGAGCCCCAATGATCATTTTCATCTGATTCCTATCCTTAATTATGTCAGCCTAGCACAAATATATCTAACCCATGACCAATTGTTCCCTATAAAAACCCATTTAAAGTTCATTTACAAAGGAAGGTGACAAATATTAAAAAGCAATCAAGAATACAAATAAAACACTAGGGTAAACTTCCGTATTCTTTGCATACAGTCACCCAACATAACTTCAAACATACTCAAACTCTCATACCAGTCCCTAGCCACTTCAAGCACTTTCAATTTAGAATTTTTGCATCTGCATCACACTATTTCACAAAGCACGCTAGGGGGGGAGAACTACATATGGCTTGATGCCTCTTCAGAGTATTGGTATGTAGGCAACGTACCCACACAAGGGGTGTGGATTACACATTCAATGCATCTTACACACTAACCCCCCTTTCTCAAAAGATTCAAACATCATCACACTAAATTATATCTATAGTCAGTTTCATTAACAATCAGCACTCAAGATTTCATAGGTAGGCTCACACAAGAATAACACAAAAACCCAAAAAGTTTTGTCTCCATGACCAGTTTTGACAATAGTGTCAGACACTAAAGTGTCCTATTTTTTATGCTCTTATTCTTTCATCAAATGAAATCCAAATTGAGATTCACGATGCTATCCTAGTCTTGTACAGCTAGTTTAAACCTCTTCAGCCATCTCAGCCTGTTTCTAGCTACGTCATATTTTTCCTTGTTTATTGTTATTTTTAGAAAGGTAAAAAGATAAATAAATTATATAAATCAGGACTATAATTATTTTTATATTCTATACTAATTTATTAATCTAGAACCTTAAATAAAATAGGAATAAAACACCGTTATTCCCACACAAAAAAAATCATTTGGTAAACCCAATTTACTTTGAATAAATCTCAAAGCCTAGGTACCCCTAAGGTTTTCCTTCACATTTTTGTGCAAAAATTCAATTTCAATATTCTAATTTTTGTATAAATTTTTTTACATTTCTTTTATTCAAATTTATTTTAGAATTCAAATTATTCCAATAAATTTCAAAATTCTAAACTCCAACCCAAAACCCTATATTTCCAAACTAGGTCCTCAAATCCCAAGCCTTCCTCCCTTACAATTTTTAGATAAAAATTTTGGATTTTTTGCAGATTATTTGTAGTGTCAAAAATAGTTTCAAAATCTCTATGCTAGTAGTTATTCTTGAATTTATTTTCTTAATAGTAATTTTGCATACTCTCTTTGGTGAAATCAATAAAATGGCCACTAAGGCACTTCTTCCCTCTCATCTTATAGATAAATTTCTAAATTTTTCTCATAATTATCACAATGAATGGACAAACTTGAAAAATTGGACATTAGACAAAAATGAGGAAAATGATTTCATTTACAATGAATACAATTACTATTATTGTAATGAGGAATATGATGATGCATATGGAAGTGATAGTGAAGAAAAAGCAGATGCATCTTCTTCTCTCAAACCTATCTCTTTTCTTCCCTCTTCCACAAAAAATAATTTTGATAAATGGGAAAGTTACTTTTCACCTCATTATCCTATGCAAAATATATCAAATGTATAAATTAGTCATGAAATTCCAAGTGAACCTGTTATTGGTGATAATTTTCTTGAATTAGAACCTAGTTTCTCCCTCTCTTTTGTTACTTCTATGTTCAAATTACAACAATATAAACAAAATAGAATCAAATTTCCAATGCATAGTTCAAATGATCCATCTCATTTTATTAACTCTAATTTGTCATCTCAAACAATGACAAAAGAATGTCTAAATGATAACTCTCTTAATCTTACTTCTCATATTGCAAATGAAAATAATGCATGCACTCCATTCAAGGGTAACATAGATGCACATAGTATTCCTATTCACATGAAAATTTATTACAGATTAGAAAATAATTAACATCTTCTCTTACCCCTCTCCCTAGTGATAATGGAAGTGATAATGAGTATGATAGTGAACATGCAAATAAATATGACAATGAGAGTGAAAATGAAAGTGATACTTCCACTTCTCCTCTTTCAAATGACCAAAACTTTCATTGTGATAATGCATGGAATAATGATGACTATTATGCATCTAGTGAAGAATAAAATGCATCTCATACTTCTAAATCTTCTTTCACTCCTCTCAAACATAATGCATTATAAAATTTGGCTTCTACTTCTATGCATGATTCTATTTCAAATGATGCACATGTCAATGATAACATCACATGTTCTATTCAATTAAAATGTGATTCACTAAATACTAAAGATACCAATGAATCTCCCAAGATACCCCTCCTATAGTAGCACCTATTTCTCACTCTCCACCCAAAGATAATGGTAGCCCACGTCCCTCTACTGAGGTCCAAGTTACCATTCCACCAAAGGTTCAAGTGAGCACACCCCCTCTCTATGATCCAATTGCTAAATGTAGCATTCCCATGGCTAAAATAAATGATCAAATTTAATGTTTAAATGAACCACTTCAAGATACTAATATATCATCTAAGAGATTATTTATTTGATGTGTGCGATTGGTGAATCACAACACAAAGTACATCTCCTTACCTTAGAAAACAAGCTTATAAGTCTTGGATGGATGCCAATGAATTTTATGGTAACCTTATTTTGAAGACATTTTTCAAAACTTCATTTCCTAAGATTTTATAGATACTATCATTGCCTCAATTTGATGGAACTAGAGATCCATTCATACACCTTGATGCCTTTCATAAGGCTTTGCCATCTCATGTGAGTCCTTTGATTCTACTTAAGTTATTCCAGTAGACATTAGTGGGTAATGCATAGAATTGGTTCTTTCATCTACTCCATGTTGTTTCCTTACATCCATATGATAACTTAGAGGAGGCATTTCTAAGATATTACATAGCAAACATGGGCCCTCATGTTAGATATGAGAAACTTATCGCATTGCATCAAAATCCTTCAAAGCCAGTTAGTGATTATATCTTACGATTTAAGACTTGCATGTTACACTTAAAACAATAGATTTAGAGGTCCAACATATAATTATTAAGGGGATTCACCAACCCATCCTATACCATATATTATATCAGATAGAGTCCTATTTTAGGCACTTATGTTATACAATTTTAGTCTTGGAGAAGAAATTGGGATTGATTGAGTCAGATTCAGTTAATTAGCTTACTCTAGATTTCACAACATTACCTCCATCTATAGCTCCTATCACACAGCATCCACCATGTCCTAAACAAGATAAGATACCATAGCTAGAAAAGTAACTAGTTGAGAATAGAGAGCTAGTTTTTAGAGTACCACCTATAGTATGCACTATAGAGAACAATAGTAGGGCACCACTATAGTTTGGTTCAAAGTGAGATAGCCCATATGTCATATTATCATCGCTACTAGATATAAGGTTAATCACATTTCCTTCTACTCATCATCTAGATCCACATTTTGTTACACAGATAGCCACATCACCCCTTTTGTAACTATCATCATATCTATGGACACAGAGACAATGATTGTTATGGACTCAGGGATTGTATTAATAGATGTGTTGATAATGGCATCATAAGCATTTACACCAGGGGTACCAAGATCTCCCCCATCATGGATACATAGACCTCATTCTTCCATGACTGAGTTATCTCAGGACATTCCTTCATATGAATCATCAATTACTCATCATGAGAGTAATGTAGTTTCTAGGAAAGAGCCTCATAGGATATCTCCTATCCAACCTATTCAAAGCATTTGGAGACCAATACAACAAGAGCAACCTACATATAGTAGTGTAGTTCATGGAGTATATAGTGTAGTTTCATATACATATCTATCACAGGCATAGGTACTGCAGCAAAGTTTTAAGGTCCTATCTCACATAACAACCTACTACAGTTAAGATTAGATGAAACCACATCATAGAGTAATGCTCTAGATAGATATTCACTAAAACCATGTTTTCAAGGACCTATTTCACATAGTAACCCACTATGATTGAGATTATATGAGCCCCCATCATAGGTTACAATTCCATCTTGATCTATTTCTCAATCATACACATCATAATAGAGGCCATAGGGTGTTATTTCATGTAGCAATCTACTAAAATTATAGATAGATGAGCCTCCTTCATAGCACACAGTTTAAGTTGCACATCTATTTAGGTTGAGTCTTATAGAGTCTTTAAATGTAGATGCAAGTAGTGTACCATAGATAGCATCAGATACAGGGTATGTTCCTACACAACATGAGTAGTATGGCCACTTGTTCAGTTGGTCATTAGGGTTAAGATAGTGATATAGCAGACATGGGACTGATATGCACAAAGTGAAATTTGGCATCCCCTTATAATAATAACTTAACATTCCTAGTTATAAATAACCATCCCTAACTAGCATAGAGAGTTCATACACTTCTATGGAAGCCTCTCTTAGAGTGACCACTACATCAGTGATAGTTTTGGACTCTAGACAATTTTAAGCTATAGTATTCACACCCAGTGTAGTATCATTGAGGTCTCATGCATCTACACATAGAGCACATTTTTAGAGAGCTTATTCAACTACTAGATGGGTCCCTAAGAGCCCCACAGTTGCATCCACTTCTTAGAGTTATAGGAAGACCCCACAATTGGTTTTCACTACAAACATTTTAGAGCATTTACAAGATACATAGCTTTCAGAGTCATAGTCTCAACCCTTCCACTATGCTTCATGATCATGCATGATCCCTCTCCTTGATATAGGACACCATGATATGGATTCTCTTATGAGACTCATCAGTTAGTATCATTTCTTCTCAGTATTTCTTGTACATAATTCCTCAGCTTTCTTGTATATAGCTTCATTTTAATTTCTTGTACACAATTTCCTTATGATTTCTTGTATATAGCTAATTTTAAAAATACCAAAAATAATATAACATGTCAAAATATAAAAACATTCAAATAACTCAAAACACCAAAAACACTTTTCAATTACATGCATTATCCATGCTTTACATTTCTACTACCATGCTAGACTTACATTCTATTGTTTTATGCTATTGTTTGTTGATTTATCTACATTACCATGCTTCACTTAATCTTCTTTGAGTGTGTGCAGTGACACCCAGATCCTTGATCACTTCACTCTACCCATTTTGGGGCATCCTACTTTTACATTCAAGACATACATCAACATATCTACCCACCAGGGGCATCTTCTACATGACTACACCATCCAGGTTATGTCATTCCTACACCACACACTCTAGCTATCATGATGATGTACATTACTTCCTAGATTACATAGATTATTCTATCGACACTCACTAGTACATAGAACTTATGTATTTATTAGCATCTACCTAGTCTTGTATTACATGTTTTGCATACTTTCACTTCTTACTTTCATTAGTTAGATGTGATAGTGTTTCCAACATTTACATATCTTCCTTTCTTGCTTTAAGTATCTATATGTGATTGAATTTCTCAATTCCTTTTTTGTTACTTGTGTGTGTCTTAGGACATTTGTCAATGTCTTTTGCATGTACTCTTGTGTATGCCTTAGGAGATTTCCCTATGTCCTTTGTTTGTTTGCAATTTTATGTGTATGTGGGCATTTAAACATGCCTTGTATGCTTGATTTTATAGTTTGAATGGCATGTGCACATGTCCCTTGTTTTCTTGGACCCTTAGACACTTTTGTGTGTTTCTTGCTTCTTGCTTTGTGTGTTTGTTTGCTTGCTTGATTCTCAATTATTTACAATGCCATGATCCACATCATGCATTATCTTACTTTCTTGGATGCCATGATAGAAATCATGCTCCATCCCTCGTTGACAACTAACAACTAACATTTTCCAATTTTAGTTTAGTATACTACACATGCTATTACATTGTTACATCTATCTAGGTATACTCATGTTGATCTAACCATCTCTAATAGAAACTATGTTATATCTTGACACATCATTTCATTTATCATTGTTATATCATGTATTTTATATCATAATAGACTTATAGGGCTCTTTCTTTTGAGGGTAGTTATTACAAGGTCTTCATTCCTACTCTCAGAAGAGGAGGAAATACATGAGGTTTTTGTCATAGAGATCAGAGCCCTCTACCAGTCAAAAATTAGTTTTCAAAACCCAAAATAGGTAGAATAAAATAGAAAAATAATGAAAAATATAGAACAATCATTAGAAATAGCAAAGGACATGAGCACCAGAAGTGGACAAGAGCACCAAAAGTGGACAACAACACCAGACACTAAAGTGTCCCATTTTTTATGCTCCTATCCTAACATCTAAAAATCTAGAATTTTTAGAAAAAGATAGAAAGGTAAGGTTAGTTATAATTTTGTTAGCTATAGTATAGTTTAGAATGAGTAGTTTTAATATAGTTTTACTCTGAGTACCTAGATATAGGGGGCATCAAGCATGACATGATGGCTCTCACTTCCAATTTTAGATTGGGTAGTTGGTACAACTTCTAGAGCAGAATCCATGTTATAGACACTAGTGACTGGAGGTAATGTGTGCAGCACATTTTCTTTCTTTTCTTTTCAAATTCAATGCATTACCCAAGTATTCTTAGTAGTTGTGTACCTTATTCCATATGTAGGTGGTTGGCATCATTTTGGAGTGGCTTTAATATAAGCCTAGTTCTTAGTTTCAAAAAAGCTTTGTTGGTTCATTTATTTGTTTTATTACATTTACTTGTATTTATTATTTAGATTGGTGCACTAATTACTTATATTAACTAGTTTATTACATTGATTAATAATTTTTACCATACAAGATAAGCTTGCTTAGCTAGTAGTCAATTTAGACACCTATCTTGTTATAATAGAGTTATACTCCACTATTTAGGATAAGATAAGATAAGATTGCTTAACTAGTAGTCAACTTGTGTTGATCATTTACACTAGTTGGACACCTATCTTGTTAGTGTGGAGTTTCACTCCATTATTCTTGTAGTCAGATATCAATTGAACTACATGTGTTGTGTGAGTTCCCTGATCTTTATCTTGTATGCCTTGCTCTATTTAAGAAATGGCTATTTGTGTATTCTACATTAGATTAATATTGAATTATCAAAGTAATTCATCATATTTGAGTTATTTGTTCATTTCTATTATTATCTCAGATATATAGTTATTATTTATTACTATTACTATTTTATCTCTTGTTTATGCTTTCTATTAGACTCATTAGATCCTATAGCTAATTCTAACATGGTACAAGATCTATCTTGAATCTATAGATTACTAAATATTCAATAGAAAAATATCCAGATATCATATCAATTTTTTGATTTTGTATACAGGCACAAATTGGAGCTTTGTGGAGAATTT
The DNA here is from genome assembly GCA_037957365.1 of Torreya grandis. Lineage (NCBI taxonomy): Eukaryota > Viridiplantae > Streptophyta > Pinopsida > Cupressales > Taxaceae > Torreya > Torreya grandis. The sequence continues at coordinate 464,751 of JARHVA010003587.1, forward strand.
TTGAGCTCACCATTTAGTTTAGAGTGCTTAAGATAGTCAAAATAGTCTACGATTTTATCTAGATTGGGAATAGGAGGCAAAATTGGCAAGGGTTTGATCTAGAAACACCATGCCCAAATCTGGTAGTTACTTGAAAATCAAAGGGTTTCTAAGCAAGATAGACCTCACAATTATGTTTAGGAGGCATCAAAACCTACAAATCCATATAAAATTTATCCAATTTAGACACAGTCACCCAGAAAACAAATTTTTTTTGCTCCCAAGTACGTTCGTATGGACTGTGCTAGGAAAATAAAATTGATCGAGCCTCATGGATCAGTAGGTAAAATTGATAGGGCAACTTTGGGATCCCACCATTTGAACACCAAAAGTTATTTTTGAGATTTTTTTTTGAAATAGCTTAAAATTTTGTGTTATTCATTGATGTATTTTCAATTTTTTTAGATTTTATTAGATTTTTTCAAAATTCAAGTTTTTTAATAGCAGCCCTTATCAGTCCTCATTTATACAAATTCAAAGGCTCATAACTTTCACATACGACCTCGTATTGAGGTCCTATTTTTTTTTAAGTTAATATTTTTTTGAGCATAATGCATTGGTACAAAAAAAAAATTAATAAAGTGTATATTTTTATACTTTTAGACTAGAGGGCCAAATTGAGCTTTTTGTAAACTAGAATAATTATAATCCAACCTTGTAAATGTATTCAATTATAAAGTGCAAAAAAATACTTGTTGGGTGGGATAAAACTAAGTAATTTAGGAGGGTTTTGTGTTGTGTTCTGTACTATGATTTCTGCTTTATGATTGTTTATTTCTAAAGGCATCGTGAGGAATCCTAAGTTTATACTATTAACAACATAAAATTACAACACATGGAAACAAAATGCTTGGAATCATTAATGATGCTAGTATATATGTCTTACATAACAACTCTTCTTACTCCACCTACTAATATAAAAGAGTTACAACACTTTCTCTTTGAAACTACTAAAGTTATTGGATGCATTTGGTCTTACATGTCTTTATATTTGAATTCTCATCTTGACAAATGTAAAAATCCAAAAGATGCTTGGGATAAATTAGCATCATTGTTTGAAAAAATAGATGAGGTTCATGGTTACCAAATTGACAATGAACTCATTAGTTTAGATCCCAAAAATTATGCTACAATACAAGACTACATCACTAAAGTCATAGATCTTAGAGCACAACTTTCTGAATGTAAAATTGATAAAAATATATATATATATTTAATTGATTTTTAGTGCCTTACACAAATTAGGTCCTAAATATTCATCATTTGTCTCTAGCTTTTAGACTCATAGGCTCACATTGGACACATCATATCAAATACCCACCTTTGAGGTATTCTCTAATATCTTAATGGATGAAGAAGAAAAGTTAATAGCTATGGCTCTAATCAAGTCATCCAAATCTCAAGTTCTAGTTGCAAGTCAACTTCAGCATAAGATAGTTTCAACATTAGCATCAAATACAAGTTTAGGTATAAAAATCAAAATAATCAAAATAAGTCATAGAAGGATAAGAATAAAGGGAAACAATCTTCCTCACAAGGAGATTATAAATCCACTAATAAGAAAGGGGATTCACAAAAAAGGACTAGCACTCCTTTCCCTTATTTCAAAAAGGGGTTTCATAGTGAACAAGATTATTGGAAGAAAGAGACTGATGACCTTAAGGGTCTTCTTAAGAAGAATAACATCAATTAAAACTCTTTAAAGGATTCTTCCACTCCTTTAAATTTAGGGAAAGGGAAAGCTACGACACTAGTTACACTGGTAAATTCTCCTAAGTCATGGGTACTTGACTCAGGTGCTTTGCACCATATGGGTTCTGACTAAGAATAATTGTTTGGATTAGAACCAAGTTCCTTACCTCATTTTCATAGGTGATGGTTCTAAGGTAGATGTCATAGGAAAAGGTACAATTGATGTTGATATTATTGCAAAAAGGGGTTTCATAGTGAACAAGATTACTGGAAGAAAGAGACTGATGACCTTAAGGGTCTTCTCAAGAATAATAACATCAATTAAAACTCTTTAAAGGATTCTTCCACTCCTTTAAATTTAGGGAAAGGGAAAGCTACAACACTAGTTACACTAGTAAATTCTCCAAAGTCATGGGTACTTGACTCAGGTGCTTCGCACCATATGGGTTCTGACCAAGAATAATTTTTTGGATTAGAACCAAGTTCCTTACCTCATTTTCATAGGTGATGGTTTTAAGGTAGATGTCATAAGAAAAGGTACAATTGATGTTGATATTATTGCAAAAAGGGGTTTCATAATGAACAAGATTACTGGAAGAAAGAGACTGATGACCTTAAGGGTCTTCTCAAGAAGAATAACATCAATTAAAACTCTTTAAAGGATTCTTCCACTCCTTTAAATTTAGGGAAAGGGAAAGCTACAACACTAGTTACACTGGTAAATTCTCCTAAGTCATGGGTACTTGACTCAGGTGCTTCGCACCATATGGGTTCTGACCAAGAATAATTTTTTGGATTAGAACCAAGTTCCTTACCTCATTTTCATAGGTGATGGTTCTAAGGTAGATGTCATAGGAAAAGGTACAATTGATGTTGATATTATTGCAAAAAGGGGTTTCATAGTGAACAAGATTACTGGAAGAAAGAGACTGATGACCTTAAGGGTCTTATCAAGAAGAATAACATCAATTAAAACTCTTTAAAGGATTCTTCCACTCCTTTAAATTTAGGGAAAGGGAAAGCTACGACACTAGTTACACTGGTAAATTCTCCTAAGTCATGGATACTTGACTCAGGTGCTTCGCACCATATGGGTTCTGACTAAGAATAATTCTTTGGATTAAAACCAAGTTCCTTACCTCATTTTCATAGGTGATGGTTCTAAGGTAGATGTCATAAGAAAAGGTACAATTGATGTTGATATTATTGCAAAAAGGGGTTTCATAGTGAACAAGATTACTGGAAGAAAGAGACTGATGACCTTAAGGGTCTTCTCAAGAAGAATAACATCAATTAAAACTCTTTAAAGGATTCTTCCACTCCTTTAAATTTAGGGAAAGGGAAAGCTACGACACTAGTTACATTGGTAAATTCTCCTAAGTATGGGTACTTAACTCGAGTGCTTCACACCATATGGGTTCTGACCAAGAATAATTTTATGGATTAGAACCAAGTTCCTTACCTCATTTTCATAGGTGATGGTTCTAAGGTAGATGTCATAGGAAAAGGTACAATTGATTTTGATAGTGGTGTATTTGAGAATGTCCTCTATGTGTTAGATTTATCAACTAAACTTCTCTTTGTATACCAAATCACTCACTTTGATACTGGTAGGAAAGTTGAGTTCACCCCCGATTTTATAAAAATCAAAAAATTAGAGGATAATGCCTTAGTTTTAGTGGGAAAAGTTGATAATCATACTTGACTTTATTTATTCTCTTATTTTGTGCCTTAGTCTTCCTCTACAAATTTTCTCTCACACACTGATTCGGTGAGCAAGCTATGGCATGAGCGGTTTGGTCATCTGAATTACTATTATTTATAGCAGCTTAGTCATTAGGAGATGGTTACAGGACTTCCACAAATTTATTTTTTAGAGGGTGTATGTCATGGTTGTGCCTTAAAAAAACATCCAAAGGATAAGTTTAATAAAGATAAGGCTTAGAGGGATACACAAGTCTTCAAACTTGTTCATAGTGAATTATCAAGTCCATTACCTACTTTATCTTTTATTAAAACCTGTTATATTCTCACATTCATTGATCACTATTCCATATACACTTGGTTTTATTTTTTAAAGTTCAAAAGTGAAGTGTTTGATATATTTCTAGAGTTTAAAGCTTTAGCAGAGAAATAATTTGAAAATTTAGTCAATATCCTCTACATATATAATGGAAGGGAATATGTGAACAATAATTTTGAACAATTATGTGCTCTTGAAGGAATTGATCTTCAATATTTAGTTGCATACACACCTTAGCAAAATGTTGTAGTAGAGAGGAAGAACATATTCTTAAAAGAGATGTCAAGTTGTATGATTCGTGCAAAATCATTAGTACCTAAGTACTGGGTAGAAGTGATTAATTATGTTACATATATATAATAGGGTTCCTCACAAAGATTTAAAGGGGATAACACCTCTTGAAGATTGGGGCAATAAGAAGCTAGCAGTGGATCATTTTAGAGTCTTTGGCAATCTAGCATGGTCTTACATACCTTCTAACAAGCATCATGCTTTAGAAAAACAAAGTTGGACTTACATATTTATGGGATATCCTGATGGTGTTAAGGGATATTAGCTCATTTATCTAGATTCACATGAGCTTATTATAACAAAAAGTATTTACTTTGAAGAAAGTCCTTCATACTTGTCTTCTAACATTTCTCATTCTTCTTCCTTAAAAGAATTAGATAGCAGTGACAATGATACTCCTACTTCATCTACTCATAGGGATGATGAGGTAATACCTCCCCAGCAGGGTTTAGAAAGTCATGTTCCTCCTCCTCCTCCTCCGAATCCTCACCCATTGATACCTTTGTGGGCTAGATAGACTTTGGTGAATATAGATCCTCTTGTTAGGAATCTACTAGATAGAAGGAGAACATGGTCACAACATGATCTTCCATTTTCCTACATTGCGATAACTTCTGATCCATAGTCTTTTTAGGAAGCCACAAGGAAAGTTGAGTGGGATTCAATGATGGAATATGAGTATGACTCATTGATTAGGAACAACACTTGGGATCTTGGTCCTCTTCCTAAGGGCATAAAATTAGTATGATGTAGGTGGATATATCAAACTAAGTTTTTAGTAGATGGAAATATTGATAAGTATAAAGCACACTTAATGGCTAAAGGTTTTTCCCAAGTGGAAGGCATTGACTATATAGAAACCTTTATGCCTATTGCTAAGATGAATTCCATTTAATTGATACTGGCTATTGGTGCAGCTCATAGTTGGGCTATACATCAGATGGATGTGAAAGCGCATTTCTTCATGGGGATCTTCATGAGGAGATATATATAAAGTAGCCATAGGGGTTCATTCAGGATTCTTCATTGGTGTGTCTCTTGTATAACTCTCTATATGGTCTGAAAGAAGCCCCCAAGGCTTGGTATTCCAAGATGGACACATTTCTACTTTCAGTTGGGTTCTTGAGATGTCAATCAAATCCAAATGTATATATTATATGGTAGGAGGATTCACTATTGTACTTGGTGCTCTATGTTGTTGATCTCATTATTACAGGTAGCATAGCATCCATCATCAATAGTGTTAAGACTACACTTCATGATAGGTTTTCTATGATAGACATGGGCCTATTACACTATTTTCTCAAGATTCAAATAGCACAGTCTTCTTATGGGATTATACTTTCACAACCCAAGTATGCCATGGACTTGTTAGCTTGGTTTCACATGGCTGATTGTAGGCATACACCAACTCCTTTCTTAGCTAGAGTTAGAATTGAGGTTCATTGTTCCACTCCCTTGGTTGATGCCACATTGTATCTCCAACTTGTAGGTAGCCTCATCTATCTAACTAATACACATCCTGATATTTCATATGTAATTAGCATCATTTCATGCTTTATGTAGACACCACATGAGCTCTATTAGAGAGTTGCTAAGTGCATTTTGAGATACATTTAGGAAACTATCAGATATGGGATTCACTACATAATAGGTATAGGTTTAGACTTGGTGGGATACACAAATTTTGATTGAGTTGGTGATTATGATGATTGTAAGTCCACTTATGGTTATAGCTTTCACTTCAAATCTAGTCCTATTTGTTGGTAGAGAAAGAAGCAACATGTTATTACTCTTTCATCTACAAAGGTTGAGTATCATGGTGATGTTAATGCTACTAATGAGGCTATTTGGATTTAGAATATTCTCACTAAGCTTGGTGTTCCATTTTAGAAGCCATTAGTCATCTATTGTGACAACCAGAGCACTATCCAAATCTCAAAGAATTTGGTTCATCATCAAAGAACCAAACACATAGATATCCATATGCACTTAATCAGGGAACTGATTTAGGTAGAGATCATTTATCTTCAATATTATCCTATGGAGGAGCAGATTACAGATATTTTCACCAAACTTTTCACTAAGAGAAAGTATCTTCACTTATGATCTCTTTTGGGGCTGTGGGATATCAATTCTTTAGGGGACATAAATTATTTAAGAGGGGTCTCCTAGATCTTCATTTTGAGAAGTTTTTTCCTTCAAATTTTCTCATTTCCTCATCTATTTGTATAGAGTACCTAATATGGCTACACATTACTTGGATTCTTATCTGCATAGCCCTACCTATGCTTCACTTATGGGGGGTGTTAGTGCATTTATTTTCTTTATTATATTTACTTGTATTTATTATTTAGATTGGTGCACTAATTACTTATTCTAATTAGTTTATTACGTTGATAAATAATTTTCACCATATAGAATAAGCTTGCTTAGCTAGTAGTCAACTTAGACACCTATCTTGTTACAGTGGATTTCTACTCTACTATTCAAGATAAGATAGGATAATATTGCTTAACTAGTAATCAACTTGTGTTGATCATTTACACAAGTTGGACACCTATATTTTTAGTGTGGAGTTGCACTCCACTATTTTTGTAGTCAAATATCAGCTGAACTACATGTGTCGTGTGAGTTCCCTGATCTTTATCTTGCATGCCTTGCTCTATATAAGTAATGGTTATTTGTGTATTCTACATCAGATTAATATTGAATTATCAGAGTAATTCATCATATTTGAGTTATTTATTCTTTTTTTTTGTTGTTTTAGATATACAATTATTATTTATTATTATTACTATTTTATCTCTTATTTATGATTTCTATTAGATTCATTAGATCATTTAGCTAATTCTAACAAGCTTTCATACAAGCTCAATATCCACCTTTCAAAGTGCCCAAGATTGGCCTAGTTATTAGTACACATTCATCTATCCATGCCACATTATCAGATTACAAAATATTCATAAGCTTTAGAAGCCATCTCATATGACACACATTCATACTAGTATTAGTTCATAGTTCACTACATATTGGGCAATGATGGAGCCAAAAGACTAGCTAGCCTTTATATCATTGACCTACCTACTCAGAGGGATTAGTCACATAGTCTAAATATCGATTAACACATGTATGATCACATAGCTTCACTTAGTGGGAGATGATGGAGCCAAATGGCTAGCCTTTATATTCTTGAGCCACTCTCATGGAATTGAGCACTCAACTCCATTCATGATATTACTTTTGGTATAGCACATACCCAACATCATTCAACATCACAAGTTTTGTATTGTTTTGTATTCCCAATGAAGTGTATTCATTCCTTTCTCTTCCTCTTTATTTTACCTAGCTTTTATACATTCTTATTTTATACATAACGTGTCTAGTAAGAATTAATCTAATTTTTTTTATCCTTTACATATTTATGCTTCATGATGTGATCTCTCTATGCACACTCGGCATCACACATCTTTATGGGCTTCACCTTTATAGGTAAGTTTAGGTGCGCTTTCTAATTTTCTTTTATCCTAGTATTTCACTTTACTACATCACTATAATAAAGGAGGGGCAAATGTAGTCATATAAAATGTCCAAATTGGTAGTTTGAGTGTGGCTTGTGACACCCTATCCATGAGTCCTTTTTGCATACTCTTGTGACCCTTCTAAACACCCTTTCGCTCATTACCAGTCATCTAAAACCTTTTGAATAATCATTTTACCTTAGCTAAATTATATTTCCTAGGCCAATCCTATTCCCCTAAGTCTTGATCTTGTAGGATAGGAGTACCATACTTGGACTATAATGTCAGACCCTAGGGTGTCCCATTTTTGGCGCTCCTATCCATTTGCACTTTGAGCCCCAGCAGTCATTTTCATCTAATTCCTATACTTAATTGTGTTAGACTAGCACAAATACATTTGACCCATGACCAATTATTCCCTATAAAATCCAATTCAAATATCATTTACAAAGGGAGGTGACATATCTTAAAAATCAAGCAAGAATACAAATAAAGCACTGAGGCAAACTTCCCTATTCTCTACATGCAATCACCCAACACATCTATAAACATACTTAAACATTCATACTAGCCCCTAACCACCTCAATCACTCTCAATTTGGCATTTTTGTATCACTATTTCACAAATCACATTAGGTGGGAGAACTATATATGGCTTGATCCCTTTTTAGAGTATTGGTATGTAGGTAGCATGCCCATACAAGGGGTGTGGATTACACATTCAGTGAATCTTACACACTAACCCACCTTTCTCAAGTGATTCAATTATTATTTTATCAAGCATGATGGAGGGTTAGGGTTCAAAGACCAAATTAGCTCTACAGTGAGTTTTATTGACAATCAGTACTCAAATATTTCACAAATAGGCTCACATAGGAACAGTGCAAAAACTCAAAAGTTTCAAGTCTTTGTGACTAGTCCGGAAAATAGCGGTAAGAGTGGAAAATAATGTCAGACAAGTGTCCTATTTTTGGCACTCTTATCCTTTCATTGAATGAAATCCAGATTCATATTCGTGACACTATCCCAGTTCTGCAGAGTCAGTTTTAGCCTCTATCTTAGTCATCTTAGCCTATTTCCAACTAAGTCATATTTCTCTTTTTTTATTATTATTTTTAGAAAGATAAATTATATAAATTAAGACTATAATTATTTTTATATTCTATACTAATTTATCAATCTAGACCATTAACTAAAATAGGAATAAAACTCCATTATTCCAAAAAAAGTTAAATCACACTATAGGTTTCATTTTTTTCTTGATTTTATAAACAATAATAAGGGAAACCTAGGCATTATTTTGATACCAATAGGGCATATACAACACCAATAAAGATACCTCTAATTTCATTCTAATAATTTGTATATTTCTAGCCAAGCATCATATCCCCAATAGAGTTTGCTTGAATCACCCTCCTTCCAATAGTTAGTATGATTTGATCAATTCATCTCTCTTTTTTTTTTTCTAAAACATGTATGGAAGAAGGATTGAAAACCACCATTGTTTGAGTGTATGTATAAGAAAACTTATTTTTATCAATACATCCCTATAAGTGTACATATATTTCAATGTTTATTATCTCTCATCCAAGTTTTAGCATGTAAGAGTATAGTTGATATTTTAAAATGAAAAATCTTTCTAAAATTTGCATGAGCATATCAAAGTAATTTTCAAATACCTGGTGAACTTATTCAATTTAGATTTAAAAACTTGATTTCAATCTTAACATATACCTTAATTCAAGAGATATCAAATACTACAAGAACAAATATTGGTGAATGTCAGTTGTTTAATTCTTGAGTTATCCCCTTTTCTTTCGGAAGCTTTTTTCTTGATTCCAACATAAGAAATTGATTGGACTATTATAAAAATAAGCAATTAATCTAGAAAGAAACCAAACTAACTATGAAAACAAATGATGTAAATAGGAAATTAATCTAGGAAAGATGGAAATCTATCTAAGGAAGTGAATGATAGAAAATAGGAAATTACTTTAGAAAGAAAATAATATAATCTACTCCTACTTATAGGTTTGAGTTCACGTTCATTTATAAGCATCTCCAGCTGGAGTAACCATGAAATAATGTTTCAAAAAGTGCCCATTCACTAAAAAAATGAGGTCATTACCTTGGAGTTCCTTCAAACGAAAAACATTGTTACCTACGATTTATGAGATTTTATATGGTCCAATCCATAAAGGAGTGAAATTGTCATGTTATACTTTCTTTTCATGTGGCTCATCCCATAAAAAGACTAAGTCTAAAATATTGAAAACCTTGATTTTGGATCTTTTATCAAGCTAGATATTGATAATGTCTTAGTGCTTGATGAATCTATGCAATACTTATGTTCATGTATCCTCCATTTGGACTATGTCTAGTAGACTAGATTGGATTCTTTCATCTTCTCCCATATACTCTTACATGAACTAATACATTGGTCATTTGAGATTAATAGGAAAGATTGGTTATTTATATACACTAATAGGGAAGGTGAAGCCTTGAGGGATTGTTTGTGCCTTGTTTTATCTACCCATAGTTTATACTTCAATAGTACGTGTCATTCTATTGGTTTGTCTTGTGTTGACTTCTTGATGACATCCATCAAATTCTTGTTAGTAGACTTAGTAATTCCATTCACTTATAGATAGTAATTCAAATAAAATTTGATGGTAATCTAATTATTTTAGTCCCACTCAGTAAATTATATAGATTTAAAGGCTGGACCATTGTCATAGACTAAATAAATTGGATTTCTAAACTTGGTTGGTACGTTCTCTTCTAAAAATTTAATCACATCGTGGGCTTTAAAATTTTTTTTAGCCATGGCCTTTATCCACCTAGTTTAATAATCAGTAGTTAAAATAAACTTGTGTCTTATTGAAAAATTTATATTTATTACTCCAACAAAATCAAGACCCCAATAAGCAAAAGGGCATCCTTCAATCATAAGATGTAATTCATAGTTATGTGTAGTTCCCTTTTTTTGAATACTTGGCATTCATAACATGTTCTTTTCTAATTTTAGGGGAAGTTATCTTCAAAATGTCCTGGATTCATTCTAGATCAATGGAAATCCCATCTTTGGTAATGACATTGTCTAATACTTTGTCTTTTATAACTCCAAATATAATTTTCTTTGGATTTAATGATACTCCATATCTTATGCACTTATCAAATACTCTCTATAGATAAACTACATCATCAATTATGTTATTTTAAAACACTATGATAGCATCCATGTAAATGATGATCCATTTAATAATGAGTCCTTGAAAATAGAAGTTTATAGCACTCTATAAAGTTGTTCCTACATTAATTAGGCCAAAAGCCATATGTTTTAACTATTTATGACTTATTAGTGTAAATCCTAGGTTGTCAAAGGGGTTGGGTATAGAGGGTAAATATAGATCATTATTGAAAATAAATCTATCAAATTTATTTACCTAAAATAGTAAGTGCAATGAGGAAATCTACTTATCTAGAGTGAAATAGACATCATTAAATGATAGGAAGGTTGGAATAGGTCTGGAGATCAGTCTGGAGTCTGTTCATTCTAAACTAGAGTTGAAAATGCCTTTGGATAGTAGCCTAGTTAGAGGGATAGTAGCACATTGTGCTAGTGTCCAAGGAATTGTGCTAGTGTCCTTTTAGGGACAGGGGTCCTGAGACTTTTGGGGATGCTACAAATAAGTTTTAGAGTCATGTAGATGTGTTCAAAAACATTTAATCATTCTTATGCATAACCATTTGGTTGTGTCTTCTTTGAAACCTAAATGAACACTTGCACACATAAAACAACAATGGAATCAAATGTAAAAGGAAAAGAAAATATGGATTGTGGGATGTTATGATCATTTGGGATAGAACCCCTATTTTCCTAACCATTGCCTATATTAACCCCAATGATAGGGGTCTCAGATTGCATGTAGTTTTCCTTTAGGGAATATGCATAATCAACATTCACAAAATTATAGAATGACTTTCTCTTAGGCCCTTCTTTGATCAAGTATGCAGGTCTATGTGTGTTGTTGAGCAATATGTAGAGTGTTGGGTTATATTATTAATTGATTTTTAAGTATTTATGTTTCAAAGTAGTAAGTGGTAGATTTAAAATACCTTTTAAGGCTCTTTATATAGAAGGAACTTAATTATACTGTGAGACACTTGTTCATTGGTTGATAAGGTGAAAAAGAAAGATCAAATCATAAGAAGAGACTCAAGGAAGGGTAAGGACCCATGCCAAGTTCAAAAAGTGATCATTAGACACTAGCACTGAGGTGGAAACTAGTGCACTATGCTAGTGTTTAGGACTGTGTTACTGTCCTAAGATCAAAAAGTAGAGTAAAAACTATGATAAACAGGCCCAGGGGCCCCTATGATATAGGACCACTGAAGGTGAAATAAACAGGATAAAAATTCATAATAAATATCAAAAGACCAAAATGACCATGCAAACAAGAATCACATTCATCATTAAGACCTTCCCATGAAAGAGTAACAAAAGACATAGTTCTTGTGTTTGCTTGACCAAATTAGGGTTTGAAAATTTGCCCCCATTTTATTTAAGTAATGTAATGAATTAAAAGTACTAGAGTAAAAGAAAAATAAAAATGTGTACCTATAATTTCCTATGTGGGAATGCTCTAGACTTGGCCTAATTCATGGGTAGAGAAGTGAACATACACCAAAATATTGGTTGTGAAGAGGAAATCCATAATGTGGATGTCCCATATATCAAATTATAGTAACTAACTAGATCATGAGAGACAGCCCTATTTGTCCCCACCCTGATATGTAACTGAGTTTGAGAAGTAATTTTTGAACTAAAAAAAATAAGCCATGCTTGCCCCCACTCTGACATGTAACTGAGTCTAAGAAGTGATTTGTAATTTTGGATAAAAAACCCTTCTTTTGCCCACTCTAGCATGTGAATTGAGTCTAAGAATTAATTTGTAAATGTGGAGAAACAAGCCCTATTTTCCCCCAGTCTGGCATGTGAATTGTGTGTAATCTATAAATATGGAGAAACAAGCCCTACTTTCCCCCACATTGGCATGTAACTGAGTCTGAGAATTACTTTTTTCGAAGGTCAAAATTGTTACTCAACCTTTGTAATCTAGGTCTGGTGAAAATATGGATCAATCACTACAATCAGCTATATGACCCAACTTAGTGAAATCTTAGTGATAATTTATGTGTGATCTGGTAGTATACACATAAAGAATGGTCTAATTTTCCATTCCATCTATATAACCTAGTGAAATATGTGGGGTCGAGGACATGTGCCCTACATCATGCCCCTAAACCTAATATATGAGTAATGTAGTTATGTATCCAAATATTTAATCCAATCTGTGTATCTAGGTATCTAAACCAATTTATGTATCTAATCCAATCTATGTATTTGATTATTTGAACCACTATGTATCTTAGTATCTTAACCACTGTGTATCTTTGTGTGTCTAAGTAGAAATATATCGATGTAAATAGTGTGTATATGCCCCCTTTTGGTGAGAGAGATGAAACTCAAGTAAGGGCATCAGACCAAAAGTGATATTGGTAAGCATGTTAGTGATAGTTAGTGTTAATAAAAGGAGTGTAAGATCGATTATTTTGGCAATTGCAGAGAAATCATTTATAATTTGAGTCTAGGATAAACATGTGGTCTATATTAAATTTATTAAAGAAATGTGAGTTTTATCATTTATGGAGTCAAATTGATTGGAATATAAATATAATCATTATAATGCAATGGGCATCATCATCAAGACCCTCACCCAATAAACGGATTGTAAATTGGATCTACATATTTTGATATATTGTGATTGGAAAATTTTTGTATTAGTTGGTAAAATTTGTGTGCAGAGTCAACCTTAGGTAGGTGGATTTATTAAAATATAGCTTACATAGGTTGATTAATTAAATTTGAAATTTATTTGAACCTTTTAACTTGAGTTAATTATTACTCTAATCCTAGTGAATATGTTGAGGAGACGAGGAGCAAACATGACATGCTACAAAGAAGTGGAGGTGTTCATCCAGGCCAGGGAAGAGGTTACTCTAGTAAATTACCTATCATTTTTCTACATTTTTGAAATATTGATTGCCTTTTCTATCATTTTTGATGAAATTTAGGTAATTTTAGGGTCTTTTTAGAAGGTTTATGGTAGTGTCTTGAGGATTTTGCTAGTATCATGGGTTGTTGCATTACCGTCTAGGGATTGCACTATTGTCTAGTGCTAGTGTCTTGGTGGTATCACTAGTTTTTGATGGAGGTAAAATTACAATTTTTAATTCTAATTTGTAGTTAATGATCATTTTCTCATGTTTATATGTCACTTGAATATGCTTATGTTGGTTGTTTGCTATGTTTTACAAACAAATGTATATACGAGGGACTTTCATAGTGGCTAGATAATAGAGTGCTTACATGGACTACCCTTGATAGATGATGAGAGAGTAGTTATTGATAGGGTTGGTTTGGGATATGTGTCATCACTTTCACCAATGCTCTAGGATTGCCATATGATGTCTACATTATGTGAGCATGTAATGCTGATACTTTATGTTTTAGCTACCAACTAGGGATATTATTGTGACTCTGAAGGATATCTATAGGATATTGAGTGTTCCCATTATTGGTCAATGGGATATATTATAGGAGGTTACTGGAGATAGATATATAGATCAAGCTTCTAGGTACTTTCAAGCATACCCATAGGGACCCATCTTTGAGGGAGTTGTGGTGATGTTTTGTTAGTGGTGACTAATACGGCTAATGTTTTACAATTTTGAAGGTTTTTTATAGTGTTTTTGGCTTCATTCATTGTTATGGATGGTACTGGTATATCCATTTCATACAAGATCCATGGGATTGTATAGGACAAATTCAATATCATCTTCACTTAAGTCATAGTAATCATTGTTATTCTAAGTTTCATCAAAATCAAAATTTAATTCACTTGTAGAGGTAAGAGTAGAAGAACTATCATTTTCATGCTCACTAAGAGAAAGAGTAGAAAAATATTTTAACTTTTGTATGTTATGCAATATATCATCATGTGTAGGTGAAAGGCAATATGTATTATCACTACTATGAGTGGAATACATGTATGATCATTATTTTCAATCTTAGAGTCAAGGGGAGATGAATTAGTAATCATATTTTCATTTGATGCATTATGACATGTAGAAGAAGGGTTAGATATTTTTGAATTATCTATATTATGCATGGAATCACTATGTTGAGTTTGAAATGTAAAAGAAGCTGACAAAATAATATCATCTACTTTAGTTTTTGAATCTGGAAAAGGTGCAATGTCATGTGTACATGTTTTTTTGAATTGAATTGAGAAAGGTAAAGAATGTGGATTTTGCTCTTCTATGCTAGGAACATCATGTGTAATATTACTTGAACCATGCAAAAATTAAATTGTTTTTGTTGGTTTTGTATTGCTTTAATTTGAATAAGGATGTAGAAAAAGTTTTTTTAAAACTAAGATCACATTCAAAAAAATCACTACCTATAAGGGGATATTTTGGCCTTATGTTGTAAATGTCATTTTGAGAAGTAGGGGAAGAGAGAGGAGAGAGAGAAGAAGATGCATCTAATCTATCCTCGTCAATACTTTCATTATCATGTTCATAGTAATCATTATATCCATCATCACCATAATAATCATCATCATCATTATAAATGAAATCATGCTCATTATCATCTGTTAGTGTGCAATCTTGAAAATTTGTATATTTGTTTATATAAATATGTGAAAATTTTAGAAAATGATCAACTAGGTGAGGCAAAAAGGTTTATTGGAAGTCATATTATACTTCCCAAAAAATAGAATGTAATAAATATAAAATAATCAAATAATAGGGAGAAGGTAATTCAACATAGGTATATTTGAAAATATGTGAAATATTTAGCCCTATGTATAGGGAAAAAAAAATACTTGGAACCCTAAGGACTAAATTTTGGGTGTATGAGGATGTGGTATGTGGATATAGGGTTTTAGAGGGTTTGTAAACAAGATTTAAGATATGTTAAATTAATGAAACCCCAATAATTAATTGATATCTATTTGTAAAAATTAAGAAAATTAGAATTTAATAAGCCCTAATTTAGTACACAAGAATGGAGAAGACATACCCTAAGGTAGAACTAGGGTTGTTAAGCAATATTTGAAGTATGTCAGGTTCACCAAATATTTTAATTATTTAGGACCTAGTAGTGTAAATCCTAGGTTATCAAAGGGTCTATGTACAAAGGTTAAATATAAATAAATATTAAAAATAGATCTATTGAATTAATTGACTTGAAACAATAAGTGCAATGAGTAAATCTGCTTATTTAGAGTGAAACAAGCATCACTAGATGATAAGAAGGCTAGAATAGGTCAGGAGATCAGCTTGGAGTCCATTTATTCTAAAATTAGAGTTGAAAAGGCCTTAAAATGTTATCAAAATCATATGGATAATGGTACACTATGCTAGTATCCAAGGCATCATGTTAGTGTCCTTTCATGGATAGGGGTCCTAGACTTTTGGGGATGCTATAAAGAGGTTTTAGAGTCCTGTAGATGTGTTTAGGATCTTCTGATCATTATTCTATGTCACTATTCAGATGTGTCTTCTCCAAAACCCTAATGAACACCTGCACACATGAAATAACAATGGAATCAAATGCAAAAGGGAAAAGATGGGATATGAGATGTTATAATCACACAAGATAGAACCCCTTTTGTCATGGATGATACCTAAATTAACCCCAATGATAGGGGTCTCAAATCACATGTATTTATCCCTTAAATAATATTCATAGTCAACTCACATGAAATGCTAGAATGACTTTCACTTAAGCCATTCTTTAATCAAGTATGTAAGTCTATGTGTGTTGTTAAGTAATATGCAGAGTGTTGAGCTATACTATTGATTAGTTTTTAATATTTATGTGCCAAAGTAGTAAGTGTTAGATGTATATAGAAGTAACTTAATTGGAAGTTGATATGTTTATGCATTGGCTGACAAGTTGAAAAATAAATATCAAATCATAAGAATAGACTCAAGTAAGGGTAAGAACCCATGGCAAGTTGAAAAAGTGATCGTTAGATACTAGCGTTACGGTGGACACTAGCACACTGTACTAGTTTCCAAGATTGTGTTAGTGTCCTAAGACTAAAAAGTAGAGTATAGATTATGGCAAATAGGCCCAAGGGCCCTTATGATTGGGATAGCATGATATAAGACTAGTGATTTGCAAAAAATAGGATAAACAAATCATAATAAAGATCAAAAGATCAAAATGACCATGTGAACAAGACTCACATCCATCATTAAGACCTTCCCATGAAAGAGAAATAAAAGACATAGTACTTGTGTTTACTTGCCAAATTAGGGTGTGTGCATTATCCTTTTATATGTAAAAGTGCCCCACTTGAAAGTAAAGGTAGTTTTCATTATATTCTCTACTCTACCAATAATTGATTGTAGCTTGATAAACCATCTAGAAAAGACATCATTTTAGACCGAATAATTATTTTAACTATTTATATAAGGATGGAAAAAGATAGTTATCCTTTTTTTATGCTCTATTTAGGTTCTTGAATTCAATGCACATCCTAATTTCACCATTTTTTTCCTAACAGGCCTAAGTTAGAAATTGTTTAACCCTATAATGTTAATCTAAGGTGATCTTATCATTAACACTATATTTTCCATTAAAGGGGTATATATAAATGAAATTACACAAGGGTGATAATTAGATCTATGTTCAGCTAATTAGATGTTAAACTCATATATAAGCATATACTGAATTTATTATGTTGATATAGTCTAAATATGGAAAGTACAACTATGTTAGATATATAAATGATAAATAAGTGATATGATTAGCTTGTTCTAAATCTAATGCAGTTCTATATCTAGAATAGGAAAAAATTAGGTTGGAAGGACATTCTAGAATAGTCATCATATTCTAAAACTGACATGTTTGATGCTCTGGATAGTAACATCAGCCTAGGATGATTGTATTGATGCTACTATTTGGATTCAATGATAGGATCCTATACAAAATACTTGTGAAATAGGATGTGACTAATTTAATGCTTCTAAGTTTTACTTTGACTTCATTCTAATGCATTTATATTTGGGTCATGGATTGTCAC
Source organism: Torreya grandis (assembly GCA_037957365.1). NCBI lineage: Eukaryota > Viridiplantae > Streptophyta > Pinopsida > Cupressales > Taxaceae > Torreya > Torreya grandis. The sequence continues at coordinate 482,483 of JARHVA010003587.1, forward strand.
TCCTTGTGAAATTGCAAAATCCTAATTATTCATCTTCATGGTGACCTTGGGGGAAAATGGATTAGTGGGCACATGGTGTCAAGATGACCCCAAAGACCCTATTATCAAAGGGCACTACCTACATAGCCAATACTTCAAAATAGGGCCTCAAACTCATGTATTTATCCCCTACGTGTTGTATTTTATGTGAATCATACAACATGTGCAAAGAAAGAATAATAATGACCTAGCTTGTAACTTGGCAAATCAGGCTCCTGAGATTTTCATTTAATACTTCAAACATGTAGATGTGCAGTTCCAATAATTGGTATAAAAATATGAATAAATAGGTAAGATTTTTTCAATTGAATACTCTTTAAATGTTCTTTTATTTCAATGCTAGGTTTTTTCTAGGTGAGAAATGAATGAGGGTTGATCTTATATTTATATCAATCCCTTTCAAGTAATAACTCACATAAAATCAATTAGGCCAACCATTAGGATAGATTTCATTTACAAATCATATTATTTTAGGGCACTAGACAATTATAATAGGAGAAGATATTAGTGTCGATGTTACTATGTATCCTAGATGTTAGTGTCTAGGGAGCAAAAAAATAGGTACAAGTCCTGAACTTGTAGAGATGGAAGATAAGTACACTTTAAGCATTCTAGGTAAGATAGAAGACTTAGGTCATCAGCATAAGACTGGTCAAACTAAGATATATATGCCAAGGGGTACAAATATAGATAAAATATGAGACTTATAGAAGTGGGAAAGGTAAATAACTAAGAGGTACAATTAAGGTCTGAGTTTGCCAAGTGTACAAGACTGAGGTGATAATCATAAAATATATTTTGCATTTACCCCACCTTTTAAACTAGTAATGAAATTGCTAATTTAAAGGAAAGGAATACATATGTGGGTGTGTATGCACACCTTGTCTTTATGTGTGGCCAACTTGAGTTCTTTGTTTGTGAGTAATCTGCAACCAAGATCATGTTATATTATAAAATTAGTTGATATAATTTGGGATTAAAAGTACTTGAAATAGACTGAAATTGAAAGAGCAAGGTTTAGGAGTACACTTGTGTGTTGATGTAACCACCTTGCCTATTAAAAAGTTGATTGGAAAAATATATATTATTATAAAGCACTAAAACTAAGATTAGGATAAATATAGATAAATATTTAAAGTGCATATATCCAAGGAGATAGAGAAAGAGCGAGAGATTGGAAGGCATATGTCCCCAAATTTGGAGTAAAAGTGAGTTACCACCTAGCAGTTGAGATTAGATCAATTTTGAAACCCACTAATACTTATAACTTGGTTCCCCCACTATATGTGGAGCAATATAAAAATTGAAAAAGTACCAATGTGGAGGACATGTTTCCAAAGCATTCCCCTACTGTAATCTAGAGATGTTAATTACTAAATAAATGTGGAAAACATGCTTATAAAGTATGACCCCGCTAAATATAAAAATTGTGAATGTGTGGAAGCCATGTCTATGTGACATGCCCCCACTGAATCTAAAAATTATGCCAAATGTGAAGAACATGTCTCTATGACATGCCCCCCTCTTTGGGGTGAGGGAAATATAGGAACTAGTAATTACCTCACCTCAAAAGGATAAGACAACTACATAATCAATTAATGTAACCATGTACCATATAGAAGGAACATGTATAGGTAGATATATCATTAAAGCACATAAAACCAATGTGATCACATCAATAAATTTAAAGGCCACTCCAATGTGTACCATCACTAGTATCAAGTATGTAACCAGTATTGGAGGGTAACATAAAGAATAGTGGTGGTTTGTTTTCAATAAATGGCTTCTGAATAAATCATTTTTGGATAAATGATTTGACAATTTGAGTGTATGTGTATGAAAAACCAATTGCACCATAGGTTGGATCTTCTTTCTTGGAAATGGATGTTTCTTATTTTTTTCATCATTTGCAACTTGTGGAATATAATTTAGAAAAACATTTCACATATTTTCTTGCTCATTATAGAAAGATGCATTTTGGTCATTCTGTAACATTACCATTCGGGATTTTTCTTTAAAAATTTATTGATTTGGCTCATTCTTTGGAATATTTGTTATATATTTTAGATAATTAGGAACATTGAAAACTTACACATCATGTGAAGGCTTATCCACATTTAATGATGTATCATTTGAATCTTAAGGTGGATCTAGTAAAGGTTTTTCCTTTTTTTTGGAGGATCTTTTGGTACCCATTTTTGTTCATTTGACATCTTTGATTTAGGAGAATTTATGTTTTGTATCTTTTGTTTCACTAAAAAACAACAATCGATATGGTGGCCATACATTATATGATATGCATAATAATATTTGGATCTCCTTATAAGATGTGGAGGAGGTAATTTGATCAAATTATTTATAAGCATCTCCCTTAGAAACTCACTTGACCTCTTGGTAAAATTTTATTCACTTGTAGAATCATTGTCATTAGGTGACTTTGGTTTTGGCTTATAATATTAATTTATTTAGGCACATAATTGGTATGTGAAGATGCAAACACATGGTTCACACTAGCATAATGTGGATTCTTTGCATATGAAATTTGATTTTAAAATAAAGTGATCTTTGAATTTAGACCTAAATTTTGATTTTGTAACTCATGCATTATCTTGGTCATAGTAATGATTTTTTGCTTTAGGGTTTCACAAGAATAAACCCTAGGTATTTGAGATTGAATATCTTCATTTGAAACTATAGGGTTGGCCACCTTACGCCTTGGATAAGTGATACCTTGGACCTAGTTAGAGGTATGAAAGCTATCACCCACCTTAAGGTAAGGAGGAGGAAGTATATTCTTTGTATCCATTTGAAATGTTCTAAAACAGATATGAGAATAAGATAAGAAAGGCTTAAAAATGCTAAGCAGAAATCAACCATGATACAATAAAGATATAACAATTTAAGAGTATTGGCTAAGTTTTTTGAAAATCTAAGATAACTTTTTTTGTAAAAATAGGAAATGAGATGAACCCAAAAAAAGGGAAACAAAAGTACATGTACGACCTGTAGATCTAAATTTACTAAAATAGTAAATTTGTAAATTTGAAAAATCCATAAAATATTTTGGCAAAAAAAGAGGTTGCTGTAAATATTAATATGAGTAGAAAATACCTCTTGGGAATTTTGAAATGGAACTATTTGGAAGTTAAAATATGTCAATCAAGGAAGAATCCCCTTACAAGCATATGCATATGAAGCCCTTATAACTAGAGGAGGGTAAAACCCTAGGGTAAAGCTTCAAATCTAATGTTAGAGGTACAATCCACTGAGGGGGGTGAATTAATGGTGGCAAATAATCCAATTCAATTCCTAAACCCTTACAAATATGCATTCAAAAAAATCATTCATGAAGCATACAAATCATTCATAATAGTGAACATTGAACATAATGCAAAATCACATACACAACAAAGATATATGTGGGAAACCTTTTTGGGGAATAAAACCAACTCTTAAACCTATAAACACATGGACTACTATCTTATAAGATGATCACAAATAAGAGACTGATCAACTCATTTAGAGAAACAAACCTTGAACATATCCACCTGACCAAAGGTATTTAGTGAAACACCTGTTCCACAAGGACCACCTACCCCTAAGATGATCAAATAATTTAAACCACTACCTTTATTAAAACACCTATTTTACAAGGAGTAATTGCCCCTAAAGAAGACCAACACCTTTAGACCCTCCTTTGATAATAACCCTTCCACCTTAGAAATGATGTCTTCAACCCTTGATGATTTATCTTTGGATATCACTCTTCTCACCTTTCAGCAATAACTCTGTCACCCAACACACCATGTTGGCCAAAGCACATTACATAATTGAACTAACATGCAAAGATCAATTAGGAAACATTACATATCCCAACTATCCCTCTCTTCAACTCTTCACTCACACTCACTTCACAAAACTATAATAACTATGTCACCTCATTAACAACATGATCAGGTGGTCATACACACTATCCACACTTTGATCAGTCTCTCAAACTAGCCACCAATTGCACACAATGACCAACTATCCTTTGCTCATCATCAACTTGAAAGATCACTATACTATCATTAGAAACATGACCTATAGATCATAAACATAGTCCTTAATATTCTCTTCTCATTAACCCAATAGCTAAGTACTCTCACTTTTCTCTCCTTTCCTTTGCTCTCCAACTCTCTCACATACAAGTCTCTATAAATCTTTACCCAGTTTATCACTCACAAGTCTATAAATCATCATCTTTGATTTCATTATATATCAATCATGAATTAAAAAGTCCATAATAATATTTATCTACCAAAATATATGCCTTCACCCTTAAGGCATCTCACATGGGTCACACTTAAGTACAATCCACTTTTAAATAGGCCTAAGTCACTTTTAGGTCCTGTAGAGACTTATTTAGCTCTTTGACACTTCTTTGATCAAAATAAAACATAGGAACACTTTCCAAAATCATGGACCCATTCCACATAATTTATAGGTCCTCATTAAGTGCTAAAATCCATCACATTACTCTTTTTCTTAAGCATAATTTTCTCAAACACTTCTTTTTACACATAGTCATTATGAACAAACACACATTTACCTTCTAAGCCTTTGTTTATATTGTATACGATTGGTCAAAACTTCATAATGAACATAGAGCATCCTCAAGGAGTCTACAACACTCTAAAATAGACAATTCATCATGAGACATCGAAATAGCATCTACATGAGCTCAAATACTCTTCTCGGGTCACTTACAGTCTATGCACGAACATAGTCAAATTTGAACCTTCATATCTATGTGTGTACATAATTTTGGATCTTTTAATCCATATTTCTAGATGCACCTTGGAATCCTCTGCCACTTTTATTTTTACTACATGAACAAATTCATCTTTCATCAAAATATATGGAAAAATTACTAAGCACTGGTTTTTCCCCTTAGCAAATTCAAATATTCAAATGGAAATGGTCATAGTTAAACCTCCAACATAATTCTTATATCTCATGTCCTCTCAGCTCAGATTAAAACATGCATGATATATCTTATTCGATCTTTAACACATAGGTGCCAATTATCAAACATTAAACCTTAGTCACTTTGACCTCATCTCATGCAATCTTGAAATGTTGACTTCACATGCTCTGTCAATCTCTACCAATCAACCAGGTCTTTAACTAGCAATGCTCACCATTCGATCAATTTATATGAACACTTATTCACCATTAGATCCTTATCCTTTATCTTTTCTCAATTTTTAAACATCATGAACCTATCATCATCTCCTTGCTTCATGACTTTTTGGAGAAAATGTGCTCTGTCGATCTTGCTCAAACTTTAACATGTGCAGAAATGACTATGGGAACCATTGAAATACACCTAGAAGGATAACTTTGCACCTCAATAACTTCTTTTGTGCTAACTTGCATGATCTTAAATTTAGACCATATGATCTCTTCATATAGGATAATCTAACCATATGTCAAACTACTCTTGAAACCTTCATACATGTGAGATATATCATTATAGACACCAAAATTATGTCACACACACATGCATAACTCCCTATGTCAAAACCCCCCTTAAGCCTATTTCAATAATAACAATTAATGTCCCTAACCCATGCTTTTACCCCTTACACATCTAATTAATTTAAAATACTTAATTAAGTTAATTAGAAACCCCTTTACCACCTTACCTATCCTCCTTACCCTATAACTAATTCTCACTTGATGAGTCACCTCAAGACCTAGTCCCCCCATCCTGACTACCCAAGACTTATTCTCACTTCCAAACTAAATTCCTAATCAACCACCTCTTTCTTAACCTCTTATTTCTACCATTTTCTAATAGGTGTCACACTTGGCATGAGAAACAATAGAAAATAGGCCAAAAATAGTAAGGTTTACCTATTCTAGGGTTGTCAACGTCGATCAACCCATGGCTAATGTTGATAATATAAGCTAAACTCCAATCTAAAGTTCAGATCAACAAAAATCAAGAAAACCCATTCTTACTTGCATTTAAGCTCTTGGCATTCTATTTTTGACACCCTAGCTTACTATCATCTTGCATAAGTCAATCATGATTAGGAAATAAGCTCTTGAGGACCAATAACATCCGCTCATTCTCTCTATTCAGGCATTTAGGGTCAGACTCCCTAATAAGGATCATCAACTTGGAACTTATCATTTAGTAACTATAGCTAAGTATATCACTGTTGACATCAGTTATTCCATCAGATGGTGAGCCTATCAAGGGGCACTTATCATTTGGTAGGTTTAAATGTCAACATGGTGGGTGTGTGAGGGTCATTCTTATTCCTCTAGATGGTGAGCCTATGCATTTGTCATTTAAACTAGATTTTGAATGCACTAACAATATGGCTGAATATGAGGATTTAATTCTAGGGCTTCAAAGAGCTCTCTTCTTGGGTATCAAATCCATAACCATTTTCAATGATTCTCAACTAGTGGTTAACTAGGTTAATAGTTCTTACCTATGAAAAAATTAAATTTTGTAGTGGTATAAACATCATGTAGATATGCTCTTAAAATCATTTAACTCCTATCTCTTGCAAACTATTCATCAATCTAAAAACAAGTTTGTTGACATGATGGATTTACTTGCTTCACATGTACCCTCTTCATCCTCTTCTTTGATAATCTATGTCACCGTCCATTGCTTAACATTACCCTCCTATGTCTCAGCTAACATCCTCTTTATTAGAAATGTAACAGCCACTTCACATGATTTATGGTACAATCAACTCATCGATTACCTTTCCTTTTCTATTACCCCTTTTGATCTCTCTAATAATAGGAGATGTGCCTTCATAAAACATGTCATTCATTACACTATATTATGAGTATTTCTCTACAAGTGAGGTTTTGATGGTCTTATCCTTAGATGCCTCACTAGTACTGAGACTCCCTTCACTATTAAGGAAGTCCATGATGGGATTTGTGGTGGAAATTTCAATGGTCATGTAGTTACCAAGCATATCCTTCAACGTGGCTATTATTGGCCTATGCTCCATCAAGACTGTGCTGATTACGTTCAGTATTATGTCAAGTGTCAACAACATGCTAACCTCTTTCATGTTCCTAGTCATGCATTACAAGTCACCAAAGACTTTTAGCCCTTATCTCAATGGGGTTTAGATCTCATCAAAGAGATTAAACCTCATACCTCCTTCCATCATCACTCTATCATTACTACCACTAAATACTTCACCAAGTGGATCGAGGCCATCCCTCTCATCTCCATTAAAGTTGACAAAATTTTAGACTTTATCAACCATCACATCATCTGTCATTTTGGTGTCCCTCATAGGATTATAATAGATATTGTAAAATCTTTCAAAAACAAGACTATTCAAAGTCTTTGTGATACTTTTGGCATCAAATTAAGCTTCTCGTCACTATATTATCCACAAGCTAATGGACAGGCATAAGCTTCTAACAAAACATTGAACAAAATTATCATGAAGGTAGTCAATGATATGGGCAAGAATTGGCACACACACATTCATTTTTATTTATGGGTTTACCACACTAGCATTCAAACCCCTACGGGTGCTACCCCTTTTTCCTTGGTCTATGGGACAAAGGTTGTTTTGCCTCTTGAAGTCTAGATTCCTCCTTATCACATTTCCCTACAATATATCCTTACTAATGATGACTTTTGCCAGGAACATTTAGCTCAACTTGAATTACTTGATGAGCATCATCTCATAGCTTTCAACCACCTCTAAATCTATCAAGAGCGTATCAAACGAGCTTATAAAAAAATCTCAAAGATCAAGATTTTAATATAAGAGACCTCATCTTAAAATAAAGTCAACATGTGAAAAACATGGAGAAAAGCAAATGGGGTAAGTTTGTTCCTAATTGGCTTGGACCTTATATCATAACTCATAAGTATGGCTCAGGAACTTATCGATTGTCTTTTCTCGAAGGAAGGCCAGAACCCAAGCCTTTACATTCCTTACACCTCTAACCATTATTTTATTAACCAAGCATCGCTTCACCTCAAATTTAACTTGAGCTCATCCCTTAAGCATCCCTATTACGTTCATTTCCCATCCTCTTCACCCTTACTCCTATACACTTAGTTAACTTACACAATGGTATGGTGTTGCCCTTAAAGTGGAAAACTCCTAAGCCTCTATAGTCTCATCCATGAATAAAAGTAAAAAGAAAAAAAGAAAAAAAATGGGATATCTAAAAAATTTATAAAGACATAGGTCATGCTTCTCAATGTAAACTGCTTCCTTGAAGGACAGCTACATAAATTCCCTTTGCTACTATCAATAGATTGCTCCCTTGAAGGATAGATATTTAAACTTAAAAACAAATGCTTAGACCACTCCCTTGAAGGATAGTTAGGCCAAGCTTTGTTCTCAAAAGGAAAGGTAAATGAAAAAGGCTTCCCACATCAATTAGCTTTATATGACCTTAACTCATACAAAATCCTATTATAGGCTTCCCACATTGATCAGCTTACACAACAAGAAAAAAGCTTTAAATCATGGACTCATCTATCTTGGCTCTTAGGTCACCAAAAAAAGGGGCATATCATCCCTACTTTGTAGGTTATTCTACCTAAACATCTTCCCTCATTTTACCCTTTTTCCTGCATACTCTTTCAAGGGACTATGCAACTCACTTAACATAAGGTGAACACGACGCTTCTCTAATAAACATAATGGTTCAAAGATATAAGGCATGAAAGAGGCTCATCTTCCTGAGCCTATTTATATTCTAATTATGGTCTTTGCCAATGCATGAGCATTCTACCTCTTTATTTTCCCATCCACATCACATGTCAATCTCTCTATTGAGATGAAGAAACAATGACAAACCAACATTATCAAAACCTACTCAAATTATTTTACGCATACACCATCACAAATATGGAAAAATGCTAAAATAAACTAACATGACCAATTTATTCATTTTAAGCATACACCATCACAAATATGAAAAAGTGATAAAATGAAACTAACAAACTAGCTATGCATAAACCATCACATATATGGGAAAGGTTAATCTAACTCAACTAACATAATCAACATTAACATCAAATTAACATAGCATAAAATTATCATCTAAATAATCACTATCCATATCATCATCATAATCACAATACACACATCTCAAAAACACAATAAATGAACTTCTCATATATATATGGGATTAATACATGTCCATAACTACATAATCATAATAACATCATTTCTCTCTCTCAAAATATACATCTCGCATCTTCAGCTCATAGGCCAGTATATATATAACATATATAATCAAAACTAACAAACTCTAAAACTCAGGGTCCTCGAGGTTCTCCATGTGGTCATGAGGAAGTAGTGTCATCACCACTCTCTAGTCATCTACATCTATGAGAGCTAGAAGCCATGGCATGTGACATAAACCTCTCCTACTCTCTAAGCTCTAAATATCTCTGAATCTATGGGAACTCTCTAATCACCCTCTTGTAGTAGGCAATCTCATCTAGGGTAGTCAAATATCTCACTAGAGATATAGTCTGTGGAGGTCCCATAGCACCTAATGATGTCCCAGCCTGTACTTGTCCCTATGGTGGTGGAGGAGGAGTAGCCTAACCTGCTACTCTTAGACTGTCTCTCTCTACTATCACTATAATCACTTGACCCTATAAAACTATAACTTGGCCCTATAGTGCTGCAACTTGGCCCTATAGTGCCCTAATCTGACTCTATAACATCGCCACCTACCCCTATAAGGCTAAAACCTATGTCTAGGTTGTATCTTGAGACTGTACTATTGTATCTTAGGCTTGTATCATAATATCCCTCTCTCTCACCAACCCTTGTAAATCTAGTGGTGGCCTCCTGACATCCACCATCAGATGTAACACTACCCACCAAGCTGTATAGGCTAATGTGCACCTTAGGTCTCCAACACCTAGCCCTGATAGCAACTCGTCAAAACTTGGCCCATTTATTTTTTGGGGCAATGGTAGGGGTGCCTCTATGTCATCCCTCTTATATCGAGGGAAGGTAGGTATAATATCTTGTAGTAGACCAAATTGCCTCCTAACCCATGCTATGGGAACCATCTCCAACTCACCAACCTGTCTCCCCATGACCCATAGTGAGCTCTAAAAACACACAAGCTATTGTCCCTATCCTTTGAAAATTGGGTATATCAGATAGGGTTTCCATAAAATATCAATAGGGATCAACCCCTCAATCATGCACCTATAGTAAACAATGTCCTAAACCACACCATCTACTCGAGTCTATGCCATACCCTCTCTCCACCATTTAAACCCAACCCTAAATCTGGATAGAATCATGGTAGGTAACCCTAATGGTCATGTCACCATGATGTTCTCATACACCTAAAAGTGTAGTAGATTGCTGACACACAAACTGTATCACCATCACAGCCTCAAACCCCACAACTCTATATATAACTAGGATAAAAACATTTATTCCACTACTCAACCATCTATGCAAGCACACCTATCAGTGCAATTATAAATATACCATCATCTACATTTGGTAGTACATACATTATGATCTCAATCATCATCAAGATGCTTAGTCAATGTTGCTCCTCATCAGCCATATAAAGTGGCACATACACAAAACTCACTAAATGGTAGGTTACCTCACTAACATTCTCCCCATATAAGGCCACCATGTGGATATCATGCTCCTCTCTCAAGCATGCAAAGAGCTCCTCACCTTAGAGTGGTAGCTATAAAATCTAGTAAACATCCTCCTGAGTCATTGTCAACTCTCTGATCAATAGATAGAAGGTGTTGGTGGTGTGATCCCACCTCTCAATCAATGTTATCATCAGGGACACATCCCAGGTGACTCAATAGTAGAGTTGCACTCCTCCTAACCCCATGGTAGCCATGTTCTCCCACTCATCTGGATTAACATCCCTCCTCAACCATGTCAATAACTTTAGTATATGGTCTCATAATGTTAGCTCCATCCTTGCCTGCATCTATACACACAACAACTCAAGTCACAGACCTTTTAATATACTCTATCACCACATTTTTTCCCTTCTCTTTGGGAAAACTACATTAGTCTAAAGTCATAAACCAAGCAATGTAAGAATCACTCAATCAACATGGGGTTTTGTGAGGCTAGCCTGACCATATACCCACCTAACTCTCTACACTAGGCTTCACTACCTCTTTCTCTTTACCCTAGGCTTCACTGCCACTTTCTCATTACCCTAGGCTTCACTGCCTTTTTCTCTTTACCCTAAGATTCATTGCCTCTTTCTCTTTACCCTAGGCTTCATTGCCTATCTCCCTCCACCCTAGGCCTACCTGCCTATCACAACTCTAGGCCTACCACCTATATCCTAACCCTTAACACTATGCCTTATTTTTAAAAAAAAAACCCCTAGACCTCTTGACCTATCTCAACTTACCTTTTTGCCAATTTTCCCTAGCACACCTTTTTATATCTTTTTCCTAGGCTATGGGAGAACTATATTGGCCTGAGGCCCTAAACAGGGCTATGTAGGCAGCACTCGATTGACATGGGGTCTTTTGGCGCTAGCTCAGCCATTAGGCTAGTTAACTACTTCCACTAGGAAACCCAATTAACCCTTTCTCCTCTTTTACTAATTTTTCATAGTCACTGATGTTGACATTAATGTTGACATCAGTGATTTATCAGCATGAGTATCGACTGATGTTGATAGGTAATTACCAACCTTGATGTTGTGTTGGTCAACATCGATGACTAGTTCAGCCCTAAGGCCGAATGACCCAAACCCAAATTTACCCATTTCACCTAAAAACCTACCCATAGAACCCCCTAACTTATCCTACAACTACCCTACCCTATTTTCTACCCTTTTACTAATGATTTCTCCACCCCCAACTCTCAATTAGCCTAAAAATTGTAAATACCCAAATCAAACTTCAAATCAACAAGTAGAGACTCTTACATCATCTCTTTGTCTCCTCCTGGCTGGCACCACTGGCTCTTATGGTGGTGCACCTCCCACTAGGTCCCCTCCTTGAGTTGCCATCTCAAATTGCTCTATAAGATCTATTTCTTCTCTCTAATCATAAAGTTACAAATGAGTTTGGTTGGTTGCCAAACCCCCCTTTTTTTAGGTTTGGTCAGTCATCGATGTTGGTATTCCTAACCTATTATGTCAATGTTAGTGCTTATGCAAATTGACATTAGCAACATTTCCCTAGTTTGTTAACATTGGTAATTTCTATTACCGATATCGACATAACATCATCGATGTTGGCACCATCCCAATAACATTACTCCAATAAAGTAACCCTAATTTTTTAGACTTTACCCATACACTGGGGAAATTAAAGATCACATATATCTCCCCAACCATGATAAATTCCATTGGAAATCACTTAAATCCTCACCCATAATGACTTTTTCTGGATATCATAAGTATCTCCTCACTCATTCACCCTTTTACACCAGCATCACATTACTTGTCTTGACCGCTTATGTTATTCATCTATAGTTAGCTATTGTAAAAATGCATGTATATTAGGTGTTTCAGATAGAAAACAAGTTCATCATATCACCTTCCACCCTTTTATGTTTCCCAAGGGCACCACCTACCCTAGATACTTGGAAAACATTGACCATTGGAGCTACAACTTTGATTATTTTGACCTATCAGCTATCACCTACAAGCTGTGCTTTGGTTATTTCTATCTGAGTCCTCCTCAACCCTACCTATTCTTGACTTTATTGACTATAGATTTTAGTAGTATATGCATACGAAGTGATACTCAATGTTCCACCACTCACCCAATTACCTTTTTATCAAACCGGTCTTGATTCTGGTTTCTCCTCCATTAATTCTCATTTTGAGGGAGGATACTTCATCCAATACTTGGAGAATCTAACTCTTGTTTTCAACTTGAAAACTTGTTCGTATAAATTACAAGATAAAAAGGGTCAAATGTAGACACCAAAATTATATCACACACACATGCGTAACTCCTTGTGTCAAAACCCCCCTTAAGCCTATTTTAATAATAACGATTAATCTCCCTAACCCATATTTTTACCCCTTACACATTTAATTAATTTAAAATACTTAATTAAGTTAATTAAAAACCCCTTTGCTGTCAGGATATGAAACACCAGAAGCATACAGTTGATTACCAAATCGAGCAACTTAATATGCAGAAATTAACCAGAATCACAAGTAACTAGAATTCAGAATAACACATGATATGAGAGACAATACACAACTTGTATTAATACTTATACAGAAAAGAATACAATAAATAAGATGCCACTTCTTCTCCACCACCTCTTCAGAGGCTTCCCACACCTCAAGTGAACAGTAATTCTCTCCTCAAAGCTCTCTCTCTCAGGTCCCAACACACAACTCAAACACAGAGTTGGTGTTCACCTCCTGTGCTCCATGCACACCACAAGTGTTCCACGCACTCCACAAGTACTCAACGTACTTCAAGTAGATCTCCCATGAACCTACAACAACCTGCAATTCAATAGACCATACTTAAGGAAGGAACTCCCTTGCCTTCCTCTTTGCTCTATCCGAGTACACACCTGTACTCCAAGTAGACCCTGCCTGATACTGCTCCCTGTTGTGTTGCTGTCCTATCTGATCTTGCACACCTGCAAATCAACCTGGTTCTGCACCCCTGTGAACCTTGACCTTGCACACACATACACCTACAGATCAACAATCTTAATTACCATGTAGATCTCCTATATAGGACGTGCTGACCAAGATCCTACATACATGAAGAACCCTGTTGATTCTCCAATCCAGCACCCACACTTGGTACTGCTGTGGAACTAGGAGGAACACCCTTGCTCACCTCACACACAGAAAGAGCTAACTTTGCTCAACTCAAACTAGAACAAGTTTCCAATACAACCATGAGTCTATTATATAGATCTCATCCAAACAATAATTAGACATCTAATTACAATAATTAGATCCGCAGCTCCCAGTCTAAAAATAGCTCTCATCATGCAAACACTCGGTTCGTCAACTGACTGCCCGTAATAAACTCATAGTCAAACCACACAGGCGACTGACATCGGTCCCTGTCTGCCTGGAGGTGACCGACGTCGGCCGATCCCTAACCGATGTCGGTTGCTTCTCTTCACTATCCTGTCGACGTCGGCTGATCAGACCGACACCGGTTGCTCTGACACTCAGCAACCTTCAGCAACCCCTCCAATGGCCTTCTCCATGTCTGCATCAGTGAAGCTTTTAGCTCCATAACCTAACAATCTCCCACTTGGAGATAAACAGCTGCACTGTACATGTACCTGTACTCCGTCTAATCTATTTCTTGGTTTATATCCCTCTTCAAGCTCAATCCTGAAGACAACCCACCACACATCCCATGGTGTACCTCCTATCATCCGAGTACCCTACCACATTCGAACCTACAAGCACATGTAGTGAAGTCCTGACCCTGCATGTATACCTGCTGCTGGTCCCTCTCAAATACCTGAGAACACACTTCCCCGAATTGGCTCCTAACTCTCTGACAGCTCCCACTGCATGGGAATACTCAGGTCTATACCAAACCTCATGTGATTTCAGACACTGTACCTGTCCAGCCCTTAGTGTGCTCTGGCTCTACATCCTAAACCTCACCAACACCTGATTCACATCAGCTCCCACTGGAGACAAAATCAACCTGTGATCTCCATGTCTCCCATGTCAAAGAATTCTGCTGCTCCAAACTCCTCATAACATGCCACTAAACTAACCTTACCCTTAGCTCAGCAAAACCCTGTATGTCTGAACCTATACCAAGTTCATCCTCCACATACAGCAATAGAATGATGTCATGACTCATCATCCACATGGTAAGGCAAACCACAGTAGTTACCCTGACATTGACTGAAGCCATGCTTCGTCCTCCACCTATCAAAACCTGTACCACTGTCTTGCAGCTCCTCAAGACCATATACCTGGTCTTCCATCTCACGTGTCCGTTCATTCTATTCTTCAACTAAGAAATCCATTCATCTTTGTGCTTTCATACCTGCTGGCAACCCTACCAAAACTCCCATTTGGTTCTGCATCATATCCCTGCCATGCTCCCACCTGTTTCCTGAATCCTTCCTGCTCTAAAAATAGCAACGAGTATAAAGAAGAGGAACAACAAATTTGAGGGCCTACTTACATCTTCAGTCCTCGGTATGGGTGTTTGAGACTCCTTGACAGCGTGCTATCCACCCAAAATCCGTTACAGTGATCGACCTCGGTCACTCCACAGTCTGCATCCGATCTACATCGGTTCCCATGCGTCTGTCCCTAACTACTGACCCTACCGATGTCGGTGTCCCTGCTGTCGACGTTGGTCCTCCTGACCGACATCGGTCTTACCCTACCCGACATCACCGGCTTCGGTCTGCACATGACCGACATCATCACCTGTCTATTCGATGCCAATTCCTCCTGACTGATGCCGGTACCTGTATTCACCTGTGAGTGATGACTTTTTACCCGCGAGCTCCTTTGAATCAAAACCCATGTCCAAACTGCTCTGCTTAGAAGTATCCAACACCATCCACTGGTTTCTGTCTGCCATCTCCTCCAAGTACACCAAGGCTTTCCAGTTCTTAAGCCTGTCAAATATATCTTTCGCTTAAGAACATGCATCTCCTTCCTGCTCATGTGACCAAGCCTACGAAGCCACGTCTTCGCAACAGAAGAAGAATCAGTAATATAAACAAGTAGATAAAGAGTACTTATTTTCTTACCACCAGCTAATTCAAGTGCATCCGCTGTGAGAGTTCTTGTGCATCTCTCATCACCCAATATTTTTGAAGAAATTAGCCATATCTCCAAACGTGGGCCCTGCATGACCTTCATCAACACCTGTGTGTCAGCCACCTGCAATTTCAGCTTCACTTCCCCTTTGCCAATTCTTTGGCAAGGCTCACCAACTCCTCTACCTGGGGCTGCATGGAAAGAGGCAACTGAATCTTTTATCCAAGATTCAACTTTATCCAAGAAACCTCCCAGAGCATACTGTGCAACAACACCTGCTACATCTGCTTCTTCAGTTCCTTCATACTGATCTGCTACCAACCAACAATAATCTTTTACCTACTCTTTCTTTCCATGGGACCATAAGTGACCATCTGTGCTTTTCAACTCCTCCATTCTTAGCTTACTTTCATCTGCCATTGCTCTACTCCCACTCAATCAGAAACCCCTGAGAGTGACCTGTAACCAAACACAAAACCTGCTTCCTACAACCTTAGCTCTGATACCACTTGTCAGGATACGAAACACCGGAAGCATACAGTTTATTACCAAACCAAGCAACTTAATATGCGAAAATTAACCAGAATCACAAGTAACTAGAATTCAAAATAACACATGATATGAGAGACAATACACAACTTGTATTAATACTTATACAAAAAAGAATACAATAAAGAAGATGCCACTTCTTCTCCACCACCTCTTCAGAGGCTTCCCACACCTCAAGTGAATAGTAATTCTCTCCTCAAAGCTCTCTCTCTCAGGTCCCAACACACAACTCAAACACAGAGTTGGTGTTCACCTCCTGTGCTCCACGCACACCACAAGTGCTCCACGCACTCCACAAGTACTCAACGTACTTCAAGTAGATCTCTCATGAACCTGCAATAACCTACAATTCAACAAACCATACTTATGGAAGGAACTCCCTTGCCTTCCTCTTTGCTCTATTCGAGTACACACCTGTACTCCAAGTAGACCCTGCCTGATACTGCTCCCTGTTGTGTTGCTGTCCTATCTGATCTTGCACACCTGCAAATCAACCTGGTTCTACACCCCTGTGAACCTTGACCTTGCACACACATACACCTGCAGATCAACGATCTTACTTACCATGTAGATCTCCTATATAGGCTGTGCTGACCAAGATCCTACATACATGAAGAACCTTGCTGATTCTCCAATCCAGCACCCACACCTGGTACTGCTGTGGAACTAGGAGGAACACCCTTGCTCACCTCACACACAGAAGGAGCTAACTTTGCTCAACTCAAACTAGAACAAGTTTCCAATACAACCATGAGTCTATTATATAGATCTCATCCAAACAATAATTAGACATCTAATTACAATAATTAGATCCGTAGCTCCCAGTCTAAAAATAGCTCTCATCATGCAAACACTTGGTTCATCAACTGACTGCCCGTAATAAACTCGTAGTCAAACTACACAAGCGATCGACATCGGTCCCTGTCTGCCTGGAGGTGGTCGACGTCGGCCAATCCTTGACCGATGTCGGTTGCTTCTCTTCACTATCATGCCGATGTCGGCTGATCAGACCGACACCGGTTGCTCTGACGCTCAGCAACCTTCAGCAACCCCTCCAATGGCCTTCTCCATGTCTACATCAGTGAAGCTGTTAGCTCCATAAACTAATATTTTCCACCTTACCTGGCCACCTTTCCTTGTGACTAATTCTCACCTGATGAGTCACCTCAAGACCTGGTCCCCCCATCCTAACCACCCAAGATTTATTCTCACTTCCAAACTAAATTCCTAGTCAACCAGCTCTTTCTTAACCTCTTATTTTTACCATTTTCTAATGGGTGCCACATTTGGCATGAGAAAAAACAAAAAATAGGCCAAAAATAGTAAGGTTTACCTATTTTAGGGCCACTAACATTGGTCAACCCACAGCTGACGTCGATGGGATCGCCGATGTTAGTAATATAAGCCAAACTCTAACCTAAAGTTTAGGTCAATAGAAATCAATAAAATCCATTCTTACTTGCATTCAAGTCTCAATATTTTATTTTTGACATCTTGGCTTATTGTCATCTTGTGTAAGTTAATCACGATCAGGAACTAAGCTCTTGAGGACCAAAAACATCCACTCATTCTCTTTGTTCAGGCATTCAAGATCAGACTACCTGATAAGGATCATCAACCTGGCACTTATCATTCAGTAATCATAGCTAAGTATATCACTTATGTTTTAGGTATTTTAAAACATTTATTCTACTATCACTTTATATATACTATGCACTACTTTACACACCCCTAAATGACCCCCATGAGGTAGTTACAAAGCTTTTTCTCTTATTTCCCCTTAACTCGACACACTAAACCTCTAACCAAATCTACCCACACCATACTCTCTCTCTCATAACTCTCTCTAACCTCTCAGACCTGATCAAAACCATTTCTTAGGCCTAGAAAAGCCTTCTATAATCCCCTAGCCAATTATTTCCCCTACTGACCTCGGTAGCCTAATCAACATCGATCACCTTACTATTGACCTCAGTAGTATAACTGATATCGGTCACTCCCTTACCAATGTTAGTGATTATCAATTTCCTAACCTCTCCAAAACCAACCCAAAAAAATTCTAAAATACAAATAAAGTATACCACCTACACCTTGACACTCTCGCTACACTCAGATTGTGAATAATGGTAATATTCTCTCTCTTTCACTCTCTCTTTACCTCTCTTTTAATTATTTATTACTCTTTTGTCTCTCAAAAGTGGATTGTCATCTCTAAGGAAGTTTAACACTTCCTATAACAAACACGTAGCTTGGTAGCCCACTCATTTAACTACTAACAAACATCTTTTTCTAGTGTTTTCGTACTTGTAGGTAGTCCTCCCTAGACAAAGAGGAGTGCTCACAATGTTTGGATATGATGCGCAAACCAATCTGGGTTCATTCTAATCACTTATCCCCATCATTCTTTTTTGTTTTCCTTTAGACTTGAAATAATCAAAATTTAGTGAAACAATCACCATTAAAATGCCTTCTCAAAATCTTCTATCATAGAGCCAACTATGCTTAGACTTTGTCTAGGAGGCCAACTTTTCTCATGCATAACTTTTGCCACACTTTAGCACATGATCTCAAATTTAACACAAATAAACTATGCACAAAATTTAACAAACCCATATGATTTCTTTCTCCTAAAATTTCCACATGTGCAAGATATTCCTTCATCAAAATTCTCTCTTAGCTCTTCTTACCATATACAAATTTAGCTAAGTATGGGAAAACACAAAATTCTAACTGAAAAGCCAACTTTATACCCTCATATCTTTGATCGCACTTCGATGCATGACTTGAAATTTGATGTATAAGAACTAGGCACAAAATTAAACAAACTTATATGATCACCTTCTTATGAAACATCCACATGTGTGAGATATTCACTTATCAAAGTGCTTACTTGGCTCTTTCTTTCCTTATTCAAATTTGGCTAAGTATGGGAAAACAATGTCAAAATGGCTAAGAGCCTAACTTTGCATTAGCATATATTTTGATGAAATTAGGTGCATGACCTAATATTTAACACATAATAACTAGGAACAATACTAAAAAAACCCATGTGACCATTTCCTCTTGACTCATCCATATGTGGCAATGGTGACATCATCAAACTATCTACTTAGATTTTCTACCACTGGACCCAAACTGTCTAGATGAAAATTATGAATAACTAGATGAATTCCACTTATGCACAAAAGCTCTCAAAGCATATAAAACCTCTTATAATACCCCTTACACATTCTCAATACTCCATAATCATCTTTGAACATCTCTAACCATGCCAAAGATGAAGATCAACCAAACCTCCTTTAAGCACATTAGGACAAGCACATTGCACACTTTGTCATTATCACTTAGGCTATCAAAGCAATTCATGCACTCAATAGGACACCTCTATGACATCACTATGACATCATTGATAATTTTCCAAAAATCTCCCCCTTTGTCATTGATGTCAACAAACATCATATATATAAATATACAACTCACCTTATCTCTCTTCAAGCACTCCCATAATATGAACTTTCTCCCCATTTGACACAATGACAAAGTGGGCACCAATTGATCCTAAGGACCTAAAATTACCATAAATAGGAAAGGACCATCTTAGAAAGATGATACAAACTCCCCCTACCTTGAGTCTACCTCTTCTTTCCTTGACAACTTCCTCTTGCTTCATGCCAACACTCTTCTTCAACCAAGCACTGCAACAAATGAAGAAAGAACACACAAAACACTAAAATATAATTTAACTCACCAAAAAACATTTGAGAGGCACTCCCCCTAATATTTTTGATCCATTGTAACTTTTGAGCATATTCAGATATATGCACTCTATGAAGAACCATACAAGCTTACTAGCCTTTTCTCTCAAGCTACCATAACGACTACCAACATAATTTCATGTCACTCACCAAATATAAAACATGATCAAAACTAACCTAATAACTCACCATAAAACATACAAGCCTTGCTCTTTTTGAAAAACAAAACAAAAACATCAAATCTTCACACTAGGCCTATCTAGTCTCCTTTTAGCCCTATCTGAACTTGTAGAGCCCATAACTTTTAGTAGATACATCTTCAAGCACTAAAAATCCATATCTAAATAAATTCTCATATTCCCCCTCAATCACACCAATTTGAAACAATAATCTCATCCTCTGCAACATATTTCCTTCATAAATCTACTAACCAATTAGGCCTCCGTCTCCTTCTGGTCATGTCCACCTTTAAAACTTATTGCACACCTAGAGACAATCATCACACACTTCTGGACCAAGATTTGAGCCTTCATACCTTTAGGAACCTTCACTTCTTATATTATGGCTTTGACCTACAACAAGACAGATAGACCTGAGAACACACATAAACCTCTATGGAGGGAAGCCAAAGAGAAACAAAGTGATGGTAAGAATCCTTTTATAATTTTTTATTGCTTATAAATTCTCTCCCTTTGATGTTTTTCTAGTTTTGCGATAAGGTTACTATTTATAGTATTTTCAATCCATACCTAAAATTTACAAACATAAAAGTATAAAGATATGATAATAAATATATCACATATGAAAATCAATTAGGTGTAATGATGTATGTAGGACTAGGACCTATATAGTTAATGTAAGCTCATAAGACATAAGTGTGTGATAGACTTCATATGTAGGATATGTCAATAATAATCTTGAGGAGATAGGTTTGGGTACCATGCCTCTATGGGTAGATGTATGTGCATGTGTGTGCGTGTTTGTCTATATATATATATATATATATATATATATATATATATATATATATGATCAATAAGTAGCATGAAGTGAGTATAATGCCTCCATAGGTATATGTAGGTATAAGTTTAATCAATTAACACGTATTAGGTATGATTATCCATAGGAAAAAATATGTGTAAATGTGGTCAATAAGGTTAACAAAAGAGAAATAATGGGTATGATGGCCCCATGGGAAAATATAGGTGTAGATACAACCAGTAAATGTTAGGTAGGTAAAATGCCCCCATAGTCAAATGTTTGTAATATGTGGTCAATGAAGCTCATAAGTGAAAAATAATGTGTTCTTGTCCTTTTAGGATGTGTCTAGTTAGGAACTCATATGATTATGCCCTTGTTGACAATGTATAAGTCATGTGCACCAATCATGAAATTCTAAGATATAAATAGTGATTAGGGCATAAGGACCCCACTAATGTAGCAATTCAATCCATATATAAGTTATATGTCTATAATAAGTGAGATAGTATCAATGTGGTCCACATAAAAATAATGTATTATATGCCAAGTTATAAATGGTGCTCAGGGCACAAGTGAATACTAATGTAGTAATGCAAGATATAAGTAAGGAATATGGATCTGAAAGTGAGATAGTCTCATTATGTTCCACATAATAGTAATATGATATGTCCCTTATGGGCTTAGAGGAGATGTATATGATGTACAATCATGTGATGCTCAATATTGATGTAGGATCGAATGTGATAATATCATGTTGCCCATCCCCACAAGTGGCAAGATATGAATAATATTCTCAAGGTGAGAGGGTCAAATAGTATGGCTTAATACATGACCCAATGATACACACACACACACACACACACACACACACACACACACACACACACACACACACACACACACACACACACACACACACACACACATATATGATAAACTCTTGGAGATAATTTTGAAATGTATCACCCCTCAGTAATAAGGAAAGATATGCCTCATGTAGGACAAGTATTAGTAAAGATTGTAAATCATAGTCATATTAGTATGGATGGTATAGTACCCAAATAAATTCATATACTAGTCAAATCATGTGCTATAATTCATATAAAAAGTAATATGTAACAAGAACATGTATTCATATCCATGTAATCACTCGATATGTATACATTGTGTAAGTAAAAAAAAAAAAAACACACACACACACACACACACATATTGGCTCTAGATATAGAAAATGGAAAAGTAAAAATTGCACTGTGTATATAATTGTTTGTGTTGAAGATGGCCCTTTTGGTGAGGTATAAATGTGTCTATAACCATATGTAACCTAAATATCCTACATCTCACCCACTCAAAGTATACCATGAGAAACACGTGTGGAAAACATGAATACAAAAGTCCTCTAGTATAGTAAAATAGGCATAATATGTATGATATGACTAAGATAAAGTAAAACTATTTTTTTATTTTTACATTTAATAATTATTTTTGTAATTTTTTAATTTTTAAAGTGAATTCGCACAACTAGATCTATGGAATGAAGTTCAATGGTACCATAAGTATGTATCAATGAAGTACTAGGTATAAATTTGAGACACACACACACATATATGCTTATATAATTTTATAACTTTTTTTTTTTTTTTTTGTATTTTTATAGTGAATTCACATAGGTAGCTTTATGACATGAATCTATGTGGTACCCTAAATATGTAAAGAGAGAGAGAGATTTCTATGTGTAATGTTATATTCACATGTAAGTGAGTGCAACATATTGAGTGTAAACAGTGGTATATAATCGATAAGGGACCTCAAGCCATCAAATGCGAGAGTCATTATATAGAATGAGGCATAAATCTATTGTACCTTAAAGAAGTGTGTGTCAAAGTCCAAATATTTCATATGTAATGGAACTTTGAATATGTAATAGGAATATCAACTAGATGATTACATGTATGTAGAGCCAAAATTACATTTTGTAAACAAGCTAAGCAAAGGTGCCGCAAAATAAAGGAACATTTATCATGAACAAAGAAATAAATAAAAATGGACATGGTGAAATATGTTTGCATTAAAGTTTAGGTTAAATTATGTCAGGCTCTAATCCATGTAGTTGGATAGATAAGTATTCTCCCATTTTGTCTCATTGTATAATAGATCATCATTATCAAAATCTTTATTACATTGGTATTGGTTATTGGCCTTAGACTTTGTTCATTTTGAACCATCCTTAAGAAGTTTCAATTTTCTTTATAAGTGGTACCCTTTCTTAGGGAATATTGATATAGAAGCTTGATTTTTTTTAGTAAATATGCTCTTTAATCTCATCCCTTAAAATTATACATCTTTTCATTGAATGCACTCTACCAGTATGATATTTACAAAATTATTTGGATTTGTAGGATTGTTGCAAATAACTAGTATCCATCTTGTGAATAGGTAGTAACTTAATCATGTTTTTATCCACTAAATGCCACAGTATGTTATATTGATTCTTGAAAAAGTATGGGTGTTAGCTTGTGAAAGGTTTTATTACTTATGTTGTTAGTTCTTTAACTAGAGTAGTAGATGTAATCTTGTTTGGATGGGTACCAGGTTTGTTTGATTCTTTATTAGGTGATGTTTAGACCTTGAGTTTGACTAATTCTTCTTCTTCTAGATTGAGAGTCATATGTACAAAATTAATAATAAGACTCACACATTATTCCAAGTAATTTTTACCTGATAGGTGGTATGGTATTATTGATAAACATATGTTGCATTTGAAAATCATATGGTTCATGATTCAAGTAGTGCATATGAAAATGGAATCGAAAGATGTAATCACACATATACTCAATGGGACCTTGTTTAAGATGTTGAAGACTTGTATATGTGGTTTTAGGTCCTTTTTGGTAATGTATCAATCTAGGAATACCTCTTATAAATAACCCATTGAATAAAATTATCCAATAGGTAATGAAAAAAACCAGTCTAAGGCTTCATCAAATAATTTTTTATGAAACAACTTAAGTATAACCAATGGGAGGTATGCACAATTTTCCATGAATGGTAAAAAAACTCATGAATATGAGCTTGAGGATCTCCATGACCATCAAATAAATCAAATTTTGGAATGATTAAGTCATGTTGAATAGGTATGTTAAGATTTATTTTTTAATAGGACTGAAAGGTAAAATATTTTCCTTAAGGTTGGATTTAGAAGCTTTTTGGTGAATGGATAAACTATGCACTTGTCTTTATAGGTCCTCTATAGTTTACATCATAGTGACTAGCTCATGTGTAGTGATGGTGGTACTCTTAATAGGTTAACTCAAAAGTTGAGTCTTACTATTGATGGTGGAGTTAGGTACACTAATTATTTTCAAATGAATAGAAGTCAAACATGAATAAAAAAATATATAATATGTAGGAACACAAACACAATCCCTAAGGGTATCTACGTGAGGAACATTTTGCATCCTTTATTTCCCTAGCCTTTTATATTATTCTATCTATGTAATTAGGGTTTGCAACAATACATTCTCTTAAATATTTAATAATGTATTGATTAATCTTTTTATCTTTTAATATTTTTAGATTTTTTAATACAACACCTATTAAAGACAAATCACTTTTCTCAAGTTTGGTAATGTAAACCATGATTAATAGGAAGCAAAGCCACACCTAAAGGATCCCTACAAATAGAGGTATGTTGAAAATATTAAAACTAGAATCTAAATAATGGAGGAAAAAAAACATAAGAGGATTGAGGGTTTAATAAATCTTAGGTTAAATGTGTGCAAGAGTTGGGGTTCACCAAAATGTTTACCCTGGTTATGGTTTTATGCAAAAAAGAGGATAAATAATTGCACTAATGGATATATATATATATATATATATGGATATATATATGGTAGTAAAATACATAAATTAAATCTATTCTTGTGTATAAAATAGTTACATAGATTAAATATAACATAATATTGATAATGATGATAAAATTAAGAGTAAATGAGCTAGAATAATCACACCTTAAAGATTTATAGAAATACAAACCTAAATATTGAATGTGCAGATTGTCTACCACTTGTATATGCAATTTAAACCTCTTGGGTAAACTCATTTCTAGATAGAATCATAACCACATATTCCTTGGACAAAGTCATTATTTAACTTAATCACACATCAAGGCTATTTAGGAGTACCAAATTTTCCATGTGAATATTTTTTAGGTTTGTGTTTTCTAGGATGCTTCAATGAATGATGTCACACCTTAATCTATGTTCACCTTCCTATTTCACTTGGTATAATTGTAGAATTTTTTATTTTCCTTCTTAACCTATCTTGGTATAATGAGATGTCAATACAAAAGAGATAAGGTAGAAGTAGTTGGGTTAGATAGCCACCAAATTGGGCTTACAAACTACATATCTTGTATGCTGAAATTAAACCCCTTATATTCATGCAATGTGTAGATGATGTGTTATAAGTAGGGCTTCAACCTCATTTCCCTTGGTGGAGATGTAACTAGATTTTGCTTGAGCATTCTTTTGGTACAATATGTAGTGAAAAGATGTAAGTCCTTTGAATATAGATAAATCCTTCTTAGGTGTACATAGTATTGAAATGAAATTGAATCTTAGGATATTCAATGTGATTCTTATTTTGATGCTCTTTTACTAAAATTCCAATAAACTATTTTTATATAAAGGCTTATCATGATTTGAACCAAGGACTAATTGGAGTGCAAAATCTAAGCCCCAAAAGGTAAAATATCAACAAATAGATTTAAACATTGAAAAGATACCAACAGAAGAAAAAGGGCCCATAAAAGTCAAATGGGGGTAGACTCATAGGCTATACGAGCCTACACAGGTCAAACTCATAGAAACTATCAGTATACCCAAGAAGAAAATATAAATGAAAAGAGAGAGAGAGGAGAAATAAAAAATGCCCATTGCCATAATAGAATTTAAATAAAATGACAAGTAGAGGAAAAGAGGACCACATGATGGCACATAGAGTTAAAGACACACAAACAAGCATCAATTAACCCCTAAGTCAAGGTAATGACCCATGTGCATCAATAAATATTAAAACAATTGTAATGATAATGATTATACCAAAATCATCTATCTACATTGCTAGAGCAAGGTATTTTATTCTTGGGTTGAGTACGTACGACTCAAGTGGATTTATTGTAGGTGTGAGAGAAGTACTGCAAGTGCAGAGAGTTGTGTGTGGAGTAGAAATGGCACATAAGGGAGTACCTTATAAAAGAGGATGGATAACACCAAGAGTATCAAATGTGGTAGATATTTTTAGAGGAATTCATGTGAGATTGGATGCAATAGAGATTGAAAAATGTAGAGGAACTATTGTTGTTTTAGATGTGAGTGAAGATGAAGGAGGACCCTTAGAAGTTTAGTTTGAATATTTGGTATATGAACCAGAGGAGAGATTTTTGAAATCCACTTCCAAGATGATAAGTTAGCCAAGGTTGGACACCCCTAGCTATTTAAGAAGTTTGTGTCTTTAAGATATAATTGATTAGATCATGGAGATGGAGAATTTATTTGACTATGAGGAGATTAAAAAACCCTAAGAGTATGAAATTTTATTTCAAAATGTTGAATGTGAAACTATAAAGGAAGAGAAGAGGCAAAAACAAAATCAAGATTTGGGTAATAATGGTTGTAAAATTAAAAAGTAAGATTTAAACTTTTGATTATATGCTAAGTTTTTTTAAGAAGATACATAATTTAGGCAAAGGGATATGAGTGACGTAGAGTATATAGAGGATTTTTAGAAGTTTATAATATAGATAGGCATTGTTGAAGATGATCAAGAGAAGATATCAAGGTATGTGAATGGATTGAGGTTGAGCATACCAGATGAGTTTGAGATGGTTAATTTTCAATCTATAGAAGAAGCCTATCAATGTTCATTAAAGGCACAAGAGAGGTCATCAAGAAGGCAACATTTAAAAAAAACAAAGGATGATAGTAGTGTTATGGAGGATAGAGACATACAAGGAGAGAACATATTTTCTACACATGTATAAAATGAAGATGAAGATGAGGAGTTTGAAACCTCAAGTAAAAGTGAATGTGTTGAAGGTGGAGAGGATGAATATACATTTCATAGAGATTTTTATGAATGTTGAGTGTATAGGCCTAGGGCATTTTAATGACATCAAAGAAGGGATGAAACAAGTAATCAGAGTGAAATCTAAGGGAGTGTAGGGCTACCATGTTATCAATTAGTAATGAACAAGTGTAAAAATATATGTTGAAATAAAATGAGTGGGAAGAAAATGAACAAGGGACTTCAAAAGGCTCAATTGCAACTAAGAACCAAGGAGTGAGTTTTATGGTGAAGAGAAAGAGCTTTTAATAAATGAAATAAGCAATAAGAGATGTGGAAAAGAAGTTAAATTTTCATAACAACATGCAAAAAAATATGTAAGTGTTATAATGTTATAGTCGATAGTGGGAGTATAGATAATCTAGAATCCATTAAAATCATAAATTTTGAAATTAAAACGTACATCACATATTGAGCCTTACACTGTGTCTTGGTTTTTGGAATGGCATGAAAGTGTGTTATGGAAAAAATGTGAATTGGATATTAAAATAGGTTCATATCATGATAGAGATTTATGTGATTATTTACCTATGAATGAATGCCAAATTATGTTGGGTAGACTATGGTAGTTTGATAGTATGGATAAGTATGGTGTAAGGAATAATGAAGTTTCAGTTAAGAGGCATGGAGAGAGGTGGAATCTACTTACATCAAAGGAGAAGAGTGGAGTTAGGAAGAAAAAAATTCATGTGGTCTTGTTGAATACAAGAAAATCATCTCTAGAGAAGGAGGGGAGGGAATGGGTATCTATAGGTCATGGTGCATTTAGGTTTGTGAATGAAGAGGTAAGAGAAAGATTGAATTAATGTTTATAAAAGCATTAGAGACACATAAATAAAAATAGATTGTAGGAAAAAAAAAATTATAGTTGTTGGCTGATCTAAAGATAATTTAGACAAGGATAGATGAAGAGTGTCATACATGTGGCATAGAGGTAAATAAGGATTTATAAATGGTGGATATGTTTCTATTAAGAACATTGAAGGAGGAATATGGTGGTGCATATGTGGGAGTAGCTCACATAGGTATTAGGTAAATTATTTTTTTGATATGGACAATGATAGTGAAAGTTTATTGGCACATGGAATACATGTGATGCTTGAATAAAGGAGGTTGCAGTCAGCCTAGATTTGATGTAAAGAGGATGTGAATGGAAGAAGATAAGGATGAGGTGGAGCATTTGAGTTTATTATTAGCCCAAACATGTGTATAGGAGGATATAATCACCACAAATGATGAAAAATATGAAGAGAGGATAGTTGGATTAATATCGAAATGAAGATGGATGATATTTTTGAGGACATATTAAAGATGGAAATAGCCAAGGATGATGTTCTTATAGTAGAGGTATATAAATTGTTTGACATGGAAATGAGAGCAGTAAGAGAGGATGATGTGAAAACTATATTAGTGATAACATTTGAGGATATGAGTGATCATTTTTAATCTTTATGGTATGGTGAGTTCTTTGACAAGAAATATAGGAAGGCAGAAGTAAAGCATGAGTTGTATTTGTTTATTAGTGTGATATCAAATATATGAAAGGAGTTGAGCTTAAATGGATGTGGTTAATCCAAAACAAATGAAAGATAGAAAAAAGGTATCAAATACATTAGGTGGTGGTGGATCGATGGTGGTGGGTGAAATCCAACATTAGGATGGAAGAGGAGAAAAATATCCAATTGGATGATGTGGATAGACTAGTCCTAAGCAATGGGTAAGGTAAGGAGAAGGGTAATTAGATATAGGTGGAATATTATAATCTATGGTATAATAAGTGGATGGAAAAGGATGAAGAAACATAAAGATATACTTTATAGGTACTAAAAAAGGTGGAAGGGGACATTGTGGTCGAGTTAATTAGCTAAAATAATGGTTCTACCATTCATTCTACCTTTGTGATATAGTGATCACAAATTTAAAACTTTGATTATCTAATGCAAGAGCATCTAAGGGTACCAAAAAAATTCATAATCTAAAAATAAGTGTTAGGGTGTGGAGCTAAAAGCTACACCTTAAGGCAAACAGGAGGGTTTCTAGCGTATGCAGTCACCGACGTCGGCAGGCCACACCGACGACGGTCAGGGGACGTAGAAGGGAAACCGGTATCGGCAGAAGATCGGCCGGCATCGGTCACCTCCAGGATGGCAGGGACCAACATCGGTCGCCTGTGGTGGTCTGAACTGTTGTTGACGAACAGTCAGTTAAGTGAACGCGGAGTTTGCATGTTAAAGACTTGTTCGAAGTCTTGAGCCGCAAGTCTAATCAGTGTATGCATGAGATCTATATAATAGACTCATGGGATGTATTGTTAAGTGGAGAATTTGGAGAAGAGCTATGTGAAGCTTGGAGAGTTCTTCCCATGGTGGAATCAAGTAGGATTCCCCATGTATGTATAAGTAAGATCAGGTTTGATATGCAGGGATGTGTGTATGCGAGGGTCAGAAAGGAGATCGGCGGGGGAGCTAGATCCAAGGTGATAGCAATACATCAGCAGGATCATGGAGAGATCTACTTGGAGTACGGTTGTGTACTCGATTGTATAGATGTGCAATGAGGTGAACAACAGCTTGTGTTAGCTGTGTGTTGTGACCTATGAGAGAAGATTACTTGGATCCCTTGAGGAGGAAGCCTCACAGAGGTGGGAGAAGAGTGTGATCTCTTTATTGTAATTTCCTTTGTAATGAGTTGAATACAATTGTGTGTTGCCTCTCATATTCTGTGTGTTTTCTCATTGATAGTCATTTGTTCTTCTGGTTATTCCACATGTTTAATTGCTTATACAATGGTAATCATGTGTGATCTTAAATCTGACAAGTTGTGTCAGAGCTTTGGGGAGTTTCGGTCCTATCAATAAGGGTTCATGTTCTAGTGCATGCTTGTGTAAATTTGTTCTTTGTTATGTGACTTGTTATCTCTTGTGACAATATTGCACACTTGGAGGAAGATCATTTCAAGCCAAAGAGCATCAACAAGGGTCCCACAAAATAAGGAAGTGTATAAATAATAGTTTCAATCATCTCTTATTGGTCAAAATGATATTTTGGTCAAAGCATGATAAAAATACATCTTTATAGAGGTGGTGGTTTCAAAATCATGACTTCATGCAATCAATAGTTATGAAATCCCCAATAGGTACATAAGTAATAGTCTATAGCAGTGGTTAGTTTTGATTGATGCATATATCAATAAAACATGACATGTGGACCATTTTTATGAGAAATAGAGCTTGAAGTGTGTGGCAATATTTTAGTGTCAAGCCACTAAGATGTGGAAGTATTTTTGGAAGAATATAGCTAGCTAGAGAGAGAGAGAGCCGATTAAGTTGATGTATGTTTATGTAACTCTATCATAAGACTGGGGAAGTCTTATTTATAGTCATAACGATAATGGAGAATGTGTATGTGTGCATGTGTAATTTTATAACATAGTTTAACATCAATAAATCATGTGTTTGAGTTTCATATTTGAATAAATGTGTCCACTTGTGAGCATAAGTCTAGGTTGCATAGTTTAAGGTTTTTATTCATTGGATCCCCTAATTATGACCACATAAAGATTGATATTGATATCAATCATTTTTATCCTTATACAATTTTAAATTTTGTCTACATGTTGAAAATATATATTCATAGAGGCATAAGGGATGAGATCTAAAAAGTCTACATAAAATCAACTTGGACAGAACCATCAAAGCCATTGTGAACAAACAAAAATGCATCAATATTTGGAGGACTATATTAAAATATAAGATGGACATATTATTACTCCCAAGTACACCAAGTTCTCTTTTGGTTTGATATTTCCTTTGGTCTATTATGGATATTATCTCATCAATTTTGCATGGATTCAAAGCACTTTCTTATGTGATATCAGTGCATATTTAAGCTTTGTTATAATGAACCAAAATTATAGAGAATTTGCATTTAGGTGTCCAATGTGTTATCATATCCATCGAAGGTTTTATTGCCTCTTTAAAGTAAATCAAGGCTCTCTATAGGATCTTATTCATTATGAGGATAAAATTTGTGTAGCTTTAATCACCAGAGAGATGCCCCAATGCAAAGATGACCTACTGAAGAGTGGTAAGCATTACTCTTTATTTCGTGGGTTCAACTCTAGAATCCTTTATTCAAACTAAATTTTAGAGGTACAAATAGACCCATTTTTTACTCAATAATGATGAGTTATTAGGAGAAATATTACAATAGATTAGCTCTTATGTTTTATGTATTATCTCCTTTTTGTTGTAAGATCTTATTTTGTGGTGTGTGGTCATGTCCCCTCTTCTTCTCTCTTTTATTTATCTCTCTTCCCTTTTTCTCTATCCAAATTTCATGTTCATATGGTGGTTTTCCTAACAACATAATCACTACAATTTTGGGGCCCAAAAACATGGAGTGTATTTTTGTAGGGATTTATGTGGTCTGAGTTAGTTAGGGTGAACCATTGATATAGTATTGTCTTTTCATTTTTTTCAATCCATTTGATGTCAGTTTGAATGCCAATAGGATCCTAATTTTAATTGAGAAATCTTTAAATACATATATATCTAGAGGTCATTTGAAAAAATTGTATCATTTATTGTTAAAAAGAATCTATTATGCATATACAAGCATTTAACAAAACTAAATCAATCATTAGAGATTTCATTATAGAAATAAAATTCATAATTGCAACACTAATGAATTAATATAATTATTAGTCTTGTTTAAATATTATACATTGTTGAGGGACTTAGAAAATATTAAGGAAACACAATTATTCCCTAATGTAACAAGAGGCCTAAAAAACACATTGTTTTCTTACTATTTTTAGATCTAGAACCCTAAATAGGGAAATGAGAAGAAGTGCATTTTCATAGTGATCAAAGTGAAGTTTCAAAAATTCAATGGATTTTTAGAACCATAGATATAAAAACCATGGTTTTTAATAAAATTTTTTAAAATTTATACTTCCTAGAAATGTATTGTCTATGGTTATAAGGCCAAAAATGTTTAGTTTACGGTTTGGACAAAGTCCTCTATTCATCATGTATTTTTTAGGGTTTTATTATCTTGCCATGAACCCTAATTTATACTATTATACTTCAATTAATAACTCCAAATATCTAGATATTTAAGATACATTTCTAAATCCTCTTTTTCATCTTTGTCGCTTTGTGTTTTATAAATTTTAATTAAGTCTAATAAGCCATTTTAAATATATTTAAGTCCACTTAAATATTCATAAATATTTTTATTGCAATTAAACTAAAATCCATTTATAAATAATATATATTATTACATTATAATTATGATGGATTTCACATGATAGCCTTTCTTTTTTTGATATTGATGGGAAAATATAAATTGATATTAAACATGACACATGTTTTCCAACTACATCCTTGAAATTAAACAAATACATTATGGATATATGTGTTAGCCAAGGAGTATAAATGCTCCATGTTATATTATATAAATGGCATCACACCATGTAATTTGTTTCTCTATCTCCCTCTCACTCAATTCCTACATTGCCTCATTCATATTTACATCATTTGATTTTGAATTTAGATCTAAATGGCATCAAATCTCATGCATGATATCAAGCATGCCAAGATTGGTTAGTCATATTGAATGGATAAATAGAACATATTATCTTCTAATGCAAGAAAAATATTAGATTAAAAAAAAAATTAACTAGCCAAACTCTAAAATATTAATTAGATTATGAAAAACATTAGACCTTGCCCTAGATTTCAATGAGCTGATAAGGAATGACCTTATCAGAAAGGGAATCAAGTACATGAAGCATATTTAACCAACAGGGTGAATACATATTATCTATAATTCATGTGTATACTCACATGATGCAACACAACCAAACAATATTTTGGCTCCCTCCTCCAAGAGCCCACTATTTTTTTGGTACTTTCCACTTGTATATGATGTGGTTGGAAAGACCCACTACCTTAGTAAAAAAAATGTTACCATTGTATTTATGACATCTCCATTTACAAGATATTTTTTCCATCTTTTAATATTATGGCATTTCCTCCATCGTGAATTTATCTATAATCATCTATATTGAACTCCTCTATCATCCCTACCTTATAAATCATTGGTGAATAAATTAAAGTACAAAAATAGTTTAAATCACCATTAAATAAATTAAAATACAAACAAATATATAAATGCATTTTTCATACCATTAAATAATGTTTGTCATGTTAATTATATTTATTATAAGACACACAAAAAATTCCATAAACTATTTTTTCTAATTTGTGTCATTAGAAAGAAATAATTCTGAGCTTCAAAATGCAATACCAATTGAAGTAATGAAATCCAACATGACTTCAAAGTACATCTTCATAGGAGACATAATAGTCATATTTTATCTAGCTACATGTTAGTTATATACCCTTACCCCTTTCTGAAAAGAGGATTTCATTTGAAATATTGGGCCTTCTCATATATTTTGTCAGTTGTTGGTTAAACAATTAAGAAGTGTGGAGTATACCCTATCTTTTTTTTTTTTTTTTAAATGTACATATTATGTTCTAAAATATATGTTATATTTTAGAAATAAAATGCCATTCATTATCATCAAATATTTTTTATAAATGGTTTAGTGATGAGTTGCATTATTCATCAAATTTATAAATTCTAATTATTTATTTTCTATCTTGTATTTTTTGTTTATAAATGTACATTTTATATTAAGGTGTATATCTTCTCATATACCTTATTTTAATTTTAAATGTACATCTAAATTATAGACATTTTATGCTTTAGAAATATAATATAATTCATTGTCTATATTTTTTTTTACTATACATGATTGTTTATTGATGTATTGCATTATTGGTTGAATTTATAAGTTATTTTTTTTCTTCCCTATTATTTTAATTATAAATGTGTATGATATGTAAAGGAGTACACCCTATCATATATCCTATTTTTCTTTGTAAATGCACATATAATATCAAAGAGTATATGTTATAGTGTATAAATATAATACAATTCATTGTCTATCATGTTTTTTAAACAAGGCGCATTGGTGGGTTACATTCTTGGTTGAAGTTACAAGTTTTATTTTTGTTTGTTTCTTTGTTTAGGAGTATGGTTGAACATATTTGATGTGTATAGTTATATGATATATTATTAACATAATGAATTTAAGTATACATAATTAATTATGGTCACAACAAAGAAATTATAACTTTTTATGTTGTTCCATTAACTAGTGGCAAAAAATTAAATGTTACATATTACACAACTCTCATTGATGTTTTTGCATCTCTTTTTTATTATGTAGTAAAGGCGGTGGTGTCTTGAAACAAAATCATCATTATTTTTTAAAAAAAATATGTGGTGAGATAAGTGTAAGGGATGATAAGTTAATTAAATTTAATAAGATGACATTGACACTTAAATGACATTTCACCGATGTGTGGTGTGCCCCAACACACCCCATTTGAAAATTTTAAATAGGGATCTATTATTATTACAAAATATTCATGGTCTAGATGAACCTTAGAATTCCAAATATTGAATCAATCTATGCAATCTAAGGTTATTTTGAGTTTAATTCTACAATTCAAAATAAATTTGAAAGCATGGACATGGTATGGGCTTATTCTATTTATCAACTTTGATTTTATTTCAAGTGTTTATTTCAAGTTGAGTTCTTTGGATTTATTTGAATAACAAAGCTAATGAGATGATGTTCTAGTGCATCTCAACTTTCATGTATGTGTAATATTACTTTCAGGATTAGACTTATTCCATATTTGGTCCTTGGCTAAATTCCTTTGTTACATGTTCACATTACACTAATTCTAAGTTCCTAGTGTTGCATTTTATCAGATACATCTATAATTATAAGATTCATTCATGTATTGACATCACAGATGCCCAAAACATATAATTCAATAGTCAGGCCTATTTTATTTGCCTACTCTCTAATTACCTAATATTTAGACAGGTGGCATGATCGTGTCAACTCAGAATCCTAGAAACTAGTTAGGGAAAATTACATTGTTAAAGTTTCAATTAGCCTCAAATCATGATATCATACCACGTGGCATGATCCTTTTCACTTGAAACATAACAAACCATAGTACATAGGCTTATCTTCTAAGTTCTTAGGATCAACATAGACCATCCATGTGTCATCATCTTGGAAGCTCAAAACTTGTAAGTCAAATGTATATCACCAAGATTTTATTTCTTCCAAAACTCTTAGAACCATCCACGTGTCATCATCTTGGAAACCCAAACTTTGCTAGAAAAGGGTACCTTGTCAGATTTAAAATTTCTTTGGATTAATGAGAGATGTCCACATGGTACAATATCATTAACTTAGATCTAATCAATTTTAGGTACATCATCAAGATTATATTATCTTTGGGGCTCTGAGAATTGTCCACGTGTCATCATCATAGAAGCTCAGAATGTGTTAGGAGTTACAAGAGTAAAATATAGAAAAACCTATAGAACCTTGAGAGTCATTCATGTGTCATCATCATGGTAATTTAGAGCCCAATAAAAAATGTACATAGTCAATTTTCCAAGAACATCTAGAGCCTTGAGATTATAACACATGGTAGGATCACATTCCCTTAATGCATGTCAGGAAGATGTACACAATTAGTAGTAAAATAACCCTAGAACCTTGAGATCGCAATAAATGGTAAAATATTGTTAATTATTGGCTTATAAGGGGTACAAAGCAAGATTATGAAACCAAATACCTCAGGTAAGTGAGATCATGACAAGTGTCATAATTTCAAAAATGTGTAGTTGGAATATAAGTGCAAAATCTAATAGCTAGACCAAAAGCTGATGTACGGGAAATGGACACCTGTCTTAAGGTAATGACTAAGCACTCATGGTGGATGAAAAGTTGCCAGATGGAAAAAGGTATTCACTAAAGCTAACTAACAAATTCAAATTAAAATGGGAAAGAAATCTAAAATTTTTTGCATTAACTTCACACAAACTAAGCATTCAAGTCTTGAGATTTTGGAAATATATGTAGATTTATGAATGATATAAAGTCACCCTTACCATTAATCGAATATGAGAAAATTGTGAATTTGATATAACATGTTATCAAAATCCATAAATTTTCTCTTAGTAAATATGTGAGTAATTTTAGTTACCTTAAGATATATTTTCATTTCTTTACATTATAATAATGGATTCTTAATCATGAGCAGGTCAACCCCTTCCCCACACATGGTAAAAGGTAAACCCAAATATCTAGACACAATGTTTGATAAGGGATCATTGGAATTATTATTCCCTCATTACTCAACCACTTGGGATAAGGTGTATGACACTTAACCATATTTGGCATAAGATCAAATATCTGAGGATGATCAAAGATACATTGATGACTTGTTGGCAATCAATACCGTGGGATTGCACAATGTAACTTCAAAATCTAAGGTAATAATTTGTATTGATCTACTACATGATATTAATTTCATACTTCACAAAAATGTAGTATCATACATTTTTAGATAAGCATTTGAGAATTATTTGTAACTCCCAATGCCATAAGTGACGTATGACTAGATGTCTACCAATGCTTAGTTAGAGCAGAACATAGTTGATGGGAAACTCAAATAATGGCTTAAGAGATAAGTGAAATTGAATATCTAGGGTCCTATCTTCTCAATACCCATAGTTAAATTTAGGCTAGGGATTCACATAACCATGACATTGATGAATAAAATTTATGGTTTTCCTAACACCACCTATGTGTAGGAAGAATGGGTACCTTTGTTAGATATTATTTTTACTACTGAAAAAAATGTTGCACTTAGAAATATTATCATTATGAGGATAAGGGCATAATTTTTTTGATTTGATAAAATGACCTCTGACAAAAAATATTATATGATGTCTTATGTAGTGAACATAGTCATGAGAATAATATACAAGACTCACAAGCAACCCTGAGAAGCATCTATGGAATATATAAAAAATAGGGTCTATGATGATTA
The DNA here is from genome assembly GCA_037957365.1 of Torreya grandis. Lineage (NCBI taxonomy): Eukaryota > Viridiplantae > Streptophyta > Pinopsida > Cupressales > Taxaceae > Torreya > Torreya grandis. The sequence goes on from JARHVA010003587.1 coordinate 519,710, forward strand.
ATCTATGTTGTATATTTATAGGTTTAAAGGTGATATTAAAATAATTTTAGAAGATATTTATCCATATGTCTACCAAGCCATATATGGGCATCAATGCCTAAGCTTTTTAAGAACATGAGGAGTATAGAGAATAAAGGGGATTATTAGTACTATCATAATTGTATCATAATCATGATAGAGGGAACTAGGGTACTTCCTCTATATTTACCTCATTATCTCCCTGATAAGGTGGTAGAACATGAAATAACACATCGAATATATAATAATGTGGATGAAGACCTTAGTGTTAAACATCATGGGTACTACCACAAAACCCTCTAAGGATTGGTCAAATTTAGTATTCATTAAGAAAGCACCTCATTGTAGTTGGTAAAGTTAGGGCCCATTATGGCTTAAATGAAGCAAAAAACAAATATTGGGACCCTAGGGGTAAAGTTAGGTAACATCTCAATGACCTTAGGAAAAAGGGATTTTAAATTCCCTGTGGCCACAAAATCTTTGAGCATGATGAAATCTTCATCAATACTTAGGATTAATTTGAGGTATATATTTAGATAAGTAAACATAATATGCTAATGGTGGTGGCACAAAATATTCATCATGATCCTTCAATGACTAGAGAGGAGGCAAGAAAAATTGTAGAGGTGAATATAGCCACAAGTTATCAATAGCCCTAACAATAGGATCAATCACCTCCAGAACAAGAACCTCATCCCTCTCCTCAACAAGAAGAAGTTGGCGCAGTTGAAGAACATGACACTCAAAGAGAGATACCCAAAATTAAAAAGAATATTCTTAAGGGACTCCCAAGGCCTCAATAATAACTATAATGCAACCATCTACAATAATTACAAGGCCATCATCTCCCACAGGAGGGAAAGTAGGAGTAATTTATTTGGCACCATTGCCTCGTCTGACCATAGTTAAACAAGTAAGTCTTTCTAAATTTTTGTAGAGTTATTTTTAGTAATACCATCCATAGTAACATCCCTATCACCTCTAACATATCCACTAGTGGTATCTACAGTTTTAATGCCTCCATCTATATCCCCTATAGCACTTCCATCCATTTAACCTTCTACCACCTATTCCATTTCCACTTCACATACATCTACTGAATCCCTTTCATCTTCCATTCCATCCACTTCAAGGCAATCCCCCACTTCTACTTAGCCACCCATTGATACTTACCAAATGAAGCCTAGAACTCTTCCAATCTCTCCTAAGATTACCCAAGTAGAAGAAATACCTAAAGAGGGTTTATTTATTCTTAGAGGTCATATTTATGAGGAATAATAAGAAGAGGATGAAGGGGAAGTCTCATTAGTAGATTATGCTAGTGATGAGGAAGAGGAGAAACTAGAGACCATGGAGGAATAAGAACAAAAGGTTGAAATTGAAACAACTGATATAACAGAGGACACAAATTCTGAATAAATTAGAGAGGAAGAAGACAAACCAGTCTCTACACAAGGAGAAAATATTCTTACTAAAGAAGAAAATCATGCCCTTAATAAGGTAGTGTCTTCTATCACATCCTATCTTACAATTATAAATACTAGTGTTATTAATTTTCCATGTACTAGTCCAACTGTTGCACCCCTCTATCCATATGAGTCATTACAATAATATTATTTAAAAACTAGGCCATTGTATGCCCATGCCAATATTAAGGGAATTGGGCCACAAACTTATAGTTCCTCTTATTCTTTAATTATTTTAAATATAAATTCAATAACAGATAAACCCCAAGCCCCTAAAAGGGGGGTCCATTTTAAGAACTTGGTGACTGTTTCCATGTTTTATTCCCAAGAACCATCTATACCCTTAAGGTTATATAATAATTGTAGTTGTCTATTCTTCAATCCACTCAAATTGAGTCTTCCATTATGGCCACCTTAAAGACTTAAAGACATACAAGGTATGGGGTAGAGACTACACCTTAGAGATATATCTCACGGTAGATTAGGTTCAGTCAACCACCTATTTAGTTGCCTACTAAATTAGTGCCTTTGTGGTTCCACTAGGATTCATCCCACATTGAACCTCTATAGAGACCACTTGGCTTGAAGAAAAAGGAGAACTCATTGTCCCTTCTTGGGTCAAAGAGTCCCAAGAGTGAAAGAAAGATAAAATGGGCTTGGTCCTCACATAATTGCCAACAATAATTACACACTTTTATTAACTACTTGACACTATTCAGAGGGTGAGGAAAAACAAGGTAATAGACAGGAGGTGGGAGGAGCTAATACTAGAAATAATACTAGTACTTTGATGCCTCCCAAATAATAATGTTACTATTCCTCTGGATCCTAAGGCAAATAATAATCCACCTCCCATAAAAGGAAATAATCAACAAAAAAATGGAGAGTGATCCAAGCAACAATTCAAGTGACAATTCAGGTGATGGTTCTACCCCAATTGATGACATAAATTCTAGGAGCCATAACTTTTGCATCGTAGCTCCAATTGACTCGCCATTTGAACCATTGGAAAGCTAAGAATGAGGAGAAAATGGTGAGATGTTTGATTTACATTTTAGGTTACATATTCATTTATACACATTTTGAAAGCAAGAGGAGGATGTGGAAGGTCACCAATCTCAAAGGAGATTAAGTGGTTTGACTTCCATGATTTAAAATAATATAGAATTCAAGGAATTACTATTTTTAGACTGCATTACTAAAATTAAAATTTGGGTCACTTACATTAGGTTTTCGGGGGTCAAAATCCATTGAGCAGAGCTCAATTACCATTGTAGTCCACCATGATATTTGAGATTCTTATGTTTCTCACTTTCTTAGATGCCCAATCTTGCAAACAAAGAATGAAAAATATCTATGTAATCTTGAATAGATTGGTCCTCACCTTGGTGAATTTTTTACCACTATATGTACAAATCATCATATGCTCCAATGGGATAGTATTCTTCCTTTCTCGCTTCCACAAAATCATCCCATGTAGTTTATACCTCAAGGCAAATGTCATTTGTATTGAACCTCTTTTTGTACACTTCCCACCAATTTTTCATGGGCAATGATATTTCATGATAGGACCTGGGCTCACAAAGCTCTGACACCACTTGTCAGAATTAAGAGCACACTTGATTACCTTTGTATAAGCAACTAAACATGGAATTTAACTAGAAGTAAAATGTAACTAGAATTCAGAAATAGAACAGAATATGAGAGACAATACACAATTGTATTAATACTCTTCCAGAAGGAAATACAATAAAGAGATCATACTCTTCCCACACCTCTAAGGCATACCGATAATCTTCTCTCAAGAGTTCTCTCTCTCAATTACAAACAAATCAACTCAAACACAGAGTTGTTTCAACCAGTCAGTAACAATACTACCAGTACCACCGAGTACACACAGATACTTCAAGTCTGAGTACACCACGTACTCCAAGTAGATCTCACGTGATCTTACACACCTGTAGATCAACCTAGTTTTGCACACCTGCAAACCTTAGATCTTGCTTACCATATAGATCTCACTTGATCTTGCTATACCACAGATCAACCTGGCCTTGCACACCTGTCGACCTAGATCTTACACACCTAGAAGAACCCTTGTCCTTGCCTCACCAAGTCCTTATGATTCTCCCTTGGATAGAACCCTTTTGATTCTATAGAATCCTGATTCTAGAAATTACAATACAGCCCATGGGTCTCTTAAATAGATCCCATACAAACAATAATTAGACTTTCCAATTACAATAATTAGAAATGCAGCTCCAAGACTAAAATTAGTCTTTACATGCAAACAACCAGTTCGTCAAACAAATTGTTCATGTAACTAATAGTTTTGGAACTGCACAGGTGACTGACGTTGGTCTCTGTCTGTCTGGAGATGATCGATGTCCGCTGATCCATGACCAATGTTGGTAGCTTCCTGTCCACCCCTGACTGACATCGGTTGGCCTGACCGATGTCAGTTACTGTGACACTCAGCACCTCCTCCATGTTTGCATACCTGTGAAGCTTTTAGCTCCATAACCTAACATTTCAAAAGAGAAAAAGTGATTTTTTCTCCATCGGTGAATCTATTTACAAAGAATTAGGAAGATAATTGATCCAACTAATTTTATACTACATCAGCATTGATTTTTCCTTCAAATGTAGGAATATCAAATTTTACCTAAACCTTGAATGATGTTGGGGCACTGAAAGGATATTCCATGGATGAGGAGCTAAGAAGTGTAGATGAGGAGCCATAATTTCCCATCAAGAGTTATTAGAGAATTTGGGCAAATTTTTGTAGCATCTGTACTTTTTTCCATTAGAGGGTTTCATTCACCATTTCCTTGAAAGGATCAGATGTCTTAGTGCCATCTACAATTTAAATTCATTTGGAGTGAATAGGTGGATAGTTTGGAAGCTCTATTTTTTTCCACCCAATCTTCTTGTAGCCTGACCTCATCCTTGGGATCATACACTCTCAAGACAAATCACTCTAATACCATCAGTGTCTTCTTTCATATGGAATAAAACCTTTCTAAGATGAAGTCTTGTGTGATGTGGTCAATCTAGATGTTTGTGATGTACTCCTTGCTTAACCATTCATGTATGATCAACATGGCATCTATGAATCATGAACCCAAAGAATCACCCTCACTCTTGGAATATAGCACTATAGGGTACCAAAGGTACCACCTCCCACATCTGTCTCCCTGATTAGTGCCAAGTAATGTAAGAGATTGGTGGAGAAGACAAAGTAATTCATTCTCATGGTGGTCAAACCACATATATCCAAGAAGGCTAATGTTGCAGTTTTGACTACATAATCAACACAACAATAGAAGTAGATGGGACAAATCACAAGAGAATATGATGACTTATTCAAGTCACCCACAATAGTACCATTGCATTGCCACATAAAACATTCTATTGATTTGATCCTAGGATCACCTTTGCCTAACAATCTTGTGTATCATAGATCAGTTTTAGAGAATGATGAGATAAAAAGATAGATTTAAGAATTGATCCAAAAAGGTCACATCAGGCCAAGCTCTTCACCTTATGGTAGCCCAATTATCCTTGCACTAAATAAAGATGGAACATGGAGGCTTTACATTGACTATCGAGCCCTAAATAAAATCATTATGAAGAATCACTACCCTTCCCCAAGATTGATGACCTATTGGACCAACTTTGTGGTGTGAAGTTCTTCACCAAAATTAATCTCAAATTTGGCTATCACCAAATTCCCATCGATCCCATCGATCTCTAGAAGAGTGCATTAAAATCTAAGGAGGGGCCCTTTAAATGGTTGGTTATACCTTTTGGCTTAATTAACGCACTTGTAACCTTCATGAGGATGATGGATGACATCCTAGGACCCTTCACCAACTCATTCATGGTTTTCTACCTAGATGGAGCTCCACTCAATGGATTTTTACCCCCAAAAACCCAATGGAAGTGCCCCAAATTTTAATTTTAGTAGTTCAGTCTAAAAATAGTAGGTTTTTAAAAATAGTAATTCCTCAAATTCTGTATTGTTTTAAATCATGGAAGTCAAACCACTTAATCTCCCTCAAGATTGGTGACCTTCCACATCCTCCTCCTACTTTCAAAATGTGTATAAATTAATATGTAACCCAAAATGGAAATCATACATCTCACCATGTTCTCTTCATTATTATCTTTCTAATGGTTCAAACGGTGAGTCAATTGGAGCTACGGTGCAAAAGTTATGGCTCCCAAAAGTTTTATCATTAATTAGGGTAGAACCATCACCCGAATTGTTGCCTGAATTATTGCCCAAATCAGAGAGACATAAAGAAAATATGCATACAATATAGTTGAAAATAGGAAGAAGATCAAGGCAAATATTAGTCTTCATGAGCTAGATTAGATTACTGAAAAAGGAGAATTGTTGCTCAAAGCCTTAACTAGGAGACCATCCATTGACAAATCAAAGGTTGCTCATACCAATGTGATTATTTATGAAGACAAGCTTGAGGTACCACCTTTTATACTAACTATAATAATGTTTGGTAATAATGTGCATAACTATTTGGTTGACTCTGATGCCTTATCTAATGTGATGTCGACAACTATATGCAATAAACTAGGCTTAACCCTACCTAAATCTAAAAGAATGATCTTACAATTAGATAAGTCCTCGGTGCCATATGTTGGGGAGTTGTCAAATGTGCACATATAGCTTACTTATGAGCCATGTGTATAATAGTATATAAACATTCTAGTAGTTGACATCCCTAAGGCTTATATCTTACTACTGAGTCGAGATTGATCAAAGATGTTACAATGGATACATGGCAACAAATTTATCACATATGTGGTTGGCTTATAAAGGAGTAGCTAATTAGATTTGAGTGGACTAAGAACTAAAGATGAAGTCCCTGATTAGATAATAAAATTTAAAGAATGAGAAGGTCAACTTTACATCCTCACATGTAGGTGTTTACATGTTTACTAAAAAGCATGTACCTCTTAAACAATAATTTGAAAGTCCTTCACAATTATGGACTCTACACTTTGATAGTGCCAGATCAAAGCAAGGTTCTAGTGTTGGCATATCTTTGATCAACCTAGATGGGAAATAATATCTAGTCATATATAGGTTAAAATTCCCTTACACTAATAATTGAGTTAAGTATGAAGTTATGATTTTGGGCTTACAGTTTGCACTAAAACACAATGTCAAGTAGTTGTAGATAATTAGGGATTCAGATCTAGTTATTAACAAGATCAAAAGAAAATATCAATTCAAACTTACCAACTTAAAAATGTATAAACATAGAGACTAGGTTTTGATTGAGTCCTTTAAAGCATTCAACATCAGATCTATTTCAAGAGAAGAAAATAATACAATAAATTTACTAGCAGCTTCAACTACCAACTTAGCACCACTCCAGGAATCTAAGATGCAATAGTTTTTGGTGGATCTGGTTCCTTGCCCTTCAGTCTGAGATAACATGGATAAATTTTAGGTATTTGATGATGATCAATAGATCATATAGTTTATAATTAATTATGGATACTTTGAATCTCAATTAATAGATGAAAACAATTTTGAGCATATGAACATAGAATACCTAGGGGAAGATGGCATTTTATAGCTGAAAGAGAATCATATACCTATGGGAATGGTATCATTGGAGCAATATTTTGACATGGATCCATAGGCCAAAAAATAAAAATAGTTAAAGATAAATGAAACTGATTTTGTCAAAGAGAACCTAAAAACTAACAAACATCCTTAATATGTAAACATTAGACTGAGTTTTTCTAAACTTAAGAAGTAAAGATTAAAATATCTGTTGATAGATTACAAAGATGTGATAGCTTGGACATTTTAATATCTAAAAATATTTGATCATAGGGTTATCACACATACTATCCCTTTGAATTTAGAACACAAGCCCTTCAAGCAGTGATAAAGACTAATGAATCCAATTCTGGAGTGATAGGACCAAAACTCCCCAAAGCTCTGACACAACTTGTCAGAATTAAGAGCACACATGATTACCAATGTATAAGCAATTAAACAAGCAGAAATACTAGAAGAACAAATAACTATCAATGAGAAAACACACAGAATATGAGAGGCAACACACAATTGTATTCAACTCATTACAAAGGAAATTACAATTAAGAGATCACACTCTTCTTCCACCTCTGTGAGGCTTCCTCCTCAAGGGCTCCAAGTAATCTTCCCACCTGAGTAATCTTCTCTCATAGGTCACAACACACAGCTAACACAAACTGTTGTTCACCTCATTGTACATCTGTACAATCGAGTACGAACCAGTACTCCAAGTAGATCTCACCATGATCCTATTGATGTATTGCTGTCACCTTGGATCCTAGCCAACCGTTGATCTCATTCTGACCCTCGCATTCACACACCCCTGTAGATCAATGATCTTACTTACCATGTAGATCTCCTATAGAAGCCATGCTCACCTGATGACCAAGATCATACATACATGAAGAACCCTGCCGATTCTCCAATCCAGCACCCACCTTGGTACTGTGGCACTAGGAGGAACACACCATTGCTCACCTCACACACAGAAGGAGCTTATAATAATGCTCTCTTACTCTCTAGCACAAGTTTACAATACAACCATGAGTCTATTATATAGATCTCATCCAAACAATAATTAGACACCTAATTACAATAATTAGATCTGCAGCTCTCAGTCTAAAATTGGCTCTCAACATGCAAACACATGGTTTGTTAGCTAACTGCCCGTAAAACACTTCAGCTCGAACCACACAGGTGACCGACATTGGTCCCTATCTACCTAGGGGTTGCCAACGCTGGCCGACTACTGATCGACGTCGGTTGCCTTCTAGTCTAATCCTACCGACGTCGGTTGGCCTGACCGACGCCGGTGTCCATGACACTCTGCAACCCTTCTGCAACCTCCTCCATGTCTGCATCAGTGAAGATTTTAGTTCCACAACCTAACATGGAGCCCCTCATTTAGATAGAATTCTAAAAACTATTAGATGATAAGATTGTATTTCTAATCAAGCATTCCACTTGGGTTTATGTAGATGATATTTTATGATTATATATTACCTCAGGCTTATACACTTGGCAAAATTAGACCTTGTCTATTCCTCTCAGTTATTTACCTTTTTTGCTTTTACAAGTATCACATCTACCCTATCTTTGTGCCCCTTAGCATATATATCTTAGTCCAACCAGTCTTATGTTGATGACCTAGGTCTTATATCTTAACCAAAATTCTTAAAGTGTACTTATCTTTCATTTCTATAAGCTTAGAACCTATACCTATTTTCCTGATCCCTAGGCACTAGAGTCTAGGGTAGACAATAATGTCAATGCTACTATCATATCCTGACGTAAGTGTCCAATGCCTTAAATTCATCCAATTTTAAATGAAATGTATCCTAATGGTTAGCCTAAGTGCTTTTATGAGAGTTATTACTCTAAAGGGATTGATATAAATTCAAGATAAACCCTCATCCATTCCTCACCTAGAAAAAACCTAGCAATTTGATAAAAGAGCATTCAAAAAGAATTTAATTGAGTAAAGCTTCCCTATTTATTCATATTTATATATTATTTATAAGGACTGCACATCTATAGGTTTTAAGTAATAAAGGAGTAGCCCAAAAGCTTGATTTGCCAAGTTACAAAGGTCACTATTATACTTGATTTACACATATTATATGATTCAAACATAAGCCAACACATTGGGGAGAATTACATGAGTCTAAGGCCCTCTTCTAAAATATTGGATATGTAGGCATCACCCTCTAATAATAGGGTTTTTAGGGTATGTTCCCATAAACCCATTTTTTCTCTAGGTCATTATGAAGATAGAGAACTAGGGTTTTACCATTTCACAAGGATCGACAGTCCATAAACTAGATCTAAATGCACTAGAGTGAAATTGAATCAAAATATAGAAGCATCCATATGGTCACATCTTGTTTCAGTAGGTATTCCATATAGGACACTAACATCAAACCTAGAGAGTAGCATCGACACAACCATCCCAAGCTGACATAATTGTCTAGAGTGCTAGAAGTGTCAGATACAAAATATAAAAACTATTCTAAAATCTCCTTATAGCCTAATTTTTTCCTATTCCATATCCAAAATTATATTAATTTTAGAACAATCTAAGTACAACACTTCTTTATCATTTCTATATCTAGCATAATTATACTTTCCATATTTAGACTATCCCAGCATAATTAATTTAGTGTATACTTATATATGAGTTTAGCATCTAATTGGCTTACTATAGATCTAATTATCACCCTTGTGCCATTTCATTTTTATATACCCTTTTAATGAAAAATCTAGGGTTGATAATAATATCACCTTATATCAATATTTTAGGGTTAAACATTTGGTGAACCTGATCTATGTGAATGCAAAAATCTTTTGATCCAAGGCTTCAAAGTCTCCTAGGGTTTCATCTTGTTGTGATGGATTTTTAGATATTAGATAATTACCAGTGATGTCATGGATGTGTCCTAGTGAGTGGATGAAGTTCTTTGATAGCCTAAGCGACACTGATAAAATGTGCAATGTGCTTGTCGTAGTATGCTTAAAGGAGGCTTGGTTTATCTTTAGCTTTAGCAAGGTTAGAGATGTTTAGAGATGAGTATGGAGTATTGATCATGTGTAAGGGGTTCTATAAGAGGTTTTATATGTTTTGAGATCTTGTGTACATAAGTGGAATTCATTTGGTTGTTCATAGTTTTCATCTAGATAATTTTGGTCTAGTGACAAAAAATTTGAGTAGGCAATTTGATGACATCACCATTTCCACATATGGATGAGTCAAGAGGAAATGGTCACATGGGTTTGTTCAATATTATGCCTATTTATTATGTGTTAAATCTCAAGTCGTGCTCTTAAGTGCATCAAAAGATATGTTAATGTAAAGTTGGGATCCCAACCATTTTGATAGTGTTTTCCCATAGCCAAATTTGTATAAGGCAAGAAAGAGTTGATTAAGCATTTTGATAAGGGAATATCTTGCACATGTGGATGTTTTAGGAGGAGGTGATCATATGGGTTTATTTATTTTTATGCCTAGTTCTTATGCATCAAATTTCAAGTCATGCATCAAAGTGTGATCAAAGATATGAGGGTTCAAATTTGGATTCTTAGTTAGAATTTTGTGTTTTCCCATAGCCAAATTTGTATATGGCAAGAAGAGCTGAGTAAGCATTTTGATGAAGGCATATCTTACACATGTGGACATTTCAATAGAAGGTGATCATATGGGTTAGTTTAGTTTTATGCATAGTTAATTTGTGCTAAATTTGAGATCATGCATTGAAGCACGATAAAAGTTATGCAGGAGAAAAGTTGGTATCCCAAACAAATATTAAGTATAGTTAGCTTTGTGATAGAATATTTTGAGAAGGCATTTTAATGGTGATATATCTTGCACATGCAAAGGTTTTAGGAGTAGTTTGACATATAGCTAGATTATACTATATGAGGAGATCATATGGTCCAAATTTGAGATCATGCACATGTTAAAGTTTGAGCAAGATTGACAAAGCATGTTTGCTCCAAGAAGTCAGGAAGCATCAAGATGAAGATAGGTGCATGATGTTTAATGACTAAGAAAAGGTAAAATATAAGGATCCAATGGTGATCAGGTGTTTGTATAAATTGATTGAATGGTGAGCATTGCTAGTTAAAGACCTAGTTGATCTATAGAGATTGACGAAGCATGTGGAGTCAACATTTCAAGATTACATGAGATGAGGTCAAAGTGACTGAGGTATAATGTTTGGGCATTGGTACCTATGTGTTAAATATTGAATAAGATAGATAGTGCATGTTTTAATATGAGCTGAGAGGATAGGATATGCAAGAAATTTTGTTGAAGGTTTAACTATGACCGTTGCCATTTGAATATTTGAATTTACTAAGGGAAAAACTAGTGATCCATAATTTGTCCATATCTTTATATAAAAGATGAATTTGCTCATGTAGTAAAAATAAAAGTGGTAGAGGACTCCAAGATGCATCTAGAAATATGGATGAGAAGATCTAAAACTATGTATAAACATATTTATGAAGGTATAAAATTGACTATGTGTTCGTGCATGGAATGTAAGTGACCTAAGAAGAGTATTTGAGCTCATATAGATGTTTTTTCGATGTTTCATGGTAGATTGGATATTAGAGACTGTTTTAGACTCCATGAGGATGCTTTGTGTGCATTATGAAGGTTTGGATAATCATATGCAATATAAACAAAGGCTTAGAAGGTGAATATGTGTTCATTCATAATGACTGTGTGTATAAAGAAGTGTTTGAGCAAATTGCGCTTAAGAGAAAGAGTAATGTGATGGATTTTGGCACTTAAGGAGGACCTATAGATCATATGGAATGGGCCCATGCTTTTATAAAGTGTTCTTATGTTTTAGTTTGCTTGAAGACATGTCAAAGAGCTGAATGGGTCTCCATAGGACTTAAAAGTGGCTTAGGCCTATTTGAAAGTGGATTGTGCTTAAGTGTGACCTATTTGAGATGACTTAAGGGTGAAGGTATGTATTTTTTCTAAAAAATATTATTGTGGACTTGTTAATTCATGATTAATCTATATATAGTGAAATCAAAGATGATGATTTCTAGACTTGTGATTGAGAGACTAGGGAGAAATTTGTAGAGACTTACATGTGAGAGAGTTGGAGAGTGAAGGAAAGGAGAGGAGATTGTAAGTGCCTAGCTATTGGGTTGATTATTAGAGAAGATTAAATACTATGTGTATGATCTATAGGTTATGTTTCTGATGATAGTATATTGCTCTTATAGGTTGAGGATGAGTAAAGGATAGATAGTGGTTGTGTGAACTTGGTGGTTGGTTTGAGAGACTTATTAGAGTGTGGACAATGTGTATGACCACCTAATCATGTTTTTAATATGGTGATAGAGTTGTTTTAGCTATGCTAAAGTGAGTTTGAGTGAAAAATTAAAGAGTGGGGTAGTTGGGATATGTAATGTATCCTAATTGATTTTTGTATGTTGGGTCAAGTATGTAATGTGCTTTGGCTAACAGGGTGTGTTAGGTGATAGAGTTTTTTCTAAAAGGTGAGAAGAGTGATATCCAGATATCCATCATCAGGTGTTGAAGACATCAGTTCTAAGGTGGAAGTGTTCATATCAAAGGAGGGTTTTAAGGAGTTGGTATTCCTTAGGGGTAGTTGTTCCTTGTAAAATAGGTGTTTTGCTAAAGGTAGATGGTCTAAAGGAGTTGATCATCTTAGGGATATGTGCTCCTTTTGGAATACGTGTTTCACTAAATACCTCTAGTCAAGAAGAAATGATCAAGGTTTGCTAGTCTAAAGGAGTTGATCAGTCTCTTGTTTATGATCATATTATAGGACATTATTCCATGTGTTTGTAGGTTTGAGAGTGGGTTTTATTCTCCAAGAGGTTTTCTGATGTAAATCTTGTGTTGTGTATGTGATCTTGTATTATGTTCATTGTTCACTATTGTGAATGATCTGTATGCTTCATGAATGAATTTTTTTTAATGCTTAAGTATTTGCAAGGGTTTGGGAATTGAATTAGATTATTTGCCACCATTGATTCACCCTTAAGTTGATTGTACATCTAAAAATTAGTATCAGAGTAGGTCTTTTGGTAAAGGATTAATAGCTTGAAGGTGATCTAAGGTACAAAATTGGTAGTCATCAAGGAGGTTTCTCTACTAACTAAGCACCAATGTTCAATGGATCTAGTTATGCTTTTTGGAGTGCTTGGATTAGAACATACATTATGTCCCTAGAGATTGATGTATGTTAATATATTTTGAATGGTTATGTTGCTCCTTCTATTCCTCCATCTAGTGTTGTAGACAAGAAGATGTTTGATAACAAATCTAAAGTAATGAATGCCATCACTTATGGTCTTACAAGGACTGAGTTCACCAAAGTAATCCATTGCACATCTACCAGGGAAATATGGGATAAATTGAAGACTATTTTTGAAGGAGATTCAAAGGTTAAGTTGGCAAATTTACAAACTCACTGAAGATAATTTGAGAGTCTCAAGATGAACGAAGATGATACTATGGCATCCTTTCTGTAGAGAGTTGATGAGATTATGAACGTCATCAGAGGTCTTAGAGAGAACCTTGAAGAGGCTACTATTGTTTAAAAGTTATTAAGGTCTCTATCCCCCAAGTTTGATTTGAAAGTTTTTGCTATAGAAGAGAGTCATGAACTTACTCAGTTGAAGATGGATCGATTGCATGGCACCCTTACTACCTATGAGATGAGGAAGAATGATGATATACCACCAAAGAAGGAAACAAATTTCAAGACTTAAATGAAGAAAAAAAAGAAGTTACAAGGTAAGAAACTCAAGGAGGATGACATTCTTGATATAGATGAGGGTGAACTAATTACTTTGATTTCAAGGAAATTGAGAACAGGTTCAGGCAAGTATAAAGTTAAGTCTCCCACAAATGCTTCAATTATGGTGAGATAGAACATTTTGCTAATAAGTGCCCTCATAAGTATAAGAAGGATGATGATGGCAAGAGATCATTCAAGTCTAATAAAATCAAAAAAGGATTCAGAAGGTTTAACAACAACAAGTAATTCAAAGACAAGAAGAGTTTATACACCAAAGAAGATTGTAGCTCATCAGATGAGAGTGAAGTCAGTGATTCAAAATATGATCATGAAGATGATGGTCATGCTAAAGATGAATATCTATTTATGGCTAAGGAAGGAAGTTACTCACATAAAAAAAAGCCTACTTAGAGTGATTTAGATGATGATTAAGATGAGGTGGACTATAACACTGCATTGACTAATGCTCATGAAGAATTGATGATTGAGAAGAAGATCAATAAGAATATGAAATCTAAACTCAAGGAATTTGAGGAGAAATTTAGTGTGTTTGAGGAAACAATGGATGAAGACAACAAAGAGCATGAACATATGGTCAAGCATCTCAGTTGTCAATTAGAAATTCTATGTACAAGCTTAAAAGCTAAAGAAGATGAATGTTCAAGGTATGTAATTGAAAATGAGTCATTAAAATATGAGTTAGAAAAGTTATCAAGGTAATGTCATTTGTGATATTTGAAAAGAACTCAAGTGATCTAGATAACATTCTGAATGATCAAAAGCATGCAAATGATAAGATTGGTCTTTGATACAAAAAAGAACCAGAGACTGCAACTCAATACAAGATGAAGACTACTGTGAACAAGGTGGATCAACCTTTGAAGATAAATCATTAGACAAGGAATGAAGGTGCTGGTAGAATGAAGACATATCATATCAAATAACCAAATGCCATGAGGTATACAAGTTTTAATGGTTACTGTTACACATGTAATCAATTTGTTTATAGGGCTAGAGAATGTAGAAGACCTATTAGAAATGAATTTGAATGTAACTATGATGGGGGTCATCAGTCAAAAGGTGTAATCAAGTTTAAGTGTTTTAAATGTCATGATGTGGAACAATTTGCAAAACATTGTCCATTTAAGGTAAGACAAGCTAAGTTTCCTTCAAGAGATATTGAGTGCTACATTTTTTATGAACTAGGACACATTGCAAGATTTTGTGAAAATATGGTAAGATAAAATAAGCTTTTTACAAAAAGTATGGTGGACTTCAACTATGAACAAAGAGGTTACATTGCTATATTCTACAAGCAAAGGCCTACAAGTCAGAATAGGTTCAATCAGGTTCCCATAGTACATGGAAGAAGACAAGTTAACTAATGGAGACCAAAGGTGGTAAGTAGGAATTATGATGAGTCTACAAGTGCAAGTAATCCATTTTCTATGGTGGAGAATGATTTTGAATTTGAAGAGTCCCAAGAGGTCTCATTGCCTACTCATGTTGAGAAGGAAGAGACTAAGCTCAAGGAGAAGACCAAGGTTTTGCTTGAAGCTAGTTCTAAGGTATGTGTGGATCCAAGTGAACATCCTATTATTTTTGAATAAGTGCCTAGTGATGAGGATCCAAGCTACAAGGAATATTCTTCAGATGAAAAGGTATGCCATGAATCTATTTTGTCTCCATGTATTGATAATCTAATCATAGAATAAAAGGAGAATGTTGTAGTAGTTGAGGAAGTTTTTTATCTAAAGCGAAAGAAGAAGAAGAACCATAAGTATCAATTGAGCAAAGGAGGAAAAGGAACATGAGAGTTGTTTTTGTTTTAGAGTATGAGGTGTAGAGGGTGTCTCTATCTATGTTTTTTAAGAGACTCCTTTCAAGTGGAGAAGCAAGTGTTACTATGGTGTTTTTTAGTTGGAATAGTTTGCAAGGTCAAAATTAAAGGTTTCCAAGTGGCAAAGGAGGATTTGTGAGTTGTCAAGGTAATATTTTTACATGAAAAGGTCTGTTGACCTTATTCTAGCTTTCTCTAGGTGGTTATGTGTCTTAATGTTCCTATTTGTGTCTTCCCAATCCTTCTGTTGGTTTTTTATAGAGACTATTTCACCTAAGTGCATTTACTCTTCCTGCTGACGACACCTGTGCCACCTACCTTGGTTTGGTTCATCCTTGGGTCTGTGTTTTGACTTGTTACACCACTTGGAGCATTTTGAGATTTTGTTTTATTGTTCATGTGGCCATATTCTAGGTTACCCACCTTGTTTTCTCTTACTTTGCTATTTCCATTTTGTCCTTAGCCATTCGGGCTCTTGGGCGCTTGTTATTTTCTCCCAGCTTCTTTTCTTTGCTTGCTCGTTCATCTGTTCTTCGGGCTTTCTGGATTTTGGTTTTGAATTGCTTCAAATAAAATGTCTGAAGGAATTCTTTCAAACATTTTGTCCGAAGGAATTCTCTTTTGGGCTTGCACACTTTGGCTTTTTTTTGGTGGGCCTTCAGGCTTTTCTAATTTGATTGCTTCCCAACGGCTAGTTTATTACCCTGAAGTTGATGTTCACAGACCCGTCATCAGACATTTTAATCCCAACAGCTAGTTTATCACCTTGAAGTTGACGTTCATGGGCCCATCACTCACTAGGACAATTCCCTTGAGTTTTTTGCAAATGACTTTTTCAAAGGGAAAGTGACCCTTCAGAAAGATTGACTTGCTTATTGGATTGCTTGATAATGGCTTCAATATGGATGGTTAAAGGCCTTTCTGATTGATATAATGGATGCAAGAGACTATGAGGGCTTAGGATAGATGGTATATAGATGAAAAAATTGCTTACAAGCTTTCTAATTAGTCTAACCAAGCTCCAAGAATGGTTATTTATAGGGTGATGGAGTAGAATTTAGATGAATTTTTAATTCATTTAGAACTCTCTAGTTTAGATAATTCTAAAAATTTAGGGAAAGATCTAGATTTTGGAGGTTTCTAAATTATATTAGGGGATAATAGGGATTAGTTAGGTATTTAGGGAGGTTTAAGGCTCTAGTTGTGTAGGAAAGGCTAGGGATAGGTCGGTTAGGGGGGTAGTTGGAATATATTTGAATTTTTAATTGACAAGTGGGGCTAGTGGCTAATTAATGAGGTAAGATTAGTGTTTAAATGGGATGTTAATGGGATAATGAGGGGATTAATATGTCATGGGGTTGTCCAAAGGTTTATAATATGTAAGAAATATTTAATAGGGAATGGGATTTAATTAATTGGTTAGCATTAAGGCTATGGGATTAATTAGTAAAATTAATGGAATAATTAGGGAAACAGATCTAGGTGTATACAATACCCTAGAGTATTGACACATATTAGGGGCATGTCATTATCCTACACACATTATCATCCTCATTAAAATATGCATCCACTTATGCACATTATCACACACTTATCTATACCATATGGTTATCGGTATGTGTACCCATCTATTTATCTTACTAATATTTATCAGGGCATGTGTGCATGTTCACTTCCCTCCCCCATCACCACATTATCCTCATTAAATTATAAGTTAAACATTGATCCTCAAAATGAGTATATATTACTTTACACATTGACTATTAAGCCTCACATGAGTATATCCTTATATGCACTCCTACATTGAGCATTGAACCATATTGTATACTAAGGGCTATTATACCCTTTTGTGTTGAGCCTTGAAAGATGACTATCTTCCCTATGCACTACTACATGACATGTATTGACTATAACTAGACTTACACATTGAGAGATACCTTGGGGAATCTTAGTTATCCCTATCTCCATATCATATTATAAAGGGCCATTGTACCCTCCTAGGTTACACCAAGCACAATGACACCAATAAGTCATAACACTATAATTAATTTAGGTGGGGCATAATAATTATTTCCACAAGAGACTCACAAAGTGTCATATCATCTACTATTTATAAACATATGTTTCTAGGATATATTAATGTTTCAGCTATATTATTTTCCCAACATATGATGGAGTTAAGTTTGTGTTTTGAGATGAATGATTACAAGCACACATTTAAACACCTCACCTTAAAATGGGAACATACATACACCATAATATTTTTAGAGTGCCTTCTACTAGAGTGATAGTAAAGTAAGAGTAGTTTTTTCCAGAATACCACAATGTGAAGGTTATTAAGAAATAATTCTTATCAATAATTAAATCATCTCTTAAAGAGCATATGTATCTACTTCCCTAATCAAAAATTTGATTGAGCACTAGAAACTACCTAAGAAGTGTTGGCCATGTTTCAATGCTTGTGAAAAGTTTAGTCATGAGTAATGGGCACTAAAAATTCCTAGAGAAATTTTGACTATATCTCAACACTTATCAAAATTTTAGTATCATAAGCATTTTTTTTTATAGCATATGGGCTTATCAAAGTTTTTGCGTCATAAACATTTTTTTATGGCATATGGGGAAAACACTAAAAAAATTGTATTCGATCTTATGCTCCCTTTCGAATTTAAATTTTCAAAAAGTTAATTTTTTTTGTAAAATTGTACCACAATTAGTGACAACTTATTGGAAATTGGCCATTGTTGACATATACACCAAATTTTACAACAATAGTATAGATGGATGTATGAGAAAAGGCTTCCTCTTCCTCTTTTTATGGTAAGTCATGTGCAATTTGAAATTATGTATCATTTTAATTTTATTTATGAATGCAATACCTCATGCACACCTCAAAGTAGGGGCATTATGTACACACATAATTTTGTTACAAGTTTTATTATTACAATGATTTTAATACTTATTTATGCATTTAGGGATTAATTGACACTTAATTTTGTATGTGTTCTTCTATGTGCAATCTCATGGTCTTATTTTTGTCTATTTGTCATTTTATCAATTTGTTCTTGTGCCCATGTGCTCTTTTTCTCCCCCCACTCCTTATTTGTCTTTTCTTCCTAGGTAGAGTCATATGACCTACAAGTTTGCCCCTTTGAATTTTGTGTGTGTTTCTGCCCATCTTGGCATTTTTTTGGTGTTTGGATTTATTTTTTCATCTTTTGATTTTTATTTGGTTAGCCTTTTTGCACCAATTATTCCTTAATTCAAATCATGAGGATCCTATATATTCAAATAATATATTTGCATTTTAATAAGAAAGTATCAACATAAGGATGACAATAAATATCCTATGATTGAATTTCATTTCAAGTCTAGGCACACCTAAGAAAGATTTATCTTTTCTTAAAGGACTGTCACATATTTGCATCTTATACTAAAATGCATAAACAAAATCTATTTATATCTCCACATAAATAGAGGAGGTTAAAACCCTACCTTAAACACACCAAGATTACACATTGCATAAATTAGAAGGGTCTAATTCTAACATGGGGGATATGTAGCTTACAACCCCACTTTTGTGGCTACCTGACCCAAATACTTCTCCCTTATCTCTTTTGGATTGAAATATGATTATGCCAAGTTAGGTTAAGAAGGAAAAAAATTATAATTTTGCCCAGTAAAATAAGAAAGTGAACATATAAGAAGGTGTGACATTAGAAAACAAAACAACCCTAAAAAAACATAGACCCAATTTTTTCGAACAAGGCATATTCGAGACTCCCAAATGGACTCAATTCATGATTTAACCTAGTGATGAGTCTACCTATGGCATATTTGGTTTTCGTTATATTAGGCAATTATTTCACCAAGGAGGTCTAAATTTCACACATAGTGGGCAAACCAAATTTATATTCAAGATCCAAGTTTAGATTTCTATAAATTAATTAAGATGTGATCATTTCAACTCATTCAATCTTATTTTCATTATCATTGTCATTTTTACACTACACTTGAGCTATGTTATTGTTTTAGACACTAGAGGAGGTTTGAAGTCTATAATATATTTCCATATTTATCATATTTATTCATTAGTTTGATTGTTTATCTTGTTTTGACATAAAACCATCATTAGGGTAAACTTATACCAATTGATGTAATCATAGTTATGAGATCCAATGATAGACAAACTTAAACCATGCGACCTAGACTTATACTCACAAATGAACATCTTACTTAGACACCATATTTAGGCATGAAAATAAAATCATAGAATTTGTTGATGCTCAATTGTGTTAAAAAGATTACACACACACACACTTTAATATTTCATTCTTTGACCTTATCTCTCTTTATTTTGATCTTCCCTAGAGTTAGATTTTTCTCTCCATTGTGTCTAATCTTTCATCTCTCTACCTTAGATGATCTAAAGTGACTCTCCATATCTCTTCCAAAAAAAACTTTGAATCTTGGTGTCCTAACATTGACATATTTCCACACCATTTGAGTTCCCACTATGTTGGAAAATAGCTCACACATCATGTTTTCAAGTGATCTAGGCAGTTACTTTACATCTTTTCTAAATGTGGGTGAAACTGCCTGTTGTGTAGATTAGCAGTTACATAACTTCCACATCGAATTCATAACTGACATTTATATGAAGTTTTGGTTTCAGCATGATACCACAATTTTTTTCTAACCAATGGGTGCTGATTGAAACCATACTTCATACATTTCCTTACCTTATAAGACCCTTGTTGATGTTTTTTGGCTTGATGTGATATTCCTCCTGTTGGGTGAATATTTTGTCACCAGTGTACTGATGAGCAAAATAGGTCTGATCAACCACAACAAGGAAGATGGGTCGGCCAATTGTGTAGGTTTACCACATCAAAAGGGGACAAATCTCTCCTCTCATCAAGGGGAGGTTCCTTATAAGTATGAAGGGCTATATACTAGATATATAAGCAGAAAATAACACTCAGGGGTAGGGTATCACCATCCATCTCTCTTTTTTTAGAGATGATGTTCACACACAAAGGAGAAATCTTGGTGAAGACACTAAAGGCACTTCTCTTCTTTCAGAAGTGGTCTTATAGGAAACAGCAGGAGTTCTTTCAGGTAGTGACAAGTAACTAGTAACAAGGGCGTAGAGTAACTAGCAGCCTGATATGTAACACAAAGTCTCCACCTTGACTGCCCAAGAGTGAAATACAAAATATAATGAGGGCACAAAGTCATCCCAAGGTCTTTTACACAAAATCAAAAAGTAGACAAACACATTAAAGGAAATTGTAGACAACACAAAGTCTTCCCACAATTGGCTTCAGGACACCTTCCTGATTACTTCCACAAGTTCTACTTGTCAAATTCAATGGACAAGAATGCTTCTAGGAAATAGACATAAGAACAATTTCCTAAAAAACACAAGCTATTCTAGCATAAAGTCTGAAAGCTCACTTGTTTTCTCATTAGAATAAAGAAATATGATTAACAATTTGAGCTCAAAGTCTTAGGAAATGCCTTTCAATTTGGGCAGAGTTTTGCTTCCATATCAAAGAGATCTCCTTTTCTACAAAATAAGAGATTACATTATATAGCAGCCAAGAAAGGCCTGGCGCTTTGTTCCATGGAATGGCCCATGCTGCATTCAATGCCTTGAATGCATTTTCAATTTTGTCAAGGGACCATACTGGAACAAGGTGGCTACCTTAACTGTGGCATGTCAATTCATCTCAAATGTTTTCTCCTGAGTTTGGATCATCTGATCTATCTCTTGTTATCTGTATAGCTATCCACTTTGCCTTTACTCCTTAGGAGACAAACAAGTAGTGTCTTCAATGTTTAAGGGCTCAAAATATCTACTTTGTAGACTGTTCCACCTACTGGAATAACTACTACATAGACATTTCCCTCTTTCCCTCTTTCTGCTATGATTTGAGCCCTCGAGCTCTCTTCTTGGCCTTGCTGGCTCTTTCGACTCCTTTTCTCAGTAGTTCTTCCTTTCAGCTTGAAGGTCTTTAAATGCCTTCGAGTCCACGTTTAAGCCTATAAAGATCAATGGATAATTTACTGCCACAAATTTGACATCTTTGAGTTCGTCATCATTTGAAAGCCAACGACTAGTTGGTTGCCCTGAATTTGATGGCTACAGACCCGTCAGCCTCCTCGACCATTCCTTCAGCTTCACTTTTTGATCCTTTCTAGAAGGGACCTGCCCTTTGAGGTCTTGGGAAAGGTTTACTTTTTAGCTCGGTGAAAGCCCCCCACAAGGGTTCCTATCGTTCGGGCTCAATCGGGTGGCCTTTAGGCTTTAATTTCTTCGATAGGCTTTTGTTTCTTCGACAGACTTCATCCTTTATTTCCTTTAGACAACATGTCTAAAGTAATTCCTTCAGATAACTTGTCTAAATGAAATCTTGGCTTTTGCATCTTTGACATCTGTCACAATTCGCTACTTTGAAACTTTATTAACTTACATAAAATGGGACCCACAACACTTCTTATCCGAGCAGCTTCAAAAGGGGAACGGGGATAGGTGGTGCTTTCTACTGATCTTAACAAGTGACACATGGCATCTTCTGCTATGAAACAAGTGAGGACACTTGGCAACATCTGCTTAACTTATAGAAGCTTGAGATACCTCTTGAGAGTCCTATGAAAGATGACACGTGGTAGCTTTCACTGAGCTTTTAGAAACACTATAGAAACATTTGGGACTCATTTGGATTCACATGAATGATGACACTTGGCACGCTTCACTTACTTTAGCAACTCACCTGGGGCCCACGACAGTCCTTACTCAATAAAAAAACAAAAGGAAGAAACTACAGATGTTGACACTTGGTAGCTTCTGCCAAGCTTTATAAGGGACACATGGTGACTTCTACTGCATTTAGAAAAACATATTACAACCTTCTGCAGTTTGCACTTGGAACCCTCCACAGGACTCTGAGAGAAGCTTATTAAAATAAGCTTTGAAACTTATTAGAAACCTAAAACGTGGATGCAGACACTTGTCGTGCTCCATTGAATTATAACGGGACACATGGCACATTCTGCTGCTATGAAACTTATAAGAAACTATCCTAATAGACAACACTTGGCAGCTTCCACTGGACTTTAGTAACTCACCCAAGGCCCACCACAGTCCTTACTTAATAACGAAATAAAAGGAAGAAACTACGGATGTCGACACTTGGCAGCTTCCACCGAGCTTTATAAGGGACACGTAGTAACTTCCATTGTATTTAGAAAAACATATTATAACCTTCTGTTGTTGCCATGTGGCACCCTCTGTAGGACTCTAAGACTTAGAAAAAACTTGCACAAAATGAAAAACCCGCACCCTGTGTCATAACCCTTATTGCCATCGAAACTAAAACGCACAGGGACAAAACTTGGAGCGCACAACTGAAACTCAAAATAAAATGTAGAGTATTTTACTCTACAAAGGAAAGAGAGAAATTTTTGGCTTGTAGGGCCAAAAATAGTTCACTTGTTATCCCAAAAATGAGTCACAGACTTTGGGAACAATAGCTGGCTCCAATTGGGGAACTTCCTTCAGTTGAAATTTAGGAACAACAGAGGGGAGTAGAAACCAAAATCTCCAATGCCTTGAAGTGCATCATTGAGCTATGGAGTAATTCCACCCAAAAATAAAGGTGACAAAAATGAAAATGAAAAGCACAAAATAGAACTAAAGACTATACAAATATACATATGTACAGATGATCTTATCTGATGCTTCAAGAATTGAAGTGCTTCAGATGTTGCCCACTATGAGATAGTGAAAATGGTGTTTCATCCTGATAAACCAGCAAGAAACCATTTTCTCCCCAAAATTAGTGATGGGCAAATGGAACTCTCCACTAAGAATCACATTTTCTGTGCATTCCTTTTCGTTCTCTCTTCTTGCCCCATGGCAAGGCATTATCTCCAATTTGAAAACCATAAATCATTGCTCTCTTGGTGAAGAGTTCCTTTTCCTGACTTTGATGTGCAGCAGTATGGTCCAATACCATAGCTTATTGCTCTTCTATTTTAATCCAGCACATGATTTGATTTTCAGCATCAAACTTTTGACAAACCATCAGCTCAGCATCTCCTTTGGCATGAAGGAGCTTGACACCTCTGTCTTGAGCAGCCTTCAACCCGAGCAAAAGAGATTCATATTCAGCAGTGTTATTGGTGTTGTTGAACTGCAACTCGTATGATGAAGGAAAAATATCTCTTCGAGGAGATATCAACACAATCATGGTTCCAACACTGGTAGAAGAATTACTGTCATTGAATTCCAAGATCTAAACATCATCAGAAATTGATCTTTTATTAGATTCATCTTCATTAGAGAGGGAAGATCCTTTTTCATCTATATTGCACCCTACCAATCCTTCTGATGTCTTGTTTGAATCAATTTTTAGATCGCCACCTATAGGACTTTTATCTACTGTAATTGGAACATCTTCCATAGACAAAAATAATTACCCCTGCCTGAAGACTCAAATAGAATTTGAGCTTCAAGCGCTGATGTCTGAGTGACAACATATTTTGCCTCCTTTTCTGGGAGTAGCCTCTTCATGATGCCTCTGATAGGGATCCTCGCGTCAGACAAGTCCATGTTCAATTCTCCTCTAATGTCCTTGCAGAAATTTCATCCAAGAAGGATGCCATATGAGGCTAGGACGTCAGCCACCAGGATTGTCATCTTGATTCCTTTGTCTGGGAATGTTGTAAATGCGAATTGAGCATCTTTGATTTGTCCCAACAATGGTACTTGTTTGTTCTCCATAGAGAAACATCTCCCAAATGTCTTAGTCAAGGTGAGACCAAGGGATTCTGCCACTTTGGCAGGCATGACATTGTCTAAAGCTCTGAAATCAATTATGCAGTTGTTCAACTGATGTCCATTTATCAGCAGGGAGACATTAAAAGGTTCAGTTCTTTTAGGGGCAGCAAGAGGAGTAATGACAAGATTGTTTAAGATGGACATGTTTCTAGGGGGATCATGAGTTACTTTCTTAACATCTTGTCTTGTAGGGACAGCTTTATTCTTCACACACTCAACCAACCTGTCCAACTGCTCAAGGTTAGCTTGTAGGAATTCAAATTCAAACATTTAAATTTTGGTTTTCTTGCCATGGTCGATTATATCAAAGGTTTGAAATGAACTAAGAACAGAGGATGGGAGTTCATCCTTTTAATTTTTGGAAGGGGGAAGACTGGACTGCAAATTTGACATTGGAGGTGAAGGCGCAATTGAGGTACTTTCCTTTTCTTTAATCACTGGGTCCTTTGGCTAGAAAGGAAGAGTGGTTCCCTGCTTGACAATTAAAATTACGGGCTCAACTCATTACTCTATCTTCTCTTTATCAGCTAGTTGAGCTGGTTGATTCTTGGACCGAGTGAACACATCATATGATCCTTTAGTTGCTTTACCTTCACTTCTAGGTTCATCCTGGTAATTCAGAAAACCAATGTTGGAATTGCCAGCTAATTCTTCTTCTTCCTCAGTGAAGATATTAACATCATCTTCTTGATTTAATTCAAGATGGAAGGAGAAATCTGATTCTACTTTAAGGTATCCCACTGCATAATTGTTTGGAGGCGCTTCAAGGGCAAGGTTCCTCGGTGGAGGAGGAAGACAATTTGCTTGCCCTTAATTCCTGGCAGCATTGCCTTGGTATGATTAATTGGGAAATATCCTCCTTGGTACATCTCTATATGAAGGAGCAGATGACCTCCCTTGTGCCATTTTTTTTATAAGAGCTAGTAATTCATTTGCTAGCTTTTGCACCATTGGATCAGTGGTGGTTGTAAGTGAGTATTCAAAAGATGAAGAGGGTTTACCTCTGTTGGGATCTCTCCTTATCTTTTTAGCCAAGATAAGGTCATCTTCCACCTCAGTAGCCAAGTCTTGAGTAGCAACAAGGTCTATGTGTCCAACCCATCTCAGCAAGAAGCTCACTTTAGGTAGCTATGAGTTGATGAAGAAGCATTTGAGGTTTTCAGGTGTTGGCTGAGCAATGGTAAGAATCTGGTTCCTCAGCATGTCAAATTTTGCAATGAAATCCCTCATAGGTTCATGAGGTTCTTTCTTCATCTGTGTGAGCTGGGCCAGAAAGGCATGTGCATCTTCTGTAGGCTTGAACCTGGCTTCAAATTTAGCTTTGAGTGTGTCCCAGTCAGTCACTGATCTAGCTTGCAGATGGTAGAACCAGTCTGTAGCAGTGCCTTGTAGTGTCTCCATGAGTAGCCTGACTACTATGTCTTCATATTCCACACCTATCACGTTACATGTTATGATGAAGGCTGCAATGTGTTCATCAAGATGAACTCTCTCATCACCAAAGAATTTGGGGAAATTCTTCCTTGAACTGTGTGGGAGCTCATGTAGGGGTGGAGTTAAATTAAGTGGGTCAAAAGAGTTACCCCAGGGGCCTTGAACTACCATGATTGGATTATGGAAAGCAGGGATAACAAATTTGGGTGGAGTATTTATGGGCAAAGCTCTACTAGCAGAGGAAAAAAAAAGTTATGCCTTGTGTTGGTGTCCTGGTACGGGTAGGAGGAACACTCTTGGATCATTGAAATTGAAGTTGGGGAGGGAACAAATCAGAATTGCCCTTCTGCACCAATTCAAAAATAAGATCAATAACACCTTGGGCTCTCTGACTTCGAGTGTAGCATGGAGTTGCCAGATTGTAGGATAAAAATGGGAAGGGACTGGTCTAACTTCAGCTTGAAGCTTGAGGCTTCAGAATGTGTGTTCGATCCCCAACAGCTCTAGTTTGTAGACCAGATTATATAATAAAAATGGATAAGGCTATAATGATAATGGGTAAGACCTAGATGAGAGTCGCTAGAGTCTATAATGGATAAGGATAGGAACTTCTTATTCGAATCCCCAATAGAGTCACGAAAAAGTTGTTGGCGTGAAGCTAGCAGTACTCTTTCCTACTTCACGTTGTTCTTCAGCAATATGAAATGCTTTAATATGAATGGACTGGAAAAGGACTAGAACTATTCATTCTCCCCCAACAAGATAAATGGATAAGGCTATAATGATAATGGGTAAGACCCAGATGAGAGTCGCCAAAATTTTTTATAATGGATAAGGGTAAGAACTGCTTCGATCTGAAACTTGAGGTTTTAGACTACACGCTCATCCCCAGTAGAGTCGCCAAAAAGATTGTTGGGTGAATATTTTGTCACCAGCGTACTGATGAGCAAAATAGGTCTGATCAACCATAGCAAGGAAGATGGGTTGGCCAATTGTGCAAGTTTACCACATTAAAAGAGGACAAATCTCTCCACTCATCAAGGGGAGGTTCCCTATAAGTATGAAGGGGCTATATACTATATATATAAGCATAAAATAACACTCAGGGGTAGGGTATCACCATCCATTTCTCTTTTTTTAGAGATGATGTTCACACACAAAGGATAAATCCTGGTGAAGACACTGAAGGCACTTCTCTTCTTTTAGAAGTGGTCTTACAGGAAAAATCAGGAGTTCTTTCAGGTAGTGACAAGTAACTAGTAACAAGGGTGTAGAGTAACCAGCATCCTGAGATGTAGCATAAAGTCTCCACCTCGACTTCCCAAGAGTGAAATACGAAAGACAATGAGGGCACAAAGTCATCTCAAGGTCTTTTACACAGAAACAGAAAGTAGACAAACACACTAAAGGCAATTGTCGACATCACAAAGTCTTCCCACAATTGGCTTCAGGACACCTTCCTGATTACTTCCACAAGTTCTGCTTGTTAAATTAAATGGACAAGAATGCTTCTAGGAAATAGACATAAGAACAATTTCCTAAATAACACAAGCTATTCCAGCACAAAGTATGAAAGGTCACTTGTTTTTTCATTCAAATAAAGAAGTATGATTAACAATCTGAGCTCAAAGTCTCAGGAAATGCCTTTCAATTTGGGCAAAGTTTTGCTTCCATATCAGAGAGATCTCCTTTTTTACAAAATAAGAGATTACATTATATAGCAGCCAAGAAAGGCCTGACACTTTGTTCCATGGAATGACCCATGCTACATTCAATGCCTTGAATACATTTTCAATTTTGTCAAGGGACCATACTGGAACAGGGCAACTACCTTAACTGTGGCGTGTCAATTCATCTCAAATGTCTTCTCCTAAGTTTGGATCATTTGGTCTATCTCCTGTTGTTTGTGCAGTTATCCACTTTGCCTTTACTCCCTAAGAGACAAACAAGTGGCATCTTCAATGTTTAAGGCCTCAAAATATCTGCTTTGTAGACTGTTCCACCTATTGGAATAACTACTGCATAGATATTTCCCTCTTTCCCTCTTTTTGCTACGATTTGAGCCCTCAGGCTCTCTCCTTGGCCTTGTTGGCTCTTTCAGCTCCTTTTCTCGGTGGTTCTTCCTTTCAGCTTGAAGGTCTTTAAATGCCTTCAAGTCCATGTTTAAGCCTGCAAAGATCAACAGATAATTTACCGTCACAAATTTGACATCTTTGGATTTGTCATCATTTGAAAGCCAACGACTAGTTGGTTGCCCTGAATTTGACGATTGCAGACCCGTTAGCCTCCTTAGCCATTCATTCAACTTCGTTATTTGATCCTTTCTAGAAGGGACCTGCCCTTCGGGGTCTTGAGAAAGGTATGCTTTTTAGCTCAGCAAAAGCCCCCCGCAAGGGTTCCTGCCCTTCGGGCTCAACTGGGTGGCCTTCGGGCTTTAATTTCTTCGGCAAGCTTTTGTTTCTTTGGCAGACTTCATCCTTTATTTCCTTTGAATAAAATGTCCAAAGGAATTCCTTCAAATAATTTGTCCGAAGGAAATCTTAGTTTGCATATTTGACATTTGTCACAGTCCACTGCTTTAAAACTTTATTAACTTACAAAAAATGGGACCCACAACACTTCATGTCTGAGCAGCTTCAAAAGGGGAATGGGGACAGGTGGCACTTTCCATTGATCTTAGCAAGTGACACGTGGCGTCTTCTACTATGAAACAGGCAAGGACACTTGGCAGCATCCGTTTAACTTATAGAAGCTTCAGATACCTCTTGAGAGTCCTGCGAAAGATGACACATGGCAGCTTCCACTGAGCTTTTAGAAATACTATAAAAACATTTGGGACTCATTTGGATTCACGCAGACGATGACACTTGGCATGCTCTGCTTACTTTAGCAACTCACCTGGGGCCCACCACAGTCATTACTCAATAACAAAATAAAAGGAAGAAACTGTAGATGTTGACACTTGGCAGCTTCCGTCGAGCTTTATAAGGGACACGTAGTGACTTTCGCTGCATTTAGAAAAACATATTACAACCTTTCACAGTTTCCACTTGGCACCCTCCATGGGACTCTGAGAGAAGCTTGTTAAAATAAGCTTTGAAACTTATTAGAAACCTAAAACGCAGATGCAGACACTTATCGCGCTTCACTAAATTATAATGGGACACGTGGCACGTTCCACTGCTTTGAAACTTATAAGAAACTGTGTCCTGGTAGATGACACTTGGTAGCTTCCACTGGACTTTAGCAACTCACTTGGGGCCCACCACAGTCCTTACTTAATAATGAAATAAAAGGAAGAAACTATGGATGTCAACACTTGGCAGCTTCCACCGAGATTTATAAGGGACATGTGGCAACTTTCGTTGTATTTAGAAAAACATATTACAACCTTCTGTTGTTGCCATGTGGCACCCTCCACGGGACTCTGAGACTTAGATAAAACCCGTGCAAAATGAAAGACCCGTGCCCTGTGTCATAACCCTTATTGCCATCGAAACTGAAATGTACAGGGACAAAACCTGGAGTGTACAACTGAAACTCAAAATAAAATGTAGAGTAGTTTACTCTACAAAGGAAAGAGAGAAATTTTTGGCTTGCAGGGCCAAAAATAGTTCATGTGTTGTCCCAAAAATGAGTGACAGACTTTGGGAACAACACGTCCAACCACGTAACTTTGTCATAATATATGAAAAGACACAACACAACAAATATGCATAAGTAAACCCATGTTTTTGGATGATGCAAGATTATTTTTACCCTTGGAATATCCTACATCAAATTATTTGTAAGAAAGACATACATTAAGCATACCAAGTGTTCTCCATTCCTTGTTCACATGCCTACATAGATGATTGAATAACCTTGATGGATATCTATCATGCCTAATTTTTATATCCATCATACATATTAATATGTGAAGCAATATCATTACAAGGAAAAAATTGAAATATGAAAGGGATGAATGATAAATTCAACAAAAATGATTATATGTGAAACTAATTGTTTTGCCTACACGCTCTTAGATAGCATGGAAATAAGAACTATCTGAACCCAATCCCAACTAATACCACAAAGTTGATGAAAATTGAAACAAAATTATGGTGAATAAGATGAGAGTCCTCTATAAAAATTTGGATTCATTGATTACGAGTCTGAATTTCCATATAATCAAATATTACTTTTTTTAGATTTTTTTATTTTTTGCTAGTGTTATAACTATATTATTTTTCTACTTAAATTCTCAAATGGGTTAATGTGATGGACGCGACTCTTTATTTTCTATATGAATTATTCTTAGCTTAGGAATTTTAGATTTGTCATGCAACTAACTACTATTTATGGTTTGTTTAGTATTAATAATTTTTTTTCATTTTTGGCTTACAAGTATTTACATGTATTTTCATTTCTTGACATTTGGAAAAGATACTCATGATAATGGAAAGCATACTTTCTAAAAATTTCAAAGTTGTCAACAAACTCCAACCCATTAGTTTTTTGGTTTACTAATAAGCTTTTACTAAGTGATTATTAAAGATATGGTATGAAACTATAATAGACGACCTTTGGATTTTAGATTATAAATGTTTATCATAATTTTCTTTTACATACTAGAAGCATCCTAGTTACTTTTTTATTCAGTATTAATAATAAATTTGATGCTTAATAATCAGGTAATGTTATATATATAAAAGTTAAGATATGAGAAGTTGCACGACAAGGAAATAAACTAATTTGTGGCTTAAGTAGTTACATAATTCATTTAAGACATTATATTTTCTTTTTATAAGTATCATTAAAAGTATAAATATACCATCATTACATGTGTTTTTGTCATATTATCACTTGAAAAAGAGGGTTTTATATATATATATATATATGGAAATAAACTAATTTGTGGCTTAAGTAGTTACATAATTCATTTAAGACATTATATTTCCTTTTTATAAGTATCATTAAAAGTATAAATATACCATCATTACATGTGTTTTTGTCATATTATCACTTGAAAAAGAGGGTTTTATATTTGCACGACAAGGAAATAAACTAATTTGTGGCTTAAGTAGTTACATAATTCATTTAAGACATTATATTTCCTTTTTATAAGTATCATTAAAAGTATAAATATACCATCATTACATGTGTTTTTGTCATATTATCACTTGAAAAAGAGGGTTTTATATTTGCACGACAAGGAAATAAACTAATTTGTGGCTTAAGTAGTTACATAATTCATTTAAGACATTATATTTCCTTTTTATAAGTATCATTAAAAGTATAAATATACCATCATTACATGTGTTTTTGTCATATTATCACTTGAAAAAGAGGGTTTTATATATTATATTAATATATAAAACCCTCTTTTTCAAGTGATAATATGACAAAAACACATGTAATGATGGTATATTTATACTTTTAATGATACTTATAAAAAGGAAATATAATGTCTTAAATGAATTATGTAACTACTTAAGCCACAAATTAGTTTATTTCCTTGTCGTGCAAATATAAAACCCTCTTTTTCAAGTGATAATATGACAAAAACACATGTAATGATGGTATATTTATACTTTTAATGATACTTATAAAAAGGAAATATAATGTCTTAAATGAATTATGTAACTACTTAAGCCACAAATTAGTTTATTTCCTTGTCGTGCAACTTCTCATATCTTAACTTTCCCTTGGGTTATGGTGAAAAAATTAAAGCAAACGCATTGGCATAGTGGTAACCTAGGGTCAAATCCCACTAGCAATTAGGTGACCCACAGGGGGGGACATATATTGGTGGATTGGCATAGTGGAGGTATGAGGACTAGAACCCTTGCTTATGTTCTAGATTGGGTGTGGGTCTACCAACCCCACAATTATCATGTATCAAAAAATATTTTCATACCTTAACCAAACAAATAATGCCAATTATTATGACTTTAAGAATGGAAAAGAATCAAATGGGCAAGAAATACAACATGACATTGTCTAGAAAAGCTAGGATAGATGAAAAAATGGCACCGTCAGTTTTTTGAGACCCTAATGTGGATGAGCATCTCATGATATTCATTTAATATGAAATTATTATGTATTTACTTTAGCTTCTATAAGGATTAAATTTCACAATCGACCCTAAATATCACATTAAATTTTGATGATAGTTATATATTCAACATTGTCATTCATTTGCTAATATGGTTCATAACAAAAAAAGGAAACATAAAAGTGTGTGTATATTGGTTGCTAATATGGATCATAACATGAATGTATTTTATGGAAAAATAATGTAAATATGATCAGTTAACCATCAAATTTAGTCCATGCTTCTATGTATGTAGTTGGGATGGGGATAATGGTAGAGGAACCATTATAAAATAAGTTCAACACATACATTTGTCTATAATTTATAAGTAGATTTTTAAATCCTTGATTATTATTGTTGATATAATAAACTATTCTCTAAAATTAATAAATCCCAAAACATTTTTATTATTATCACTTGACAAAAAAAAACTACCTATATAACATTAATCATTCTATTTTTTAGAACATAGAAATTGTGTACAAAGAAACACATTGTGTCAGTCATTTCAATGAGAATGATTATAAGCAACCTATTAAATTGAATATTCATAAGTTTTAAAGATTGATTCAACTTACAATATTTTTTTTTAGTAAGTCCTGTTTCCACTAACCACAAAGCATACACCATGTAAACAACTTATAATTTTAAGTAATTGAGGATTTCAAACTCCATAATATTAGAATAAGCTTTTGGATAAAATTGCATATAGTTTTATTAACATCAATGCTTCATATTACATCATGTAATTCATCATCAGGGTATATAAAACATATGTATGAACTACATATCATAACTCCTAGTATAGATGATTCCTTGAGGTACATGATGCACTTTAGGGTTACTTTAGCAATAATAAATATACAAATAGTTGTTAAAAATAACATGGCTATTATGAAAAAAATTAAAAACCCATACTCCAAAGTAACGGTATAAAAAATTCAAACAAGATCACTTTAGGAAAATCAATATAACAATAAATTAAAATTGTATCACTATTATGAAAACACTATAAGTCTATATCTTAAAGTACGGGTTAATCCTCAACTTGTTAATTAAAGGTATTCACAAGTAGCTCAAACTTAAACCCTTGTCCTTGTTTAAATTATATGATTATCGATAATCTTTGTAGCCTCCCTTAGTTGTCACTTAAAATAATGGTTCTCTACCACTATGACCTTGGCATCCTCAATGGAAATGGTGTGCTTAATTTTCAAGGAGTGCTCTGCCAAAGTTGATTTTATTTTCTCTCTAGATTAATATAAAAAACATGATCATTTACCTTTGTACGAATCATACTTGTCATTTTCCAATGTAAGGGACTCCATATGAACAAACAATTATGTAAACCTAACATTTTTACCCTATTTTCAGTTGATCCTTTATTGATATATCACCTTCCTCAAATTATTTTGTAGTAGAAACATGGAATTGATGTCGTGCCTCCTTAGGATTTTTAAAATATTGTCATAGACTCCTTCAATGTAAGGAAAGAACACTACCTGAACACCAAAATGAGACTTTGCCCTTTGTTTATTCCATTGACCCTCTATAACTTATTTAAAAACCATAATTTTTTTAACCTTTGTATCCATGCCTCTTAAAAACTAATGTTATTTATTTCAACTCATGCTCTAAGTTTTCTTTGTCATATATCCTATAAGCTCTCATGGCAAGGGTATTCAACACACCTATATTTTATATAGGATGAGAATGTGATAGTGCACTCAAAAAAACATTAGTCTAGGGTCCTTCTTGTGAACTCTACATCCAAGGGAACCATCACTCATTTTTATGAGGAGGACATTGAATAAAGGTAAGTTGTTCCCTTCCTCAATTTCTTGAGTTATGTTTCCAACCATGTTATTGATGTGTGAATAGAAGTCTTCAAGTTTTTCCTTGACATGTTACTAACAGAGATTCATGTCATCCACATATCTTTTCCACCACTTTTGTTTAAGGGAAAATACGTTTATATTGGGGGAAACAACTTTTACCATTAAAACCATGTCAAGAAAGAGAAAGCCCAAGAAATTTAACATAAACACCATCCACATAATGATTATTTAAATGAGAAAAAATAGATTCACCACTAAAAGTGAATATATTAATCTCTACAAAGGATATAAAAATGGATAAGTGTGCAAACAAAATGTTACAGAACAATAATACAAGGATAAAGGAGTGATCCTTGGTTCTCTTAATGACTACATCTATACTAGCTCACTAGATGCAAATTCTCCAAGACTAGTGCTTCTTTCTTACCCAACAATGACACAAAAGTTCTTTATATAAAAAAGTCAAGAGGTGAGTGGTATATGATTATTGGTGGAGATAAAGATGGAATCATTCCCTGAATTACACCTAACCCTTTTCACACATGTGAGGATAACTACCATATAAAATGTGATTTTAACAATGTTGTACACATATTAAATCACACCTTGGTAACAAAACTAGCTAAAATGGACTTTGCATTAGGTGTGAACATGAAACACACATATACCCCCCTTGAAGATAAATTTGGTTGATATGGTAAAATATAATAAGTCTTAAGCTCACACATATGGGTTCTAAAAACTAGGCCTAATGAGACACCCATGTTGAAAGAACAAAAGACTAATGAAGTTGTTGAAGATGATAGTTGAATTTGGTGATGCCTCTAATGGAATGAAGAAGGAATTATAACATGTAGCTTCCATGAATCTAGCTATGTAAATAAGAGTGACTATAGGTATGTGTTCTAACTGATTGGAATGCATTGGTAAAACACACCAAAGAGGGTTGGATAAAAACTATTATGAATTTTGAAACCACCGAAAAGATTTGGATCATAAACCATTCTAAATTTTGAAACAAAAAAAGATATGGCTTATAAACTATTCTAAGTTTTGAAATCAACCTCTATATTTGCTTAGTATGCAAATAAACACTAGGTACACAACATACTTAAACAACCATGGAATCTCTAGTAATACATAACACCTCATCATAATGTTGCCTAGGGAGTGAAGATAAAATAATTATCAAGATCCAAGACCTCAACGAATGTGTGTCAATGTGGAAAGAGTGAAACACAACAATAATGCATGCAAAGGCAACTAAGGCTATGAATCACACATTAAAAAAACCTCAAGTGAAAGTACCCAATATGCCACATGAAGTACTTAGCAATTGATAGGAAATTAGGGAGTGCTATAAAGCATACACATGGATGAATGTAACAAATGTGCACGATAAAGCACGCACACACACACACACACACACATAAAGATAAGATAGAAAACCTGTCATGACACTTTATAAATCAATGAGAGTGCAAAATACATATAAAAACCCCACATAAAAGCTGTATATAACGCTAAAGAGTGATCCCCTCAAAAAATGAGGTGGAACCTATATTTAGTGTGTAGTAATATGATTTACAATTTATAAATAATCCATTAAGCTAAAAAACTATAAATTTGAGTCACCATCAGAATAAATATGTAGTAGAACTATGAATAACATGAAAAAACATGCACATTAAAAAAATAACATGCAAATTATTTGAGTTACTAGTCAAAAGTTATGGCCTCTTGAAGGTCCAAAAATAAGAACTAGCCTCAAAATAGACAAGAAACTAAAAATTACATAAATATATTTATCAAAATGAAAAAATAACCCCACCACTATGTAGATCTCAAAAAAATAGGCAAGGTGAAAAAAAACACCCTCCCAAGCTTCCCAAATGAAAAGTTACGAGCCTTGGAAGAATAATACTCCACAAAAGAGGCTCAATGGTAAAAGGTCTAGCCCTCGAGGGCTAAAAACACCCAACAGATGGTCACATGGTATTGCAAGTTATTTAATAGACTGTCAGTGGTTGCCATTAGAAGTTAGGCTATGTTGTCACATGTTGTAGTTTACAGATGGTTTGTGCAATGATCTTGGCCATCGCAGTTGGGCACATGAAGGTTGGCGATCGTGACCAAGGACTATGCAAAGAACAAGTGGCCAATTAGATGCCACCCAAATAGTAGTATCACTCCTCTTTTCCTCCTCCAAAAATACACTTTTAGTCCACGTTTTTGCAAAAAAATTAAAGAATTGCTAGAAATACATCTATGCCCAAACTCTTCAAAACTAAAATCTCTTTGAAATTCTATAAACAAAAACCAAACCAAATGAAATAGAGGTTTCCTTAGAGGTTTTTGGACACTGCATATGCAATGCAAATGTTAGATTTGCTCCAAGATGCCCTAGAAATTAAAAATGGCAAATTTATTGTCAAATTTGAAATGTTTGCCAAATGAGTTCATTATGTTCGATTCAGGTGAAATGAAAGTCAAAACTAAATTTCTCTAGCACTCTAAATGTAATGAGAATGTTTGATTCATGCCAAAAACACTCAAAAATGAAAATGACAAAAAATATCTTCAATGAAACTCCTCCATATGTAGATCTACAACTGGTACATGAATCCAACCAAAGGAAAAGTAAGATCTGAACAAATACAAGATGGGACATGTGAAAAAATCCTCATAGAATTGAACTTATTGCATGCAAAAGACCCTAAAATTACAAAATTAGAAATGAACAAAAAAATACCCAACGTAATTTTGAAAACTCTAAAAGGGTTGGCTCAAATATAGATTTGTCAATGAAAAATACCTAATTATTTTGAAAACCCCAGAAAGTTTGTCACAAAATAATACATACCTAGTGTAATTAAAAAAAAACCCAAAAGAGTCAACAAAAAATCTTGTTCTAGCAACAAAAAAAATGGCTAATGGGTAATTTTGAAAATCTCAAAAGTGTTGGCACAAAAAACTATATAAGGGTTGGAAAAATTGTGTGAGAATGCTGAGCTTGCGGAAGACTAAAAAAATCCATGACTATCTATGAAGAATGGCTCTAATCCCTCTGATTTGATACCATATCGGGAAAAAATAACTTTTATCATTGAAATTATGGTAGGAAATAGAAAATTCAACATAAACACTATCCAAATAATGATTATTCATATGAGAGAAAGAGATTCACCAATAAAAGAAAATGTATTAATCTATACAATGGATATACAAAAGAAGAAGTGTGCAAATAAAATGTCACACAAAAATAATACCAAGGATCAATAAGAGATCCTTGGTTCTCCTAATGACTACATCTATGTTAGCTCACTAGATGCAAATGCTCCAAGACTAGTACCTCTTTCTTACCCAAAAAGGGCACACAAGATTCTTATATAGAAAAAGTAAGAGGTGAGTGCGATATGATTATTAGAGTGAAAGGTGGAAGCATTCTGTAAGTTACACTTAACCTTTTTCACATATGTGAGATATCTATCACATTAAATGTGTATTTAACAATGTTGTACACATAGTAAATCACACCTTAGTAACAAAACTACATAAGGTGGACTTCACATTAAGTATGAACATGACACGCACCAATAATTTAAATCCTTCTCCTCAAAGCTTTCCATAAAAAGGTTAGCAAGAGTAGACACACATGGATAACTCATTGCCATACCTTCCGTTTGCTCATTGATAATCCCTTGAATGAAGAGAAATTAGATTCAATGTAGAAAGCCACTAACATGATTGTCTCATCGTCAATGCAAAACCAAACCACAACAATAACATATCGAATCAACACCTTAGTGAACAAGGATACTATATCAACATTAACCAAAAATTCCCTATCTTCCACCTTCTTATTAATTCCATAAAATGGGTTATATCCTTAGCTTACATTTTGTTTTTTTTAATACAAATTTCAATCCCAACAAAATAATCAATGGATGCACAAAAATTCTAGACAAAAATAACATTCATAGAAATGAAAATTAAAATATTAAATGTCGATCATACTTTGCTATGCGCCGCGTCCCCCTGCCTTCCTCCCCCCCCCCCCTCCCCTCCCGCCACCCTCTCTCTATTCTATAGGGTCTATCAAGACTTGAGCCCCCTATCTCTATTCTATAGGGCCTATCGAGACTTATCTTGAGCGTAGCAAATAGGATAGACTCTTGAGCGTAGCGAATATGATAGACTCTTATCCCATATATATAGAGGGGCGTAGCGAATAGACTCTTATCTATTTGGGCCCTATCTATCTGGCGACCTCTCTCTATCGGGACTTCCTTTGATAGCTCGTAGATCCTGTCTCAAGCTCAAGCCCGTTTCTCACCAATTAATGCACATGTTATTTTCGATTAAAAATAAAATATTAAACTCCAGACAAAATCGATAAAGGCCTTTTTTATCAATACTAATATTATGGTAATACGCTCATCAATATATTTATAGTCAAAATAATTTTGGCTTCTATGTAAAGCCATATGCTTGGCTATCTCATCATCGGTGCAAGCCCTCCACACGCCAATAACATTTGTCATCGCCACCTTAGTGAAATTAACCAAAAATTCCCAATATTCCACCTTCTTATCTTTCATAAATTGAATAAAATGAGTTGAATGCATAACTTACATATTTCTTTTTGTGAATACAAATTCCCAACAAAATAATTTGATGGATGTATAATTTTTTTAAAACATAAATAACATCGACTCAAATGAAAATGAAAATATTAATGCCTTCAAGAATATCAAAGAAAAAAACCCAATCAAACTTAGTGCTTGGATTAAAATTAAAATATT
Organism: Torreya grandis; assembly: GCA_037957365.1. Classification (NCBI taxonomy): domain Eukaryota; kingdom Viridiplantae; phylum Streptophyta; class Pinopsida; order Cupressales; family Taxaceae; genus Torreya; species Torreya grandis. The sequence continues at coordinate 558,407 of JARHVA010003587.1, forward strand.
AAACTACATATAAATTTGATAAAAGGTTTTTTAAATAAATATTAGTATAATGATATTATGTTCACTAATATGTTTATAATCAAAATAATTTTAGCCTATGTATTTGCTTCATTTCTTCATGTGCAATGTTGTGTGAGTCCTATGTATTTAAATGACGTTGTTGAATATATTAATGTAATTTAAATCTAAGCATAAATAGATTTTGGGATTGTAACTGTGTGTACTATTTTTACTCCATGCATTTCCATTCATGAACATTTCTTGATGATGAATCACGGGTAGTGATTTGAATCACGTCGAGTAAAAATAGTGCAAACATTCATCATAAGCAGTGATTTGAAACACGTCGAGTAAAAATAATGTACATATTTACAATTCCAAAAATATATTTATACTTATTTTTATGTATTGTGGAAACATCCCATCTCTTAATTTAAATTTGTTCACATAATTTTAAAATTATTTGTCACCTAGAAACGTTGAGGTGGCTTGAAATATCACCATGACTTATAAATCAAATCATAACTTTTCTATTATTTAATGCCAATTATTTATCACGTCACTAATAAATTTAGATTTGATTACAACATAATGCTAGGATTGCTAGTTAACTCATTGTCTATTATGGAATTCTTTTATTGTTCGGTTGTCTCCCATGGCTCCCCTCTCCGGCTTATGCAACGATGATTGAATTGATTAAGCATTGCCTTAATCATTTATAATATGGGCCGCCTTATGGGCGAAGCCCTAAAAGGACAATAAATATGGTCGTTTGGTAGTTGAAGGGCCCCCAACAAATTAAAAAGTTAGGGTTTCTTGGCTGCCACAATGAGTGTTTGAAATCTTAAATTATTCTCTTCCAACATCCGTTAAAGTGAAAACAACATATTTAATTCCCACGCTGCTTGGGGTGTGCCATGAATGATAATAAGACACGTGTAGTTGTATCCTATTAATTAAACAGGTCAAAGACAAAACTTTCTCCAACGAAAATGCCTGACCACTTGGGCAGTAATTTTCGGAAATGTACCTGTCATTAATGCTACGCATGCATAACTAGCCGTTATATTAGATAGTTGCTGCCCTTTCCCGCCGCCACATTTCTATGCTCACTTCTGCCGCCTCATTTCAGCTGTTGTCTCGGGCGACGGGAACGATCCTCCACTATCCTTTTTTTGGGGTTTAAAACAGCATGGTTCGATATCATCACAGAAGCTTCAGCACAATACGAAGCTAAGCTGAAGCATTATCTCTGCTCAGGTAAGTCTTCATTTTATATTTCTTATAACCAGACATTGTTCAGTTAAATGAGCGTTTTGGCAATGTAGGTTGTTTCCATAACTGCGGCGCAGGTAGGCTTGCTCTATTTTAATTTTTGAAGATTTGTGGATTAATTGTGCAATTTATTTTTGGCGAGAAAAGCTACAGGGTTTCCAGACAGTTTAAATACGAGTGGGAATAAGTCTGTGTTTAATTTATTCCTTTGTAAAGCTGTAATAGTTGTTTTTCTAAGCTACATTTTTATAAAAACCTTAGATTATATGTTTAGAATGAGTTTGAAACCCTCTTATGGTTAGGGTTATAGTTCAGTCGAAGCTGTTGGTTTCCGAAGTTTTTTACTGAAAATGCTTAGGCTTATCATCCGTTGTGGAAGGAAACATTTTGGGCGTTTAGGTTTTTTTGTTTTTTTTTGTTTTTGGGAATGTGAAGCGGCCAAAGCTCATAAGTTTTCTGCAATGCGTTATTCTTGCAGAGGCAAGCAAGTAGCTTATTATCAGAAGGTAATGCTTTTATTGGGTTCTACTCGTGTTTGTAATAGTCCAGCATTGAAGTCTAAACTAGCGGTGCCATGAAGGGGGTCTTTAGCGCGGTTTTCCAATAAAATAGTGGCATGCTAGATGGAGTTATCAGTCCTATTGTAGAGTTTTAAGAGCCCTGCATCCAAACCTGCTTCTTAATGTTTTGGAGAGATATTATCAGAAAATTTAGACTAGGTGAAGGCCGTCGTTTGGATAAATTTTCTTAAGAGTATAATACGGCAGCAAATTTTATCGTAAGTGCGCGCTGTAAGCTTTCAGCCCTTACTTCAGCAGTCGCTACAAAACTCCCTGCTAAATTTTTATTTATGTCTAAGCCAGCGGTCCTCTGGAGTGGGGCTTTAGCCGGTTTTCCCAGTAAAATAATGCTATGGGGACTGTCATTATAATCTCTGCTATAGCTTTTTAGGGGTCCTAAAATTTTATTAATGTCCAAGCCGGCGGTCCTGTGGAGTTGGGCTTCAGCAGGCTTTAGTTGTAAAATAATGCCGCTGGGGATGCAATTATAATGTCCGCTATAACTTCTCTGGGGTCCCGCATTTAAAATTACCATTGAATGTTATTGGAAATTATCAGAAAAGAAACTATAACTTCTCAGGGGTCCCGCATTTAAAATTACCATTGAATGTTATTGGAAATTACCAGAAAAGAAAGCCTTCTATCACGCTACGTTATTTTTAGAATTTTTCATGTTATAATTATTTGTAAAATATTCATCATTAAAAGTAGACAACTTACAAACTGCCATTTGGTAATAACTTTCCCCCAAATCTCAGTGGTTGCTGCAAACTTCTTGACTACATCGGCAGCTGTGGCTAAAATCCTACTTCCACAGGACGCCACCCTAATTCTCACACAAATGGGTTTTGTAAGACTCTTAATGAATTCAAGTTTTGGGATGAAGTCCATCCTCCCTCTATAACAACACTTTGAGGTACTATGTGCCTTGCATGTAATTGTGACTGGCTCATGTTGGCTTAATGGGCTGGACCTCGCAGTTTTTCCTATACCCTGATTTTATTAGGGTATCTCCATTTCTTCATCCCATTATGTGTTTCCAGGTAAATGTGATTAGCTCCTGTTGGATACATAGCTTAGCTATTGCATTTCATTAAATATATTGTCAGGGAGCCCTTTATTTCAACATGAGCTGGACCTCCTTAAGGTTGTAGAGACCTTTTTTGTCTTTTTAGATATGACCACTTTCTGTCTAGGTGCATGGACAAGGACACTTTCTGTCATCTGCAACTTTGTGAACTTTGTTTGATGTTATAAATCTAATAATGAGAGGAATTTGGAGTCCTTATTTACAAGAAGTTCTAGATTTTAGATGAAATTTGTTTTAAATAATATTCTCTTGAATTCTTGCCCAAGAATTGTGAGTTGCATTAGGCACTATTACGAAGAATTATTGTTCCATGCAGCATGTTTATTTTATAAAAAAATGTGAACTTAAAATTATGAAACCTTTAAAGTATTGTTTGTGGATTCCAATTGCTCTGTTGATGCTGTTTGATAAAGCAATGCTTCTTTGTTATTTGTCTTGGGGCCTATTTTGGTCTGCTGTAGTACTTTATTTGTTGTGCTAAAGAAGTTCAATATTATCTACATTGCAAAATCAATGGATTTTGAAGCCAAACTTTGCTGGGTCATAGTGATACTGAGGATGCATCCTATCCATGTTTGTCAGATTGTGTTGACTGTCTTTATCATGCATAAATTTTTCTATAAGGTGGTTTAAGAAGAAAATTTACAAGTGCATTGAACAGTATAAGTTCTGTTATTTTTGTTCTTGATTCAGGATTCTTTCATAAGAGCAAAGACGAGACTTTTGCGAATTTCTTGTGTTAAAATTTTCTGGCCATCCATCAATGCTTGAGAGGTTTGAGTTTTTCATCTCCAGCAACAGTGGAATCCAGGTTGCCAAAAAATAAAGTGCCATGTCAAATTTGGATTGATAAAGGTAGCCGGGTCTTTCAGGTAGCTGAGGAAATTGCCATTCCTTCTATAGACATATAATAACTGTTGTCTGGCTTTTGTAAAGCTAGTATCATATTATGCTGGTATTCTGTGCATCCCAATGTGTGACACTGATCCTCTAATTTTGTGCAATGATCACTTGATAATCAAGATGGATGGTCTTGAGATCTTGTGCTTTTCTCTGTGAGATGCCCATTTTTTTTGGATCCAATTTCCTTAGGCATGGCCCTGTTTGTCTGCTGTTACCTAACTGATAATCAAGATAGGTGGTCTTGCACAGAGCAGCATGTACCGAATGTTGTTTATTTTCTGCTACTGGCTCTTGTAAAGCTAATATTATATTATGCTGGTATTCTGTGCATTCCAATGTGTGACACCGATTACCTAATTTTGTGCAATTATCACTTGATAATCAAGATGGAGTGGGGTCTGTTTTTAAGGTAAAAAATTAAAATGTCATAAAAAACGTCCAGGGCGTCAACAAAATCTAGGGGACTTGTCCCTATGTAACCCTGTAAAATTGATACAAGTTTACCAATTTCTGGAGACAAGCTCAAGAATAGAGAAAAAAGTTGTTCACTGATTTCTGTTTTTAAAGAGAAGGTTGAACTTACTTTAATCTTTTTGCAGATTAGAAGTAAAATTTTGGTTCCTTAAGTTAGCATGTTAGTTGTGGCAACTGTGAGGCAATATGGGACTGATAAATTTCTGTTTGAAGAATGTGTTTCAGTTCTACTTTCTCATATGTGAGAAATAATCATCCATCTGTTTCCAGCTTCAGTCATGTGCATTTTTTTAGGTTTCTATTTAGTATCTTTGATATTTTGTCCTAGGAACTTGAAGACCTTTTTTCTTTTTTCATTTGCTTACTTTGTGCCTGTGATATTGGAGTGTTTTTTATCAATTCTTGATATTCAACATTTATGTAAAATAATTTCAGAGGTATTTATTTATTTTGCATATAAAATGTATTGACATTATTGCATTAATTAACAGCAAAAAATGAAGGGAAATGAAGTGCATATCAAAGAAGAAGATGGTGAGATGCTAGTCAACTTGGAGAATGGTCACATTCACGTAATTACAGAGGGAAATGAAGTACATATCAAAGAAGAGGATGATGAGATGCCAGTCAACTTTGACAATGGTCACATTCGAGTAATTACAGAGGGAATTGAAGTACATATCAGAGAGGAGGATGATGAGATGCCAGTCAACTTGGAGAATGGTCACATTCAAGTACTTACAGAGAAAACGGCCAACGAGGAGGAAGGACTTGAAGTGTGCTTGAAATATCACAATGTAAAATCTGAAATATCAACCAAGAATGAAACATCAGAACTTGATGATTCCAAGTTTAGCAAATTAAACGATCTTCTTAGTCAGACTCAATTGTATTCAGAGTTTCTACTTGAGAAGATGGACGACATCACTGTGGTAAGGTCTGAAAGCCTTTTTGTATCTGCTGTTTCTAAATGTCAGCATTCTGGCCGTAATGCTGAATTTCCTCTCTATATGTAGAATGCAAGAGCAAATGGCAATGCAGAAGCAACTCGAGGAAGAAGGGGAAGAAGACAAAAAAGAGCTGCTGCTAGCAATGTGGTAAATTTGTCTGTTTCAGTCATTGTGTTCCTTTGACCTTAGCAAATTCTGTGTGTACTGTAGTGAGAGAGCTGCTGACTTTGTAATGGCATCAGGACTTATATTCAAAATTCATTTGTATAGTTGCATCAGGATTTATATTTACTGTTCATTTGTATAGTTGCTAGAAATTATATTTTACTCTGATTTTTTTTTACATATTTAGACACTTCATCTGATGATGAATTTCCTTTGATGGCTTAATTTAAATTCTAAAGTTTGGTAATCTTCTATTTCATTTGTACCATTGTTCTATTTATATATTCTTTTGAGGTAGGTAGCATTGTGTTCCTGAAGATGCCCATTTTCTTAATTTGAAATTCGAACATAGTTGGTGGCAAGGGACTGTTGTTGGAAGCTGGTGTTAAATTTGAAACATTCTGTCTAAATCATTATTGTATCACAATTAAAATTCTGTATAGCAACTGCTAGAAATGCCTTGGGTAATAAATTGCAGGGTTGTGCTACTTGGGTTAGAGTTCCAATGGCTATGCTATAGGGTTATCTCTTTGAGCACCCTTGGTTTGTACTCTTTACATTTACACTTTGCTGTATTCTGTTGATGATAGGTCGGATGTCTAGACCAGAAATGTCAAATTGCTTAGTTTCTTGTTGACACAGATCTTTCCATAATATTTTAATTAATGAATTCAGATAGATAATAGAGAAGTGAATGCTTTAGTAAGTATGTTTCGTGCATGTATAATTCCTTGAGTTTGTCTCACGTGCTATGCTATGACAAGCATGTTATATACTATTCCATGAAATCTATGCTTTCTTCTTTGAACAATTTTTTGAAAGTTTTTGGACATACATTGCTCTGCATGAAATACTAAATTATGCAACCTTTGTGCCAGATTAGTCCTAACTCTCTAATTCTGCTGTACGTGATTTAGGCCCGGAAGAAAGCAAGAGTGGCTGTAGAGGCCATGCTCTCAGGTTGTGAACAAGTTGGACTTGACGAAGGTTATGATATTTTACCTGATGAAGAGAATCTCTGGAAAGAGCAGATCGAGCTCATACCCCTGATGACTGGAGGAAGGCTAAAATCTTATCAAATGAAAGGGGTGAAGTGGATGATTTCGCTGTGGCAAAATGGACTTAATGGAATTCTTGCTGATCAAATGGGTCTGGGGAAGACTGTTCAAACTATTGGTCTCCTTGCACATTTGAAGGGAGAGGGATTGCATGGACCTTTTCTCGTAATTGCTCCGCTTTCTACTCTTTCAAATTGGGTGAATGAATTTAAAAGGTCGGAACCATATACTATTTGCAGTTATTTGCTCATGCACATACAGACACACATTTAAGTTGATGCCTCTTTGTGTTAACTGAATGCACTCTTTTGTAGATTTGTGCCAAGCATGAATGTACTCCTTTATCATGGATCAAAGAAGGAACGCCCCGAGCTGAGGACAAAGCATATGCCAATAACAATGGATCCAGACCCAACATTTCCAGTTGTTGTTACATCTTATGAGGTTGCAATGTTTGATCGGAAGTTTTTCTCTCGATACAAGTGGATGTACCTAGTTGTTGATGAGGTACATCATATAATAGCTTTAGATTTGTAAAATGTTTTATGCTGGTTATGGTATTCTAGCCTGCAAGCTGACCAGAAGTTTATTTGTATGGCAGGGACATCGATTGAAGAATTACGACTGCAAATTGCTGAGAGAACTGAAATTGTTGTCTTATAAAAATGCACTGCTTTTGACTGGCACTCCTTTGCATAATAACTTGGGAGAGCTTTGGTCCTTGTTAAATTTCATCTTGCCTCAAATTTTCACATCCGTTACTGAGTTTGAATCATGGTATCACTATCTTTTTCATGGTCAATTTTGTTTGGTAGCATACTGTTATTTATAATCAAAGCCTTGAAGTTCTACCATCTTGTCATTTAGTTTAGATTTTAAGTGTTTTATGTTCCTAAACATTGTTATATGATTCATTAGCTTTGAAGAATGAAGATACAGAACTAAGCTTTGGTTACCAGGTTTTTAAAGAGAATATGCCTTGCTGCTCCAAACATGCACTGCTGGATAATACTTTTTGAATTTATTTTCAGGTTTAATCTATCTGGAAGGCACATGAATGGAACACCGCAGGAAGAAATTGATGAAAAAAGAAGGGTCCAAGTGTGTTTTTATTCTCCATTGTTTGATGAAACTATGATGTAGCTGGTTAGTTTTTGCTTTTTCTTCATATCGATTTGATGATCTCATATTCAAAACTGCAAATTGTTTTTAGGTAATCTCAAAGCTTCATGCAATACTCAGGCCCTTTCTTCTTAGAAGGTTGAAAGAAGATGTGGAGAAGACTCTTCCTCTGAAAAAGGAAATAATATTATATGCGCGAATGACTGAACATCAGAAAGAAATCCAGGATCATCTAATAAACAAAACTCTTATTCCATATCTACATGACAATTCAGTAAACGGTAATTACAACTTGTAGAACTTGCAGTTTGGATGTTATTCCTGTGATTATTATGTTCATACACATGCATAAAATGCTTGTTAAAAACATTAACAAGCTTTTTGTTCTCTTGAAATTTTTAAGTTTCTTACTATTTGTTTCTTTGCGTCTTTGACAGAATTCAGTTTTAACTTGTTTTGATTAAAATTTTCTGATCTTTTGCCTCAAGTAGAAAATTTAATGAGCCAAAATTTTCTCTGGTACAGGTACAAGAGCTCATAAAACCACTCTGGATAATTTGATGATTCAGCTGCGCAAGAATTTCAACCATCCTGATCTACTGCAGTCACAATTTGAGATATCCTGTATGCTTCGAAAATTGGTTCTAAGGCAATCTAATTATAGATTTTTTAATATATGGACCGTGATTCAAATTTTTTTGAGAAAAAACCTTTTTACACTTTGGTTCTCTTCAGTTGACTATCCTCCAGTGGACATATTGATGGAGCAATGTGGTAAATTTCAGCTTCTAGACAGACTTTTAAAGCATTTGAAAGCTCGAGGACATAAGGTGAGCCATGGATCTCCTTGGATTTTATTTTATCATTGGCGTTCGTTTTAGACCCTAGACCCTATTACATGTGATCCCTATTTTATCTACAAGTGCAGGTTCTTGTATTTTCTCAATGGAGTAGAGTGCTAGATCTGCTGGAATACTGCTTGAGTGAGATGGGCTATGGAATGTGTCGCATTGATGGAAATGTCAAATTAGCTGATAGGCAAAGACAGGTAATTATCAAACTAGTAGTTTTGTGCTGCTATGTGGGGGACTTTTTGATTGTACCAATGAAATGAAATTGATAGCCCTTGGATATTTTGATGTAAAAAGTTCAATGTCTTGAAGAAAGTAACTTGATTTCTCGAAATATTATTATTGGTTAGCCAAAGTTGGCTTAATTGCTGAGAGCATTTCATCATTCATTTGACAGTTTTTGATACTGGGCCTTCATCATTGCATTGGAATGTAATGGTGGTTTTATTGGGTTGATTCAGATCAACGATTTCAATGATCCAACCAGTAATCTTCACATTTTTTTGCTAAGCACCCGTGCTGGTGGACTTGGAATAAATCTTACCGCAGCAGATACTTGTATCATTTATGATAGTGATTGGGTAAGAAAACTGCCATCACAGACTTATCCAGAATGTTGTGTATGGACTAATTTGGTTTACATCAGCATTTTGTAAGATATGTTTTTAAATCTCTGGAGGCCTTTTTGGTAAAAGCTGTGATGCTTTATGAATTGCTTGATTTAGTGGTACGTGGCATCTTTACAGAATCCACAAATGGATTTGCAAGCTATGGATCGATGTCATAGGATTGGGCAAACCAAGCCTGTACATGTTTACAGGCTTTGTACGGCTCAGTCAGTTGAGGTAAGATCACTTGGCTTTATTGGGTCTTGAAACACTCCTGCAAACAATTGAATATCATTGATGTTTGTGTGGTTGGTGAAAAATAGTGTCGAATGCTGAAAATTGCTTATGGCAAGTTGAAGTTGGAGCATGTGGTGATTGAGAAGGGTCAGTTTTGCCAGGACCGGACTAGTCGCAGTTTCTTTAGGGTACCCACTCGGATATTTCTTATTCAGCTTTATTTGACAGCGTACTAGAATTTGATGTTTACATGAGTGGGCATGATGATATTTTTAGAAATATAAGATTTGGAAATCCATTAGAGCTCTACTGTCTGAGAAGGATTGTCCAATCATGAGGATGATTTGATGTTGAATCAATTGAAAATGATGCCATATGTTGTCATGTGATAAATAGTGGTTAACAGAATTTTTGTATGAATTAATGCACAGGAAGCTGATCTCCTTGCGTTACTTCAGCAAGAAAAAGATGAAGAAGAGGAGCTTGTTCAGAGTGAGGAGATTAGTGAATTGAATCTATTGCGACTTTTGGACCGTAGTAACATGATTCAGAGTCAGGAGATTGATGAATCAAATAATCTTCCTCTCAAGGGACCAGGATGGGAAGTGGTGATACGCACTGGAAAGGTTGAAAACGTGCTATCATCTATTGAAGGTTACACGCATTATGCCGACACAAATATGCAGCAGGGACAGACATCAAAGGAAATAAATGGCCTCGACTCCTGCTAAACTGCAAAATTTTCCTGGCCATGAGTTTTGACAAAGATCGTGTTAATGAAATTTGATATATAACTTGCATGCAAGTATATTGTACTATTTTGTAGAAGTTGTGGTCGTCGTCGTGCCCAGTGAATTTTTGATGGAACTTGTTAGCTTCGTCCTGAATCAGAACCTGAAAACTTGGTTTCATGCCGGTGATAATGAAAATGCAGGTGAAAGTGAGTTTGAAGGGGAAAAGGAATCAAGTTGAGGGTTTGTTTTTCAAATGTTTTAAACCAAAGGATTCAAGTTGAGGTTTTGCTTTTTAAATAATTTTACAGTCAATCTTGCTATCAGTATTGTAAGATAAGATTGAGGAGATTTATTTATGGATGCAAACTTAGAAATTATCGTAAGAAGCTTCTCTCTGTGAATCTCAGTTTTCTGGGTTTTTGGCGACTTTACAATCAAATTTTCCATCACCTTCAGAAGTTTGCAATCCGTTGCCATAGTTTTGCAGAACTTGTAAAATGTTTTTTTCTTTTTCTTGATGTAATCTTTTATACTCATTGTTTTGAACAATAGTACAAAAGCATTCTTTACTTGTGAATAAATAAGCACGAGTAAAGGTATGAAAAACCGAAGATTATATTAATAATTGGTTGTACAAGGTTATATTTAGTAGTGAATACAGAGATAAAATTCATTATAATATAAAGATTAAAAATTGCAATCCTGTCATTTCACATTATAGTCAACGGCATTTCACATTATAGTCAACGGCACTGTACTTGTCCATGGTTGAGAGCAAAAAGAGTTAACACGTGGGTAATGTCAATTTGAGTAAAGGGGAAAAACTGCTGTTAGGAGCAGTGATGTTGAAGTCCCGTTTTTACTTCTACATTGGTTGATTTTTATTGTTTGAGTTAATTTCTTGCATCAGAGTTTGGTATTGAGAACTTGCCTGTCACCAACCAGTTCGAGATTTAATCTTCTAATTGAGATGCTTGGACAAGTACATATTACTTGAGAACAATATATGGTCCAGGGTACATATTAAATTGTGTAGTTGAGAAGGACCAAATACTATTTCACTCGATTCCAGAATTTCGAGTATTTTCACAAAATTTGGACCAAAGGCCACATTTGAAAGGGAGAGATTAAAAAACAATACCTTTGTTTCACCATGGTTTGACATGCAACTGCTGTTGCATTTTGTATCATTCTCGGACGCAAACATTATTGCGTTATTGGGCAAATTATATACCCTGTTTCAGCTATTGGTTGCATCTCACAATGGTTATTCAAGTAATAACTAGGGGTATAAACTGGGATTTCAAATTTAATGAAGCGTTAATGATATTCATTTGCATGTTCTCGAATTCTTGAAATCAAGTCACGGACATTGGGAGCCCCTTTCTGGAGTTCGGTCTACCCAAAAATTTAAAGAGAACGAGTCATTAGTGATTCATCAATTGACACCGCCAAAATAGATGAGTATCTCTTGTAGCCTTATAAGTATTGGGAGGATTTGGGCATAATTATGTTTGACGTTAAATTTGATGCTCATTTTATTCTTATAGGGTAATTTTATTATTTTAAATTTGACATTTGTTTAAATTCTTTTTCTTTTTACTTGCCCAGACCAGTTTAAATGTTCTACGACCATTGAAGATGGAATCATCATCTTACAACCAGCTTTAGATGTTAAAGAAGAACCTAACTGTTTGGTTAAGTCTCATCTCTGACCTTTTGTATTATTTGTTCTATAATTGTCTTAGTGAATATGCGGTAGTTCAATGCAGTTTTGCTTTAGTGAATATTGTAAGGGAATACTTAAAAGAGTTGGATGTTATTTTGATTTTAAGTTTTATTTTTTTTCCCTTTTAAAATGCAGACTTGGTTTTAAGTAATTTTTAGTAAATGTTGATGATAGCATTTAGAGTTTGGTGGTGCTCTGTGCAAGCCCGATTTGGTATGGGGTTTAGCAAAAGATACAATAAGGTTTCTACAATGAATGGAGATATTGAAATGGGTGATGTGCTCAGCTGGTATAACCGAATAAATTCACGAGCATTTCAGTAAAACATTTTCTAAATCAGGACCGATAAAATGATTAAAATGCTTAGTTATATCAAATGAAATTATTGGCTGTATGTGCGCACGGTTTAGAATTAATCTCTTATTTATTCCATTTCCTCCCTTTTACTGTTTCTAACAAATACAGTGGTTATTGCCCCAAAAGCCAGTACTTCAATTAGACAATCAATCAATTACTTCAATTAGACAACCAATCAATCAGATCCCAAAACAAAATCAATTTGCTATAATACTATAAAACAATAAGTCCATATAATGAAAGAGCCCAGATCCATGTTGGTATTTACTAGTGGTTCTTAGAAACTTGGACATCTTCTACCTTCAATTGATAGAGAATGGTTATGGTGCTTGTGTGTTAAGTAGGTCTCTCTTTCCTCGATATTATTATTAATAATATTTAAGAGCAGAAATATTGTCCAAGTAAAATCTCATGATAAAACTTAAATTAAATTGTTTATGGAAGCTTTCAATTATTTAACACAAATACATGGTTGGGTTGTAATTATGTTAATCCCACATTAACAAGAATTGTAAAGAAGATATTATACATTTTTCAAAAATTCAAATTAAAAATTTAATTAAATTTTGACGAAGACGTTATACATTCTCCAAAAGCTTAAATTAAATATAATTGAATTGTTCGTGGAAGCTTTAATTTCTTAACAAAAATACATGGTTGGGTTTTAATTGGGTTCATCTTACTTTAACAAGGCATTACACATTCCAAAAGTTTTGCCAAAAGTTTGGCCCAAAATAATAGGTTATATTCATTGTTCCTTCCCTACTAACAAATGTTTATGGTACTTGTGATTGTATATTTTATGGCACCATACAATTACATATTTGACATTAATGTTTATTATATTATTATCATATAATGTAAAAAATATATTTTGGGCTTGTATTACATTAAAACCTATTTTATTATCACCATGTATTATCTAAAAGAAGACCATTAGCCATGGACATTATAATTTTCTTATCATCATGTAAAAGTGGACAATCATCCGTGAATGTTATAATTTGTTAGGACTTCTTTGTTTTAACCATTCTAGTTTGTATTAGGTATTATTAATAAAAGCTTAGACGTATATACTTTGTAAGTAATCCTATTTGCTAGTTGTAATTATCCCACGTATCTGGGGCTTAGTAGTTGCCTCGAGTAGAATAAATTAAATAGAGGGCTTCTAAAAGAGGAAATAACATCTATTGAATATTTGCTCAAACGAGGTTTCCCCCTCAAAGAGGCCCGTGATATGTAGTGAGATTTTATCTTTTCAATACAATATTGTTATTTTCTTTCCATTCCATGCATATTAGTTATATTATGTTAAATCAACTTGTTTGCATGCAAGTTCCTAACATATGGTATCATAGCTTTTTTCAATGCCAATTTTTTGCAATAATTTCTAGTGGTTTAGGGTTCTCTACTTTTGCCCATTGTATGCTATCACCTCACTCAATCTAGATATGCCCCAATATGCAAACCATTAGATAACGGTGTCTATGGATTTGTGCTTCCATGTACTTTCAGTGATATAGGAAGACCCTCTAGTTCTTTTTCATAAACTAACCATAGGGAAACCTTCAACAATTTGTTTTTGTGATGCACAAGTAAGCGATTAGTCTTGGGAAGTTACTTGTTCCATACATCAGAGACAAGATAGTGGGCTACACAATGGTTATTTGTTGTAGTTAGTGCTTTGAGATATTTGGATTACACTATTTAATGAATGGGATTAGTATATTTGCAAGCTCACAGACCCAAAAACACCATGTAGTATACTTCACCATAATCTTGGAATTCCTAGTTGGATTTAATTTTGATTTCTTCAAACTTGTAGTAACAAATAATATCATATTTTGTCAGTTGACAACACATTACTGCAACCATCAAAAGGGTAAGGGTGTTTTAGAATGGTTACCTAAACTTGTAGTAAGCAAAAGGGTAAGAATGTTTCAGAACAATTCCTTGAACTTCTTGTAGTAGCTGATTGTCAGAGAATGGAAAAGGAAAAAAAAATCAATTTTCACTGCCCATAAGGGGAATACACCATCGTGATTTTCTCATCAAGACGATCATTTTAATGGGTTTCTCAATTTTTTAGAAAAAAAACTCCTACAAAATTAATTTCTGTTATAATGTCATTTTTTTTCACTCTTGTAAAAATTATACTATTGTGATAATCTCATTGATCCAATAATTTTAACATATAACTTTAATCAATATTTTTTGCCATCCTTGGACCCCTCTAGTCAATGGTTATCACCTATACTGGAAGCCAAGCCATGGCACAAAACATTGAGGAACTCCCATTTGAATTCAACTCCCAATTCATGGAGGTGAATGAGTGCCTACAAGGCATCAATGCACGAAATACCACGCTCTCTAACATAATCAATGAATGAAATTTTGACAGTGGATTTTTATTCTGAACCACCCATGTGGCCCAAAACCAACCAACTAGATTTATAGAGTCAAACAATATTTCAATTTGTATAAGACATTAGGGGTAGACAATGTTCCCATTGCCTCATTTCACTTAGAGAATGAAGCGGTCCAATGGAACCGATGACATGAAAAATTTCATACAAAACCCTCTTGGGATGATTTTGTCAAACTCTTGTTGATTCACTTTGGTCCTAGTGCTTATGATAAATTCACAAGAGCCCTAATCGAACTTTGAAAAATTGGAACGGTTCACGAGTATCAAATTGAATATGAAAAGTTTGCTAATCAAACTCAAGGGTTAAATGATGATTTTTTAAAGAGTTGTTTCATTAGTGGTTTCAAAGCTATAATTCGTTTAGAGGTCAAGATGTTTGAACCAGGATACATGATGGAAGCATTGGGATTGGCTAAGCTTGTAGAAGATAAGATTGCCTCCCAACGCCGATCTTCCAACTTTGGTTCTTTGAGGACATCTACAACACCACAACCAATCACAAACCCTCCTCCAAAAGTCACCCACACTAAATGTCTTATGGAGGTATAAATGCACACTCGTTGTGAAAAAGGGGTATGGTACAATTTTGAAGATGAATGGGGCAGAGGACACAAGTGCATTGAACATAAGTTGTACTTTCTTAGATGCCAAATCACTCCCAAATGTCGAAGAGTGGGAAAATGCTCAAGATTCCTATGATGAAGACCCTGAAGTTGAAGAACCTAGCACCATAAATTTACACCTTGAAATTTTGGTGCATGCATTGGCTGGGGTAACCACTCCCTAGACTATGAGAGACATGGGATATTTTAAGAAACATCCCCTCACAATTCTCATTGACTTTGTAAGTACACACAACTTCATTGATCTTATACGAGCCAAAATGACTAATTACTATGTGTATCGTTGCTTTTCCATGGAGGAACCTTACCTTGTAAGGAAAAATGTTGTAATGTTTGCATTTCAATGAGGGGCTATAATTTTAAATCAGACATGTTTGTTTTGCCTCTAGGAAGCTGTGACATAGTTTAGGGGTATAGTGGTTTTGGACACTAGGCCCTATTTTATAGGTATTTTTAGAGCTATGGATGTAATTCATTGATAAGTACCAACAACACGCATTATGAGGTCTCACACCAGACTCTACAAGTATCATTAACTCACTGCATAGAAAATTTGTTAAAAAATAATCCCATGGGATTGTTGCTCAACTTTACGCAATCCGGTTCAATGAATCCTCCGATCCACCCACCCACCAGAGTTACATGAAATATTGTCAAAGCATGCAATTATTTTTGAGGAACCTAAAGGGTTACTCCCACAACCCCCTAAAGATCATGTAATTTAGCTGATTCAATGAAGTGTCCCTCCAAACAATTGTGCTTATAGGTACAGTCCATTCCTCCAAAAGAATGAAATTAAAATAGTGGTACATAAATTGTGGTAAGATGGAGTTATTAGGCCCAACATCAATCATTACTCTTCTTCTTTATTATTGGTTCAGAAAAAAATGGGCTTTAGCACCTCTATATTGATTTTTGTGCACTCAACAAACTCACTATCAAGGATAAATTCCCCATTATAGTGATTGCTAAGTTGTTGGATGAACTGCATAGAACTCGCTTCTCGAATCTTGACTTGCAATCAGGGTATCACCATATACGCATCAAGGAAGAAGATATTCCCAAGACAACCTTTAGAACTCATGATGGCCATTATGAGTTTCTTATCATGCCTTTTGGCTACACCAATGCACCATCAACCTTCCAAGGAATAATAAACAAGATCTTCTAGCCATTTCTATGCAAATTCATACTAGTGTTCTTTGATGACATTTTTGTCTATTGTAGTACATGGGAGGAGCATCTGATACATTTATACCATACCTTCCAACTCCTTGCTAATAACCATTTAAGTGCTAAATGGTCCAAGTGTGTTTTTTTTCAAAAGAAAATTGAGTATCTTGGACACATTGTCTCTGTAGAAGGCATCAAAGTCGATCCTGAAAAAATTGAGGCTATGAAGATTGGTCTAAATCAAAATCACTTAATAGCCTTTGCATATTTTTGGGCCTTACCATGTTTTATCGAAACTTTTTACAAGACTATGGGAACATTTCTTCTCCATTAATGACCATGTTAAAAAATGATGCCTTTTAGTGGTCCAGGGTGGAAGAAAAAGCCTTCGTGAACTACTCTTGTTCTAGCTATGCCCATATTTTCCAAACCATTTGTCATAGAAAGTGATGCCTTTGATAGAGGCATTAGAGTTTTTATAATGCAGGAGGGTTGGTCTCTCACATTCATCAATAAGCCACTTAAGGGGAAGAAATTTACTTGTTTCATATATGAGAAATATATGCTTGTTATACATCATGCCATCAACAAGTGGTACCCATACCTAGTAGGGAGACACTTTTACAATAAAAACTGATCACCCTAGCCTCAAATACTGATTGGAGCAAAGAGTATCTTTTCTTGAGCAACATAAGTGGGTAACCAAATTAATGGGCTATGACTATGAGATCACCTATAAGAAAGGTAAAGACAATGTGGTCACCAATGCATTATCTCACAAGTATGAATAACAAGGAACATTATGTGCACTATCCTTCCCCATGCTAGATTGGGTGCATCATGCACAACAAGAACTATCCTCTGATACCTAGATTCAAAAACTCATTCAAGAAGTGAGCACTAGCCTTTTCCATTGACCTGAACTAATTTTGGGATTGGCACTATGTAAGGCACAAAAGATGTTTGGTACTAACACCACAATCAACACTACTATAATTTTTTATATTTGAGCTACATTCCTCTCTATTTGCCGGCCACTCCAGTTTTTTAAAAACCTATGAAAGGATCTGTTGTAATTTTTTATTGGAAGGCATGAAGAAGACATCAAACAATTTGTCATAGAATGTGAAACATGTTATCACAATAAAGGTGAAACTATTGCCACCCTAGACATGCTCCAACCCTTGCCTATCCGTACCCGAGTATGGTCAAATATTTCCATGGACTTTGTTGAGGGACTACTCAAGTCAAGTGGGAAATAAGTGATTCTTCTAGTAGCGGATCAAATCTTTAAGTATGCCCATTTTTATGATGTTATCCATCCTTCTACTACCTCCACTAGTGCTCAAACCTTTCTTGATCATATTGGCCACCACCATGGGCTACCTGCTTCCATTGTGTGTGACCATGATTCCAATTTTACTTGTCACTTCTGGAATGAAATTTTCCACCACTATGGAACCCAACTTAAAATGAGTTTTGCCTACCACTCGCAAACTGATGGTCAAACAAAATTTGTCAATAAATGCTTGGAGACATATCTGCATTGTTTCACCTTTGATCGATAGAATCACTAGGTCAAATGGTTACCATTTTCTAAATGGTGGTACAAATCTACATATCATACTACCACTAAGATGACTCCATATGAGGCCATTTACAGTTACCCACCACCTTCTATCCATACATACCTTTGAGGCAATTCCAAGGTATAGATAGTTGATGATGCACTATGTACACTTATCATTATCCTTTAGACTCTCAAAGATAACCTCAATCTTTCACAAAACTACATGAAACAACAAGCTGGTCAACACTGCTTGGAATGGGATTTCACTATTATCGACATGGTTTTCCTCTGGATTCAACCTTATAAGTAGTCCTTCTTGAAGTTGAAAGGTCATTAAAAACTTGCACCAAAGTTTCATGGCCCTTATAAAGTGCTTTCCTAGACTGATCTCGTATCATACAAATTGTATTTTCCCTCCTCTTCCACGATCGATCTAATTTTGCATGTATCATATTTGAAGAAAGTCATCGGTTAACATGTTGAGACATAAATGGTAATTTTAGAGCTTGATAGTGAAGGCTCTATCCTTATTGAACCTGAATTCATCCTCGATAGGCACTCCCTCTAGCTCTACACTTATATAATCATTGATATTTTGGTCTAGTGGCATGACATACAACCATAAGATGCGACATGGGAACCCCTCTGCCAATTACAACAATTTCCTCATCTCAAGCTTCGAGGACAATTTTTTTAAAGTGGGAGGGCATGTTAGGACCCCTTTGTCCTAACCATTCTAGTTTTTATTAGGTATTATTAATAAAATCGTGGTTGCATATGCTTTGTAAGTCATCCCATTTGTTAATTTTAATTATCCCACATGTATGTGTGTAGTAGTTGCCTTATGTAAGAGGAAAGGACATCTATTTAATATTTTATATCGAGCTATGCTCAAATGAGGTTTCCCCATCAAAGAGGTTTGCGATACTTTGTAGTGAGATTATATCATTTCAATATAATATTGTTATTCTCTTTCCATTATGTGCATATTGGTTATATTATGTTATTATATTAACTTGTCTGCAAACAGGGTAACATAATTTTACTATCATTGTGTAAGTATCGACATTCAAATTTTAATCGTGCATAGCAAAAGCTTGAATACACCCAAATTTCAACTATGCATGCCAATAATGTGGATAGTTTTAAAGAAGTGCACATTCTATTTGATGTCTAGAAGCCATCTTACCTTTTCTAGTTTAGACACTTAACTTTGGTACAAGACGCTTTTCCTTAGTGGTTTTCCCCTCATTTATCATAGTTAACGTAATATGCTTCATTGTCATGTCTGTACCCACTCTGAGCTTCATGTAAGTCCTCTAGTCTCATAAGTATGTCTAATAATCCCTAGAATCTATATGTTAGCTAAATATCACACATTTCCATGTTGTGCCTTGAGATTTGAGCCTTGTTTATCCCTGACCAAACTTGTACGCCATACACTTTTGCCATAGTCAAATGTTTTGGTCACCTTTTTTGGTTTTTGAGTCTGCCTTGGGACATTTTATGGGTCCTTCTACCCTTTGTTGAAAGTATTTCACCCTAATCATTTCCTATTATCATTCCTAGACGTGACCTACATGGGTAATGTTTCCTATGACACCTTATATATATGAAGTAATATCAATTCAATTCATAATCATAAATCAAGATAATCCACTAAGGACAAGTGCCAAGACAAGATCTTTATCAAGCCCCAAACTTCATCATTTGTCCTATTTCAAGTAGAGATTCATTGATTTATATCCTATACACTTGTGGTGGATCTATTCATCTTGGTCTCTCATTGCCCTCTCTACCAAATAAATTTTTAGCTTTGTATTTAACTGCATCATCTCCTCTAGGGAAGAAGAGGTTCAAAACCCTTGGTCAAGATATTCCATTTACACACACTCAAAATTATGTGGAGGTTTTCTTTTGGCATGCGAGATATGTAGTTTGAGACCATACATTTGTTACTACTCAACTCCATAACTCTTTATTTGTTATGAGTGTCAAATTAGATCAAAGAAAAAGAAACAACAAAATCAAACATTCTGCCTTGTAAACATGAATGTGATTGCATAGGATAAATTCATATCCAACAAAAAATAGTGATATAAACCATAGACCCAAAAAACTTGCATTGATCAGATTTGGTGGCCATATATAGACTTGGAATTGTGAATCTTCCCAACGATAAGTCTGCATAGGTCAAACTTGTAGTAGGCAACAAGTCTACCAAGGAGATTTAGATTTCACACACATGTGATAGATAGCCTACATACTTATATTTCAACTTCAAATTTCTAGAAATAGTTAAGTGTGATCATTTCAATTCATTTACTTTGCTTTACATTATATTTATTATTGTTACACTACACTTAAGCTATATTATATAATTTGAAACTAGAGTGGATTTGATTTTTGTACTTTATTAGCTATATAGGATTAAATCTATTCAATAATGTAATTGTCTATTCTTATTTTGCATAAAACTAGACTTTGGGTAAACACAAACATACTCCCACCCTGTGCCAAAATTAGGGCTTCACAACATGCTTACACAATTGTTTTAGCATTAATGAAAAGGGTATTTTTATGAGATGTTGTAGTTGGAAGCACCCTACTATACATATATGGAAAGTGTGGAAACATACACAAATCATGTGGAATTTTTGATGGAATGTGTAGAAGAAATGTGGTTTCATGGAATGTGATGATTATGACATAAATTATGAACTTGATGAGGTTATAAATATTTGCTAAGGCTAGACACCTAAAAAAATCCCCAAGCCCTTATTATTCATAAAAATACATAGTTATCAAATGATTATGTACTTGTAGATTATTGGTTTTAATTAGGCATTATTGAAAAAAATGTTGGCTTCTAGTGGTTTATCGCTCTTTTGAGTCTCTCTCTCTCTCTCTATGTTTCTTTGTCTCATACCATGATTGTAATGTACAATTCTGGGTCTATCAAGAATGTATTATATGGTCATGGGTCTGCCAAAACTATACTGCATGGTTTTGGCCTCACACATTGTGGTCCCCTTAGCTTATTTGGATGCATCCGTTGTCCCTTATTTTTCTCTTTATGACTATTAAATGTTAGTTTTCATGCTAAGTAGGCCCTAATTTAAATTCAATTAATCTATAAATACATGCATCTTAGCCTATTTAGGCATCTAAAAATCATCTGAAAAAACATCTAGCATGTATTGTTCATAGGGATCTATTGAACATTTACAAGAATTTTAGAAAACTCAAGTATTTAGAGAGCATACATTGTGGAAATGAAGTTTATATTAGAGATTCATTGTATTTTTAGATCATATTTTTTTTCTCATACCTGACACTTCTTAGAACTATACTCACTATGGTTTTGGAAACAAAAAATGTCCTCAAGATGGTTTGGACAAGGTCTTCAATTCACCACAAGTTTTTAGGGTTCTCATTATCTTTCCACAAAACCATAATTTCCACTGTTAGACTTTAATCAATTCACATATCTCAACATTCAAGATACATTTATAAGCTCTCCTTTCACATTTATTATTATATATTTTCTTAGAATAACTATATATGATATATTATTTTACATCTATTTAGGTCTAATTAAATATTTATTTTAACTTTAATAAAAATCTATTTATTCATATTAGATAAAGAAATACTTCAACCAAATGTCATCACATGGAATGCTATGTTTACAAGGTATCCACAAATAGATTTATTGAAAATGCATTGGAGGTAGTTAAGCAAAACCATTTGGTATGTTTAAATTCATACTCCACAACCTTTTCTAGCATCCTTCCAACCTATTCCAAATGAGAGCATTGAAAGAGGGTACCGACATTTAGCATATAATTATTGAAAGTGAATATATGTTAATTGTTGTAATTATGAATTCCTTTATATTTTTCAAAATAAAAATTTAGCATACATGGGCAGATATATAATGGAGTGATAAAAACCTTCTATTAATGTTTGGGATACTTAATAATATCAAGGGCACATAGCACCAAGTCTCTACGAGAAGAGAGAGAAAATTGAACAACTAAAATGTAACAATATTTGAAAGCTGGAAATTGTAAGTTAGATTTATTTTATTTGTATTTGAATTGTTATCGGTAATAGTAGATTCATTATGTTATAGTTATAAATTCATTTCCAAAACCATATAATATGCTTACTTTTCACTTGAATTCAACCACCAATTCTTAAAAATATCATACAGTTTCACACAGTCATGGGAATGAGTAGAGTTTTAAATATAGGTTACAAGCCATCTTGGACTTGTATTACCATCACAGATCCTCAATAACATCATCATTTATAGATGATATTCAATAAAAATGATATATCAAGTAAGTGATTGATCTACATATTTGGAATAACAAGCTCTGTGTAAATGATCTTCAAAGTTGGATTTGTAGCACTCGAAAGTCTTTAGAGATGGGATCCATAACCTTCCACTTTTGTACAAGATGATTTATTATTTCGAAACATATTTATGAGAAATGAAATTTAGATATCGAAATCAACAAGAATTTGAAACAATAAATCAAGAAATGAGGAATTCATTAATCTAAATAAAATAAAATTAATGATCAATGCTTAAAGCCATGACAGTTATACCCAGTTTCAAGCATAGAGTGACCTTAAAATCCTTTGAAAATTTTAAAAAAAATATTTACATGAAAGATTCAAACATAATTTTTTGCATATATATCCAAGAAGAAAACTAGTACTAAAGAATTTATCATTTTAAGCAACCACAATAAGAGAACCTTCCAACTGATGATTTTCCTAAGACTAAGGTTTAGTTTAGAGAATGCTAACAAAAAAAACTTTGAAAAAAATCATTTTACACTAATAACTATCTGTTATTTTTTTTTGGTTCATGTTGATATATTGATTACAGGTATTTATTATAGTACTTAGTATTGTCCTAAAGCATCTTACTCTCCTCTATACTTTGCCAATGTAGTACTTATTATATTGATAAAATATAAGGCATCTATTCTTAAATTATAATGTAGCGCATTCCCTAGGAAGAGTTAAAGTAACTCCCTTTCATCATTTGTTTTCCAAATTATGTCAAATGAATAAGGAACATTTTATTAACAAAGTGACAAGCACATATCAGATTCAAGTTTGAGTTCAAATTGATTTCTATGCCTTTCTAGGGTTTTTATTATTTTATTAAAACAATTAAAATGAGTGAATCTATTTAATTATACATATTTAAAGTGTTCTAATTAATTAACCAATTTAGATTGAAAGTATATATTAAATTATATTTTGAATACAAATTATAGTAAGAACTTAACAAATTGTTATATGTAAATGATTGATTCAAAAATTAAATGAAAATGGGATGTTGAAATTTGCTACACTTTTGCTGAGAATCTTGGCATTATTCTTTTAAAACTTATTGTCACTAAGGTTCCTATTCTTAAATTATTCCAATCAAAATAAATGCATTTATAGAATTAACAATGATTATTGAAAAAACTAAAATGATAATGATTTTGGTATCTAAGAAATACCCATTCTTAGTTTGTAAGTTTTGCCCTTTCTAACTAATCACGTCACTATACCATTGTTTCTAGTGTTAAAATTAAATTAGTTTCATTCCCGATTTGTATACTAAGCCTAATTTTGTGTCTGATGAAAAGATCAATACTCTGTTTGTAACACTTTTGGAATGCTCTAGGTTAGATACCTTAGTTGGTGTTCTGTTGTGTTAAAGTTTTTTTTGTTTGGTTTTCTAATATGTATGCACCTCTCTTTATTAGATGTCTATTGAGGAGTTTATGCCTTTCCATTCTGACCAACTAGGATTTTAGAAGATATAAAGCTTATAAAATTATATCTTATTGGAAAATTGTTAGCATGATATTACAAGTAGTCTAGAGAACCACTGAAGGTCCATGTTGTGGAACCAAAGTGGCTAGAGGTGGTCCTAATTTTCTTCCCAAAAAAATAAGTTTATAACCTAGAGAAAAGGTTGGTGAGATTAGCCTAAATATACATTTTCTTCTAAAATACCATACAACAAAATAGAGTATTCAAAAAATGAGGCAAAAGGTTAAGCATTTGAAAATACTAGGCAAACAACAATGCCCCGTAGATCAAAAATGTGGAAACCATCTAGCTTTTCATCCACATGAATTAATAGTACATGTTTTATTTAAAATGAAAAACATTTAATGCTAACATCTAAGTGCATACAATGAATATAAAATTGCATATTGAAGGATAACATCTGTATCAAGATATGATGAAGACAATGAAGAGAATTGGGTATGTCCAGGTGAAATGGGTTTAGCTCTACTTCTCTTTTGATTTCCATTATTCTTACTCTAATGTTGATAGTTTCTAGTCCAAGAGGCCAACCATTTGGCAATCCATCAGCCTAAAAAATCCAATACCATGTAATTTCATAACTATCTAGCCAAATATACTTTATAAACATTTTTTGGTCTAACACATCATGACATGCAAAAAAAAATGTTCAATAGGAAATAATAAATGATTTATCACAAATCTATGTGTAACTGGATGCAAACAAAATAAACCTCAAGTGCCCGAGCAAGCTGGGCCTAAAATAGTCACCCACCTCAGGCAATTAGTTTCTTTGTAACAGAGGTTGAGAACAATAAAAAAGAGAAGCCAAGCATAGTTCCTACAGATCAAGGCAAGGCCAATGTGAAGGGATCAACACCCCAACATGATATATCTCTTTAACAAGGCATCAAGGAAGATATAACCAATCTCACTTGTAGGCTGGCCGAACTACATGCACAACACATGCTCTTCAATGCAGATTATAAATAATCTGGGCAAGTTGATTTAGGTGTTCAGTGATTACCCTTGTAGGTGAAAATAGGGGAGTCACCATGGATTTGGGATCTGAATCTAAAAACAATGCCACTACTATATATAATCCTGACATTGCCACCACACAAAAGGCCCTTATTAAGGAGACACATGTCTACCATGCTTGCATCTGTGTGAGAAAAAGTGCTTACATAGCCGTTATAGTCGTATATGTGGAGCACTATGTATTCCTTGCATGGAAAAATGTGAATGGAAATGCTAACATTATACTTGTGATATTCTTTGCCATGAAACCGGCTCAAGATCTCCATGTGACGAGCCATGCCAGGAAATTCTAAGCTGCGAGCATCCTTGTATAGGTCTTTGTGAGTAGTGTTGTCCCAAGTTTTGTAGGACCTGCCATCCTAACCATGTTTATGCCATTATGCAAATGACTTTAGAGGAATATGATTCCTCAGATAGATTCTTTCAACTTTCAGGCTATTGGCATGTGTTTTAAGTTATCAAACTTGATACATGGATGGGCATGTATGACAATGTCCTTGAAGCTGAGGCTAGTGCAGTTGTTTTCAAGCTAAAACAATGGTAAGTTATAATTTATTTAGTTTTTCATATCTATATTCATTTTTTTGGGTCTGCAATATGAGAACTGACGCTTAAGACAATTAACAAACACATTCTTTGTGAAATGGTTTACAGTCCAAAATATAGACTGCATGTCAAAAAAGCATTACGGTACTCAAACATTGTGAAGGTGAGGCTACAACAGATTGAAGAAGTCAAGAAGCTTAGTTTAGGATGTGAAAATGTGAAGAAGGGAAATAAATTTTTGAAGCCAAAAACTTATGACCAAGTAATACAAGATTTCAATGAAGCATTCCAATGCAATCTAGGCTGTCTTGAAGCCCATTTGGGCATGGCTAGAGCTCTATGTGGATTAAGAGATCATAAGACTCCTATAGAGCATCTTTGCTTCATTGTAGATCACCTTTCCTATAAATATCTAATACAAGAAAAGCTTCCATAACTAATATGTAAATGTGCTTCCACCATGAATAATGCAAATGTCAACAATGCCAGTGACATAAGTACTAAGGTTAAAAATGAGTTGGAAATTGATTCATTGTTGTAGTGGGTGCCTGTTTACCATTTATGGTGATATGACTTGAAAATAGCGTTGGAAATTTGTGAGGTTATTTTGGATAAAAACCCTGTTCATGTAAAAACAAAAGAATTGAAAAAGAACCTGGAGAGTGGATGACAATAAAAGGAGAATGTGGATGTGTTGATGAGGGAGGTGGGAGGAGGGAGGAAGAGGGCACTAGAATAAATACCCAAAAAACCATTTCTATGTTTCAGGGGAATGCGGAAGGCCAAAGCAAAATTACAAATGCCTAGATTACAATGCAGTGGTGGGAGGAGTCATCTTCCCATTAAAACAAAATAATTATGCATAGTCAGAACTGTAGGGATGGCATATACTAAACTAGCTTTATAATCGCTGAATCAACAAATTCCATTTTGATATAGTAATTAAAATATTTGGATGCATCAACAATTATTCCCCACTTTTTAAATTTAAATTTTATCCTTGATGACCACCTGATAGGTTGTAATAGCAAATAATGCTCACTGTATTAAAGCTTGCCTCAAACCACGTGAGGCTGTTCATAACACAAAAAACTTCTGGTCAATCAACACACAGTAAATAATAATATAACATTCAATTTGTTGAAGACCTTGCACCTTGCCTTCCCAAAAGTTTTACATATTTTTATCTAAAAAAATTAGAACGATCTTATTGACCAAAGGCCCAGGGAATAATAATGGGTTAAAGCTAATTGATTCTAATAGTCTCCCTTCAAAACTAACAAATACATAAATTACAAACCAAATTAATCTTATTTAAACGTTCAATTTTCATTAAAATAATTGAATTTTGTAATTTTTATACGACGATAACTATTTTTCTTAAAATTCAAAGAAAAATAAAAAAGGGAAATGATTCTAAAATTAAAGAGAAATAAGAAAAGTGGTAAAAGGTTGTAGATTATAAATAACATGGGAACAATGCTTAAAATGTTATGAACCTTCAAAGAATGCGTGATTCCCCATACCATAAATTAGTTGCAAATTTTATGCTTGTATAGTATTTGTGTATTTGTTGATTATTGGTTTATATTAAAAGTTATATCAATGCTTTCCAAGTGTCTCTTTCTCTCTCCTCTCTTTCTTCTAGCTTTGAGCTTTTAGTCAAACATGTGAGTGAAACTTGTGGGTTTGTAATGAATGCTACTCATGTTCATGATCTCTTTATGTGGTCCCCTTTGAATAATGTGCACGATTCCTCTTGTCACATATTTTCATTTTTTGACCATTTGATGTTAGTTTGGGCACCAATAAGATCTTAGTTTTAATTCAATTTGTTTATAAATACATAAACATTATAGTTAATTTAGATACACAACAACTACCATTCACATAAATCTATTAATAACTCACATGAATTCTAGAGAGAAATTGATCATTAGAGTATTTATTATTATTGAAGCTAGTATTTCTCGTAGAGCACTTATGACAAATGACGTAGGTTTGTATGCCATTAAAATTGTTTTAAATTATGAAATTTACTATTTTCAACAATGTTTATTACTTAACGTGATAATTAGATGATCCTTAAAAACCCAACTAAATTATAACACATCACCCAAAACATTCATTGTTTTTCTTAAGTTTCATATATTAATGACATTCTAGGGCAAGGATAAGAAATATGATATAGGTATCATAATGTAAAAAATAAATGAAGAAATTGAAGATCCATGCCATGCTAGCACAACAATAGAATCATTTTTGGCATGTCTATAGCACCTTATAAATGTCACTCATATTCCTAGGATTGCTAATAATATCACTCATGCTCTTGGGAACCTTTCCTGATCAACTCCGAGGTCACTTTTATTACAATCCATGCATTTGTATTTTTTTATCTTGACAACTTTCACCATATTTTGTGATGTTTAAGATATACTTTTAAGCCCTATATATTTCCCTAATTTTAAAATCATAATAATTAATCATGTTATTATTATTATTTTTTACATATTATTTAGCCAAATTAATAGTAATTGAATATTTGTGTCATAATTTAATTGTATTCAATTTATCCATATTATATTTTAGTGAACCCATGATATCTTACACCTTTTTTAATGTTAGATATTATTTAATATTATAATAAATATACATTTATATAATTTTTCCTAGGGTTAATTCCATTATATGTTCTTAGAACAAATAGCCCTAGCTTGATTTTGCTTAGTTTTCTTAGTCCCAACCTGTATAACATTTTAATTCAAAATTATGTCAAACCCTACTATGCTTGTAATGACATATGATGTTGCCAATTTTATATAAATGTCATTTATTTTAAAAAAGATGCAAAGGAAAATGATTACAATGATTATGATAGCGAGGATGACACTGATCAAAGGTTAGGAAAAACGAGTTTTAATTCAAGAGGTATAAGTGAATATACAAGTGACATGGGGTTTTTTTGGTGTTGGCTCCCTTTATATAATCCCCCATGATTATGAAATATCAAAATTTGGTATGAGAGAAAAGATTATTAAGGGAAAAAGTGTTAGCTTCGCACAAAAAAAGCTAGAGAAATATAGTTTTGGACTTAGATGTACACAACACATTATTTATCCTCAAACAAGTGATTCCTTTGTAGAACATGAGAAAACCATAACATAAACTATAGGGGATAATTTAGTATTATCTACTCATGCTATCATGTTTAGAAGAATCTATTGTTATTTGAATGCAAATGATAATAATAATGGGAATGTTAAGGCCTCTAAATATGATTTTTAGAATAGAAATGAATAATATTTGATCAAGAATTTTGCTTAGATGCTTAAGATAAGGTTGGTAAATTTTAACACTTTAAGAAATCTTACAAAAATCATTGATGAAATTCATAGATTGACAAATGTGCTGAAAGAATTTGCATGTGTCAAAATATACCTCTTAATGTAGTCATTTCCCAAGTTTCTTCTAATCATATTGATGCACAAGATTGTCTTACTTCTAATGTTAATTTTATCTCTATTCCTTCTATTTGTTAGGTCAATTGATCCAAATCATGTGTTAGTGTGTTGTTAGTGTTAGTTTTTTAGTATGGGATACACATACCCCTTTCATATTATTAAAGTTAGTAGTGTTAGTAAAATAATATGTTAGCTGATTAATGAGTTGAACCATTAGTTTTTTAGGTCTCGTACATAACCAATTTTTTTTGAAAGTTTTAATAAGCTTGGGAACTTTGTAATTAATTAATGAAGAGAATTTATCTTTGTGTGAAACACTGTCAAATTATGCAATGTAGTTATTCATTTTTAATCGTGTGCATGGTCTAATAGTAGTATAGAGCCACTTGAAGGAGGAGAGAGAGTGCACCTTGTTTACCACATTAAAATAGAGAGAGAAAGGAATAATTATTTTTTTAAAAAAAAAGTACAATTTTTTTTTGAGTTTTCATTCTCCACCATTATTATTTTAAACCTATTGAAATTTGTATGCCTGAAAGTTCTACAAATATTAATTTTTTACGACCTCTATTCACCTGAATTCCTTTTGTATGGCTAAATAAGTTATCAATTCTAACTTGGTAGAACTAAGATTATGTTTATAAGCCCTACAATCCAATTTGAAGCTTCACTTTACAGATTGTACGGTTCAAAACCCCCTTTTATGCTTTTGTAGGCCTTGTACAACCCCAAACTTAGGCAAAGACTATGTATGGTATGTTGATACAATAACATTGAATTTATTTAGACTAAAATTAATTTACAAAATCTTTTCTTGCTGTTGTATGACCTCAAACAATTGAAAATTAGAGGCTGTGCGAATTTGTACAAAAATATGAGCTTGTAAATCAACCCAATGCTATTCCTGATCATTAAGTTTATTTTCAAACATTTTTGTACGGATTTTGGATCATGAATTTGTTGTTATGTGGATGAATTTATTGTTATGTTACCTTTAAATCCTTCAAAGCCCTTTAGAATCAATCATGTATGATATTGTATAGAATTTACAACAGTTTGAAGCAGTTATGAGCATCATGGATGGCGTTTGGAGTAGAAGTATGGTGTAGACCTGATTTTTATTTATTTAATTTTTACACGACAATGTTCAGTGGGCCGGCCCCACAAGAGAACCAAACACAGTTTTCACCTTGGATAAATTCATGGGTGAATTTTTTGTGAAAGGATTTTACATGCATTGTTTTTTCAAAATTTAAAAAACTATAGTTTATTTAGATTATCTTCAGTGTATAAATAAATTATCTTCAACAAATGTTTCATGAGTGCTAGTGGTGGAGTTGGTTAGCTATCGTTTGAAAGATACACACGTGGAGAGGTACAAAGATCAAATCTCTCCAATATACATTTTGGTCAAACCCAAATTTAAGTCAAATATGATTTTTTGAAAGAGGGATATTTTATTTTAAAAATATTTGTAAAGAGAAAAGGGAGACATAAGGGCATATTTATAAAATTTTATGACTTTTACATCTAGTTGAATTTTTGTCTGGAGGTAGTCATGTAACCAATTATTCCCTAAGTTTTAAAATGTTTTAGACTCATTGAAATGGTTATTTATTTATTTTAAGGCCTCTAGATATGATTTTTATGACAAAAATATATTAAAAATAGAAAAACAATGTGCTCTAATGTACATCAAGTGCATTTTTAGTCAAAATTGACACCTTGCTCTTGCTTAAAAGATGAAGCTCGAAATTATGTGCTTAAGAATCATGATTGTAACAACATTTTCTATCATTTTTTCTATCAGAGATTATATAGTTGCACTTCATAATTTATAGGTCCCTAAGGATCTGATAGGCTGACAGAGCCATCACCACAACTATCTTGTATGAGCTACTAGGTCTAAGATCAGGGTATGCTATAGTGGAAGATTTTAGATAGATAGATGTGTGTTTCTTTCTATCATTTTTAGTTTTATTCTACTCATTGATATTCTTGATGAGGAATAAACATAGTAGTTTGGATTTGGTTTTTTACTGCAAGGGTTTCCCATCTCTCCCCTGATAGGGGGAAGATACCGCATGGCCTTCAATCATTTATTAGTGATTGTACAATTTCAAAGGGGAGTTAACAACAACATTAGTGTTAAGAAAAGTTTTGCCAACATCTTTAGCCGTTATCAAGATGCACCACACACAATACTGAATAGTCACTTGGATAGGTTTATGTGTAAGACCTTATGTGGATTGATATCGCTGAATAGACATTGACCATGTTCTAATATAGTATAGTACATAATGGTCAAAGGGGATGAACATGGGTTGATCATGTTCATAATTCATGCTGCAACTCATGGGGTAGCGGGTTTCTTGTAAGCGATATTAGTTGATTACTAACATGATATACAAGTGCTAGTTGTAAATGCAACAAAGAATTTTGATGAATACATAGTCATAAATCTAGATCATCTTCTTCTATACCCATTTGGATCAAGGGGGTTTATTAGGTTGATTGATCCAAATCATGTGTTAGTGTGTTATTAGTGTTAGTTTTTGAATATGGGGTAAATATACCCCTTTCATATTATTAAAGCTAATAGTGTTAGCAATATAATATGTTAGTTGGTTAACGGGTTGAATCCGTTAGTTGGTTGGGTCCCTACACAACCAACTTCCCGTGAAAGCTTTAATAAGATTAGGAACTTTGTAATTAATGAATAACGAGAATTTATTTTTATGTGAAACATTGCCAAATTATACAATGTAGTTATTCATTTTCACCTGTGTGTGTGGTCCTAACACTAATGTTCCTTTTATTTCTATTATTTATAATGTTTCACACACACCTCAAAATTCTATTTCTTGTAATGGTTCTTTCACTCCCTAAAATGATATTGTTATCAAGTTATTCCTAATTATCAACATGCCTTTACTTTTCAAGTTGTTCATATTTCTCAACATGTTTCTAATCATAATGTCCCATTTTATAAACATGTTCCTATTCCCTCTTATGTTCCTAAAAGATACTTAGATTGCCAATGTTCCTTCTATTTCTCAAGATATATCACTTTCAACACTCCATTTTATTCACATGCGGCTGATATTTCTAATTTGAATAATTATTCCTTTCCAACTTACGTGCCTAATTCATCAACTACTGGATGTAGGAGCATTTCGGTGTGATCAACAATCTTGAATCAACCAAACATATGTAAGTGTTGTCAGGAACCTAGAACAATAAATATGCTCTGATACCACTTGTCAGGAACCTAGAACAATAAACATGCTCTGATACCACGTGTCAGGATCTTGCTCCACCAATAGAGCACATATGATTACTTCTTGTATTAGCAACTAAACACGAAATTTAACCAGAATCAATAAGTAACTAGAAATATGAAACAACACAGGAATATGAGAGACAATACACAATTGTATTAATAATCACTCAGAAGAATATACAATAAGGAAGATGCCACTTCTTCCTCCACCTCAAAGGCTCGCCACACCTCAAGAACTTCTTCCCTCTCTCTCTCGGTCACAACAATCAACTCCAATATAGAATTGATGTTCACCTCTCCAACCAGTCAGTAACACGCTGCCAGTACACCAAGTACGCAACCGTACTCCAAGTAGATCTCCTGCTCTCTGCTACTACCTGCAAATCACTAGACCTTACTCACCATTGTAGATCTCCAAAAGAAGCCATGCTATCCTGCTGACTAAGATCATACAAATATGAAGAACCCTGTTGATTCTCCAATCCAGTACCCATCTTGGTACTGTGGCACTAGGAGGAACACACCATTGCTCTCTTCTCTCAGAAGGAGCTTATTGCTCTCTTACTCTCTAGTTACTAGTTTACAATACATCCCATGAGTCCATATATAGATCTCATGCTTACAATAATTAGACTACCTTAATTACAATAATTAGACACACAACTCAAGACTAAGACTAGCCTTCAACATGCAAACTAACAGTCTCAAAATAGACTCTCCAGAATCAACATGCAAACTGCATGTTCACGCACAGGTTGCCGACGTCGGCTCCTCCATGACCGATGTCGGTCGACTGGTAACTGACGCCGATTGGTTCTTCGCTGCTATATGACCGACGTCGGTTGATCAGACCGACGCCAGCTGCCCTGCAACTGGTTCTGCAACTCTCCACAACTCTGCATCCTCTGTAACTTCTCTTGTTTGCATCTTGGTGAAGCTTTTAGCTCCACAACCTAACAATCTCCCACTTGAAGATAAATAGCTGCACCTATACTTGTACCTGTACACCGTCTAAATTATTCTCTGGATTGTATTCCTCTTCAAGATCAATCCTGAAGACCAACCACCACACAACCTGTGATGCTATGCTTGTCATTCAAGTAACCTGCCATATCCGAACCTACATATCCATGTAGTGAAGACCTTGACCCTGCATAACATGTTAACCTGCTGCTAGTCCCACTGAACTGCCCTCCAGTACTCCTTCCCCGAATTGGCTCCATACTTTTTGACAACCTCCACTGCTTGGAAAAACTCAGGTCTACACTAGACCTCATGTGATTTCGAACCCTGTTCCAAGCTAAGCTTGAACTGTCCAGCCCTTGGTGTGCTTTCTGATTTTGCATCCTGCTTCTTGAAGCCCGCCAACACCATCTTCACATCAGCTCCCACTGGAGATAAAATCTCCATGTCTCTTATGCCAAAGAATTTTGCTGCTCTAAATTCTTCATGACACACCTTTGAACTAACCTTACCCCTAGCTCAGCAAATCCCTGTATATACAAAACCTGCTAGCAAATCACCCACATACAGTAACTGGATAATGTTGCAATCATCATCCACCTGGTAAGACAAACACAATAGTTACACTGACATCGACTGAAGCCATGCTTAGTCATACAACTGTCAAACCTGTACCACTGTCCTGCAGCTTCCTCAAGACCATATACCTTGACCTTTCGTCTCACGTGTCCGTCCACTCTCTTCTTTAACTTGGGAATCCATTCCATCTCTCATTGCTTACTTCCAGCTGACAACTCTACCAACAAATACCTGTTTAGTTCTTCTCCAAGGACTCACACTCCTCATCCATGCCAAGCTCCCACTGTATCTGGATTCTACCTGCATTGCCTCTTCACGTCTTCCTGGTTCTTGACCATCAATAAGCAATATAAATAAGGTGAACAATGAATATGAGGTTCAATTATCCTTTTTGACCTCGATATGAGTGTTTGAGCCCTGTTGACAGCTTGCTGTCAGCCCAATATCCATTCTAGTGATCGATCTCGGCCATCTCCCAGTCTGCTCTCGACCGATGTCGGTTCCCTACACTGACCTTGACTGTCGATGTCGTCTCCCTGGCCGACGCCGATATCCTTTCTGCCGATGTCAGTTCCTTCATGACCGACGTTGATCTTTCTTCTGCTGACATCAGTTACTGTTTGACCGATGCCGGTACTTGTGTTCGCCTGTGAGTGATAACTTTTTACCCGTGAGCTCTCCATGGATCAAAATCCTGTTTAAATAAACACAACCCTGCTCAGAATAATTCAGTCTCCTCACCTGATCTCTGTCCGTCATCTCCTCCATGAACACCAAGGCTTTCCAGTTCTTTAGTTTGTCAAAAACATCTGTCTTCCGCTTAAGAACATGCATTCCCCTCCTACATATGTGTCCAAGCCTACAAAGCCACATCTCTGTAACAAAAGGTGAATCAATAATATAAGTAGATAGATAAAGGATACCTACTTTCTTACCACCATCTAATTCAAGTGTATCCGCTATGAGAGTTACAGTGCATCTCTCATCACCTAAATTTCTTGAAGAAATTAGACTCATCTCCAAGACTGGTACCTGCATGACTTCCTTCAACCACAGTGTGTCATCCGTCTGCAATTTCAGCTTCACTTCCCCTTCGTCAATAATCTGACAAGGCTCTCCAACCCCTAGATAAATCTCTCCAAAGTCTCCAAATACATACCCATGAAAAGATGCTCTATTACGGGCTGCATGGAAAGAGGCAAAAGAATCTATAATCAAAGATTCTACTTTATCCAGAGCAACCTATGCAACATTCCCTGCAACATCTGCTTCTACACGTTGATCTTCTACCGACCAACAATCTCTTTTTACCTGCTCTTTCTTTCCATCAATCAGACCATTCGTGCTATTCAGTTTCTCCATTCGTAGCTTACTTTCTTCTGCCATTGCTATACTCCCACTCAATCTGAAACCTCTGCGAGTGACCTGTAATAAAAAACACTATCAGATCTGAAACCACCTGTTAGTCAACCCAACCAAAAGCTCTGATACCAATTGATGGTATCAGCTCTTGAACCTACAACCAAGGCTCTGATACCACTTGTCAGGAACCTAGAACAATAAATATGCTCTAATACCACTTGTCAGGAACCTAGAACAATAAACATGCTCTGATACCACGTGTCAGGATCTTACTTCACCAATAGAGCACATATGATTACTTCTTGTATTAGCAACTAAATATGGAATTTAACCAGAATCAATAAGTAACTAGAAATATGAAACAACATAGGAATATGAGAGACAATACACAATTGTATTAATAATCACTCAGAAGAATATACAATAAGGAAGATGCCACTTCTTCCTCCACCTCAAAGGCTCACCACACCTCAAGACCTTCTTCCCTCTCTCTCTCTCGGTCCCAACAATCAACTCCAATATAGAATTGATGTTCACCTCTCCAACCAATCAGTAACACGCTGCCAGTACACCAAGTACGCAACCATACTCCAAGTAGATCTCCTGCTCTCTGCTGCTACCTGCAAATCACTAGACCTTACTCACCATTGTAGATCTCCAAAAGAAGCCATGCTATCCTGCTGACTAAGATCATACAAATATGAAAAACCCTGTTGATTCTCCAATCCAGTACCCACCTTGGTACTGTGGCACTAGGAGGAACACACCATTGCTCTCTTCTCTCAGAAGGAGCTTATTGCTCTCTTACTCTCTAGTTACTAGTTTAAAATATAGCCCATGAGTCCATATATAGATCGCATGCTTACAATAATTAGACTACCTTAATTACAATAATTAGACACGCAACTCAAGACTAAGACTAGCCTTCAACATGCAAACTAACCGTCTCAAAATAGACTCTCCGGAATCAACATGCAAACTGCATGTTCACGCACAGGTTGCCGACGTCGGCTCCTCCATGACCGATGTCAGCCGACTGGTAACCGACGCTGGTTGGTTCTTCACTGCTATATGACCGACGTCGCTTGATCAGACTGATGCCGGTTGCCCTGTAACTAGTTCTGCAACTCTCCGCAACTCTGCATCCTCCGTAACTTCTCCTGTTTGCATCCTGGTAAAGCTTTTAGCTCCACAACCTAACAAGTGTGTGTCATTATGGAATAGTCAATGCATTTTCAATTATGGAACTATAGAATATAATCTACAAGGATCCATATAAATCATAAAGAACTCCATTAGACTTCAAGGGAAAGATGGGATCAACAAAACAAAACAAAGTTAATGAGTGGCAAGGTAATCCAGTTTTATTGCTAACATATAAATTATTTACAAGTCATTAAAGTGAAATATATAGCATAACTCATCAAAAATCAAATATGATTACATATATGAATTAATCTTGAAAATTTATACACTTAATATAAAAGATGACACTTGATTTGGAGTTTATATTCAAAATTTATGGCTTTTAGAAGTTGCAAGACTTTTTATGGTGACAAAAATGTTCATATGCATTAATAGGTGGTTTTGAAACTTTAAGTTATAGTTTCATAACCATAAGGGGTTATTTTGTAATTTCGGGGTGGTTTGTAAATTTATGATATACATTGAGAAATGATTTTGATTGTGTTCTAGTGTAGACACCTAAATATAGTCACAAATACTTGACCATAATAGTTTTGACCATTTTTAACTTGAATTAACTTGTGCAATTTATCAATACCTATTTTTCCACCTCACCCTATCCTAAGCACCTATGAAGACATATTTCTATTTTAAATTTTTATGTATTGGTTATATAAGTGTTTTGATTGATAAAAATACTATTAAGTATATTAATAGACAAACCCATATTTGAAATTTCATATGTTTCCCTAAGGGAAAATATCAACCAATAGGGATAATAGTGGTAGTAGGATCTATCCCTATGGGTTGATCCTATCCATTAGTCCTCTAATCACTAGTTTTTAAATTAAAACCCTCCCTTATATTTTTCTTCCATGTTTTTAGGATTTCTATAATGTGGCTTATCCTTTTGAATTATTATAAAAGCACACTAAAGTCACTTGTTATACCACTTTGAAATTTCAATACAAAGGCATATTTACATTGTTGTACAATAAGTAAAAATTCATTATTCTTCCCAATTCTAATTCTAATCATTTCTAGCAGTCCTTAGCCAAGTCAAAATCTTGTTTTATCCATCCCAAAGCAAATCATTATCAAGTATTCAAGCCATCCATAGATGCATTCATATAGTCAAAGCAACACAATTACACAAAGCACTCTAAGTGGGGGAACTACATGGGATTGATTTCACTCCTCAAAGTATTGGATACGTAGGCAACATTCAGTCATTATGGGGAAGATTAGGGTTAGCTTAACCCAATTATGCTCCAAATTTTTATATGTGCAAGTTTTCACTCATTACTAGCCCTATTAGGGTTTCAATATTGGATAAGCTATTTTTAGGTCTTCCACACTCTTTCGAAGGTCAAATATGTCCATATAAACCTAACTTAAGTTTTCACAAGTGATCATGCCCTAATTTCCTAGTTTAAAAAAATATAGGATCAAATAAATGGGATAATAGTGGGAGTCGACCCTGTCCTTAGTCTACCAATTTTATCCTTATGTAGTTTTGGTTCTCACTTATAGGTACCTGCAGATATAATTACCAATTTCTTGTTTCAGTTATCTACCAGTCAACACAATCAACATCAGATAAACACAACTAAGTTTAACATTCATATTCATAGTAGCCTTCTTTCACTCATTTGCATCTTGTCTAATTTAGTGATTTATTTTTATTCTTATTTTCAAAATTCCTTTTATATCACTCTAATTTATTCTATTCAATTTATCTTAATTAGTGTTAATTCACCTTTTAATCTATTTTTAGATAAAATGGTCACAAAATGAAAATAATGGTCTAGAACTATTTGTTTTCTCATCATGGGCATTTTAAGAACCTTTTGGATTCAAAGGGACACATACATAAGGAATAAAATAAGGTTATTTCATATGGGAAATAAATATATTTTGGGAAGAGGTGCGGGAGAGATTAAAGGGGTTATGGAAGACTAGGCTCTAGTCAAATATAGTGATATTTGTAAGATTAAAAACATAATTGTACACCTTTTGATGAGTACAAGACTGAGTTAATCTCTAAGGAATATGAGGGAAGATTTGTAATGAGTTTTAAATCCACTTCAGTTGATATATGTGATAATGTGTATGTGAGTCTTAGTTGTGTTTGTGTGTGCAATTGGAGTGATATGAATGATCAAAATGTGTGTGATATTTTAAGCCTAAAACATGTGGATATGTTTGATAAAATGCTCATGTTTTGATTAATTTTTATGAAAGTGATAAATAAATTGAATATCTATAATGGTTGTGTGTAGGGTGTGCGTTATATGATGTTATAGAGTGTAGAGAGGTGTTAAAAATGTAAACTTAGGGGTAATTTTCATGTTAAGGTAATATTATGATGATAATTATCTCTAAAATCAGATTATGTATGTTTTAGAGTGACATGTGATCTAGGATGCAAGGAAAAGGTAACCATACCACTTGGATCTCTATCATTGGTTGAATCATTTCATATCTTACACATTTGTGATATAGTTGTTTATCTTGATTTATCATTACCCTCTTGAACCAAATGAAAGTTTTAGCTTGTATTTAGTTGCATCATCACTTCTAGAAAGAGGAGGTTTAAAACCATTGCTCAATTTATTCCATTTACAATCAATTATAATTACATGGGGGTTTTATTCTATCATGTGGGATAGGTAGTTTTCAATGACACTTTAGTGGTTTTCGTACTCCATAACCCATTTTTTGTTTTGAGTGTCAAACTAGATCAAAGTCAAAGAATCAATAATTCAACATATTATACCTAGAAAAAATGAAGATTAAATTGTAATACAAGAAAGATGAAGCTTGGTGCTTGGCTCAACTATAGGTCTTGATCCTTGAAAATTTGATTTTCTATTCTTTGTTGATCTATCTCAAAATATGACTTGTAAATATAGGGTGTTTTAGGACATATTTTGTTCGTAGGCTAACTAATGCAAGCTAAAGGAGGGGGGTTCCTAATGAATGGAGGCCTCACCTCACAGCCCTTGTTTCCCACATTCTCATACATCAACATAATGGAAGACCTAAATGGAATTCATTTATTTATTTATAGTAGAAAATACATAATACCGAGCTTCACATATTTACATGAGGGGTTCCTTAGCTCCATTCCTAGAGCTTACATAACTTTCACAAAGTTTAAACCTTAGGCCCCTACTATCTCTCTCTCAGTTGATAAAAAAATTAGAGAGAACAACCAACTCCACCAACATCTCAAAACAAATCTCAACAAAAACTAGGAACAACTACCCAACAACCTATAATTGTGGACCAAATGTAGCTATGTATAGATGTAGAGGTTAGTTATTGGTTAGACTTGTTAAATCAGGTTGATAAATATCATCCTAGCCTATTTGGCACCCATTTCAAAATTCCTATGCTAGGGTAGTGTATCTAGTCAAACCTTGAGCCTTTTGCATTTGATAATAATAAATTTAGATCAACCTTATAGATCTACTATCCTTCAGTCTTATCTTGCCAGGTATCATCTCATCCAGCTAGCTAATTGACCATTTTTCCTTTTTATGTCCTTAAGATCTATGCCTCATGCTTCATTTTAGGTTGGTTAACTCTAAGCATCTTAATCTTCTACTACATTCTCTCTGCTTCATCAGGTTATTCATAACCCCACACTTTATTTTCAGTTCTTCATGTGACTCTAGTGCATGTTCCTCCTTCTGTCTCCTACTCACCCCTTACATGTGTCATCTACTTGATTTATCTTTTGTGCACCTATGTGTGCTTTGATACTGTTTTACACATGTGTGCTCCTCATCTTGGATACTCTACTTGCTTCTCTTAACTCCTTCATGCGATCCTTCTACATTATGATTTCTTCTTCTTCACTCATGCTTTCCTAAAAATTGTAGGATATAAGTTTCCCTAGTATGCTCCTGTATCAGTATCCCTAGGTAATTTAAATGTAATCCCATGTTACATTGGGTCTAAGTGGTTGGACCACTTGTTAGATCAACTACCTAACAATGACATTCTCCTTTGCGTGCTACTTCTATGCTCATACTGGTCCTCTCTACCCTTCTTCTTTCTCTGTTGACATCTTATCTCTACTCTTTTGCTTCATTCTCCTTCCTTCATTTGATCCTTCTCTTCTTCAAGTGAAACTTCATAGCCCCTTTCACACTTTACCTATTCTTTTGTATCTTCTCCTCTTTTACTTCTCCTTTCATTTTCACTCATGCCACCTTGGGTCTATGCCCACCTACTTCTCCCATATCTCCTTCTGTATATCTATTTATCTCCTCCTCCATGTGTGATTCTCCAGTTAAGTTGATTTCCTCTTATCCACCTCTTTTAGCCTCAAGCTAATATTCTCCCACTAATCCCTATTTTAACTTTTTATGCACAACATATTTGTGTTTTTTCTTCTAATTTATTCTTAACTCTTTCTTTTCTTTGTTCCTTAATCCAAACATCTTGATTGACTCTCTCGACACACTCATTACTCTATACACATCCCTCTCCTTCATAAAAATTAGGAGTAATTGATCCTTATTGTATAACTACTCATTTTTATGCACTGATATATAATAATACTGACTATTATCATCCCCTTTAGAATTATAGGATGGTCTTCCTTCCACTCCTCTCTTCGTCCTCTTCCTGTTACCTCATCATACACTTCTCTTCTTAGATTCAACTATGCACTGACCTCATCACTTATTATTTTAAGGAATTCCTTCACCTCATGCACATCCACCATGGTGCTATTCTTTCTCCTCTTACATGCCTCTTTACATTTACGTCTACTCCTCTTCTACTCATTCCCTTATTTTATGTGACATTCTCTCTAGCTAGTACTTTTTCCAAGTTAATCTTTTCCTTCTTGCACATTTTATTTATTGGGTTTATATACTAGTTGTCTTAAGGTACGGTACCTATGATATTATGTAGTTTCCCATATGAAAACAAATCACTCTTATAATTGTACTCAACAACTCTAAATCATCCTCTAACACATTATTCAACTCACGCTCTTACTAGCGACTCTATTTTTATGGCTATCTATTGGTTCTTAGATGTAGTTTTGATTTCACTCCTATCTTTCTCCTAAAACATCTCTTGACCTGAGTGCTTGATAACTTCCTTAATGTTCAACAATATGTTAGCCTCTAGTTTCATCTTGAACAAATATATCTAGCTTTAGCATGTCTTGCACTTCTATTAGTTGCCTCAATTATTCAATGATTTTCTAACCTTATACTACACTCTACTCCAATTGACCTCTCTTATCCTTCTAATTGGCATGTCTCTTGGATACAACACCCCTTTGATATCTACCTCAATCATCTGATGATCTGCTAGCCTGTAATTTACCCTTTACTAGTAACACTTCTTATATTCAACCACTCTGGTTGCTTCCTTAGCTTATTTCCTTGGTGCACTTCTTATTTTATGATGATATACTGGTTACCTTAAGGTTTATTTATTTACCAACACTATTTCATCCAACACAACTTTATATTTATCACCTATTCTACTAAAGGCCTTAATGGTTCGGTGATCTTCTAGTTCTAGTCACACTATGACAACTCTGCACTATCTCACCTTCTCAATTGGTTGATTAAATGGTTTGGTGATCTCCCATCTCTATTTGCACT
Source organism: Torreya grandis (assembly GCA_037957365.1). Classification (NCBI taxonomy): domain Eukaryota; kingdom Viridiplantae; phylum Streptophyta; class Pinopsida; order Cupressales; family Taxaceae; genus Torreya; species Torreya grandis. The sequence continues at coordinate 600,208 of JARHVA010003587.1, forward strand.
CCAAAAAATCTAAAAATACCATATTATCTACTAGCTACCTCAATGTTTTGATGATCTTCCATCTCTAGTTTCACTCAGTGCAACTTTGCTTCTTTAGTACTCTTATATAACACCTCCATCTGTTCACTCTAATTTGTGTCTCCTTTTTCTTGAGCACAATTTTTTCATTCCTCTGAAGTAATTAAAACATTAATGCATGCTATTTATAGTCCTTATCCTATTCTCACTTTAGTTAATATTCTACAGGCCTTTTCTTTTACTCACTTTGCACTCTTAGGCACTTGTCCATGTTAATCGATCTTATTTCATCAAATGTCCTCACTTATTTGTAGGTTCTACCTACTACTTGGATATTTTTTCCCTCATGCTTAACCTTATTTCATGTTGTTTATTTTTTTTGGAACAACTTAGGTTCAACTTCAAGCGAAACTCTACAAAAGTTTATGTAACTCCCTCTCTATTTTCTTGCTGACTCTCCTCCTCACACATCTTACATTCTTTCACACTCTAGGTCTAGTTTTGGGATGACCTATTCACTTCTTGTCCATTGGTTTCAAATTATCCCTTAAGGGTGTATGAATTTCACCATGATTTTTACTAAACTTGGAAGCTCCTAGTTACTCTCTTAACAACTCTCCTTAAAGCAGATTCTCCACAGCATGCATAAGAATTCTTATGATTTTCCTCTCTATTCCTACTTACATACTCTCTTTGCATAACTCTCACCTATGCATCCCTCTCATAAGGTGTTAGATTACTTTATTCCCAAAGGAATATTTTTATGGTTGGATCCTTGCTAACCTCCCTATAATTCAAGTCCTAATCTTCTCACTGGTTTCTCTAAAGACTTTGCTCTACATTGAGGTAGGTCTATGCATGCACTAATTGGTATAGTAGCAAGAAGACCATTTTTATTATTTACTTAGATAAAAAACTCTTATTCTCCTTGAAGTATCACCAACACCTTGATGCATTGCTCCACATATTTCTCCATGTGATCTTCTCTTCTATAGATTCCTCTACACTCTTAATAAAAAACCCATGCTCTGACCTAATTCTTCATTGGGTCTGATCCTCTTTGCAATGTTTTGATCTATAGTTCTTACATATCCTCTTGTGTTCTCTATCCTCTACCCATACACACTTGATGGAGGGATTAGACACTTATTTGAGTCATATATTGTTTTTTATGTTCTCTACACTCTCATGCTTGACAAAGAACCTTGAATATCTATCAAATCACCTCTTACACTCCTAGCTCTCTACCCATCCTCGCTTGATGGAAGGATTTTAATCTTTGTTGAGTATACATTTTTATTTTATATAATTCTTACATATTTTCTTGCAAATTTCACTCTCTACCTACCCATTCTTGATAGAGAGCACTCTTTCACATCTTCTACCCAACATTGCCATTAGAAGATGCTCTACACATTACTTATATTATGGTTAACAACCCTTACCAACCTTTGTGATTATTTTTATCTAGGAACTTGTGCTTGGTGGATAACACATTCAATATGTTTCTACCCAATTTACTATTTATAAGATGTTATATACATGACTAATCCTCTAGTCAACACTTGGGGATCTATGAACCACTATTATAACCTCTATCATGATCATACATAACTCATCCCTCAAGTGTCCTTCTTGTATTCATGTGCTATGTACCCACCTATATGGTGGAAAAATCTATGCACTCTACTGTATTCTTCCTGTTTAATGTCTAACAACTAACCTTTCCTCACCACACATCATTGGTTTCCTCATCTCAATAATCTACCAAATTTCACCTCTTATTATTCAACACTCTCCCTCCTCACCAACTAACTCAATTTGAAATTTATGCTAGCCATCCTTATTTCTACACCAATGTACCACTCCACTAATCATAGGCTATTATTATCTTATGTATCCTAAGGCTCTCAACCAACTCTAATACTAGATGATGTATGTTGAGGGGTTCCCAATGAAGTGAAGTCTCACCTTGCAGCCCTTGGTTCCTAAACACTCATACACTAGAACATCAAATGACCTAAATGTAATTCATTTATTAATTTTTATCATAAAATACATAACACTAAAGCTTAAAATATTTACATGAGGGTCTACTTGGTGCCCTTACTAGAGATCACAACTATATATTCTCTCACACTCACTCATCTCCCTTTGGTAGGTTTCAACCCTCAAGCCCCTACTATCTCTCTCTTGACTGCTAACAAAATTATAAAAATAAGCAAATATACCACCACTTCAAAATAAACTCTCTAAAAAAACCAACAAAAACTATAAAATGACCTTTAATTGTGGGCCAAATGCCTATATTTATAGATGTGGAGGTTGGTTACTGACTCATCTAGTTAGTGGGTTGAAAACTACCATGCTAGCTGGTTTGGCACCCATTTTCATATGTCTACACTAAGGTAGAATAAATAATTCATAATTTTATCCCTTAACGTATGACATAAATCAATTTAGATTGGCATTATAGATCTGATTTCCTTTCAATTCTATTTTCTAAATGTCATCTCATCTAGTTAGCCTATTGAGTGTTTGTCCTTTTTTATCTTTGGGATTTGTGCCTTAAGATTCAATTTTGGATTTAAAATATAGGGATATTCCTCTTCTCATGTGTGATCTCTAATTCATTAGGTTCCTTATAACCCTATGCCTTCTATCTAATTTTGAGCATGAATCTAGCATGCAATCCTCCTTATAACCCCTAAATTCCCCTTGTGCACATCATTTGCTTGCTTGGTCCTTTGTGAACTTGTGCATAATCTACTACCATTTTCCACCCACATGATCCTAATATTTTATACTCTACATGCTTCTCCTAACTCCTCCATGTGGTACTTTAGTGCTTTTTATTATTCTTCTTCAATCATACTATCCTAAAAATTACAATATCTAGTTTTCTTGGGATCTTCCTATATAAATGAATTTGAAAATGATAATGAGAAAAGTTAAAGGTTTATGATTAATGAAAAGAGGAAAAAAAACCCACAAAGGACAATAGGGTAAACTTACATAGAGCACATGTCTACCTAGGGTGGACTCACATAGGGTGAAAGTTTGACTTGGAATGAATAGCGGACCAGGTCTCAATAAGGAACATGATAACAAATGAAATTTCATCCAAGGATATTAATAGATAGATTTTTATAAGTTTTATATGTGATTTTAAGGCTCAAGGGATAAATGAAGACCACTATAGGGCCAAAAAAGTCCTAAAAAATTAAAATATACACAAGTAGCTAAATATGATAAATTGGGGCTAAGAGATTATGGAAAATAGACTTGTACAAAATTTAGGTTTTTACATAATGCCCCCACTTTGATGTGGGTATATGAGTGTGATTGAAAGCATTTAGGATTCAAAGTATAAATATGAATAATTTGAAATGTGTGCCTTTAGTTACCTAGTGAATAATAGATAAATTTTGATGCATTACTTGAACTAAGCTTTCATTCACATGGGTTTTATTGCATACCTAAAACAAGTGAAAATTTCTATGGAATTCAATGTTAATGATAGATATTTTAATTATGAATTCTAAATTTTGAAAATTTGAATTTAAAAGGAGAACATATGAATGAATACACCTAGTTGGTATTTGCTCCAAATGTGTAAAAAATTTGCTTATAGTATTAGGATTTTTATAATTGTTAAAATATAGTTAACACTTCTGTAGGAGTCACTATGGCCCTGTTGATTGGAGAAATAGATAAATTTTGTTAAAGTTCAATCAAGTTCACTCAATTTTTTAAAATTCCTTGATATATACCCCCATTTTGAGGTGTAGGATGAAGACCTATGCTAAAATCACACATATCAAAATAAACATTAAAGTGCATCATATGCTAGGAAAATAATATAGCCAAAGAATAAATATCCTAAAATATATGGAGTGAAATTTAAAATAGACAATGCCATAATATTATTTTAAAAATTACATAGTTAGAATGAATAAATTGACATCTAGTCATGCCCCAAAGTATCATGTCAAAGTGTCATATAGTGTAGGAAATAAAGTGTCATATCAAACATAATTCAAAAGGAGGTATAATTTTGACAATGACAAAGTAATATGGGAACAACTAGTATTCCAAAAACGTGATAAAATATGACCTTGGTTAGCTAGACATAGAAATGATAATACACACAATTGGATGGCCCCATATATGCATGGTATAAACCATGGAAACATAATAAAAAATAAAGTAATATACATGATATACATCATGGATATCGATATAAAATACACCAATGAAGCACTTGAGTTAGAACCACCCAAGTTAGTGACTAGACAAGTTAGTGAGATAGTATACAAGGACAAGACTCATAAGACATGATGCCAACATGATTCTCTTTGGAAAATGACACATAAATAGGAAAACACATACACACATAAACAAACATTCACACACAATAGTCAATGTAACCATTTAATATCTCAACAAGTAAATCCATGCGATATAAAAGATATAGGTAATAGAATAAAATGTAGTAACCAATGTAATCTAGATTAATACAATAAATTATAAGAAAAGAAAGATAACATAGTGAAAAATCAGATATATGGAAAGGCCCCCAAGATAGGACATGTTATCTATGAAAATTCCTCACAAAATGTGGGAAAATAATATGTAGTCAACATCATGTAACCTATAAATTTGCATAGAATCTAGTGAGAAATACCATGAAAAACACATTTAAATCATAAATACAAAAAACTATAGCATATGTGACTATTTAGCCATGTATAAAGTAATGTTTTTGAATTTTATAATTTTTGTTACAATAAGATCTTTTCCCTTGCTAGGTGGTTGTGTGTGTGTGTGTGAGTGAGTGTGATGAACATAATGTGGTAAAGTGTAAAACATTATATAGGGCATCATGGATCATCAATGCAATAATATAGGGTAAATATGTAGTATAACCCCCAATCATAAAATACTATCAATGTACCATGATCATATAATATAGATGACTATATGGAAAGGCACATAAGTGAATACATCTTATATTGAAGATTAATATATACATGGAGAAACACCATGCCCTTTAATGCAATAAACCCCAAGGGTAGACAGATATGGAAATGAATGTACCATGAATGATAACCTATCATGTGTCAAGGTATGTGTAATATGAATAAGTAATGTATACTCATAAGTGATGGGGGTATACCATAATCCAAATGTAGGATATGTCAATAAGAAACATGTGTGGGTAAGATGATTCCATGGGTAGATATGTTTATAGAATTGATCAATAAGGAACATGTGTGGGTATGATGGCCCCATAGATAGACATATGTGTGTGTGTGTATAATCATGTGTGATTTCTTGTGTTTGATTTTTTTAGTAATATGTGTAAAATAAAATAGATAGAAAACATAAGCATAAATGGGGACTCATATAAAAATAGAGGAGTGATACTAAAAAATTAGAGGAATAAAATGAGAAAAATTATAAGCATACTATGATGGAAGGTCTTAATAAATTTTCTATCATAATTGATTAACCAACACAAATGCTTAGAATGGGATCAATAATAAAATGTAGAAGGCCAGTGAAACACATAATAAGCTACATGAAACAAGTGCATACAAGAATGCCAATGAAAAAAAAGGTAAGTTCCAATGCATCAAATTAGGAAGATATGATAATCTAAACAATCTCTAGGAGGAATTCACATCTAAGGCATGCACTATAAAATAATAGTGATAAACAATACTCTAGTACTATGAAGATGTATATATATGAGGCCCAAATATTAGTCATAGAAATATGGATGGTACAATACCAAGGTGTAATATATAGACTAATATCAATCTCAAGGCATATGATATAATTTTTTATCATCCATGTAATAATTATATGCAAATATCCATGTGCATAATCAAGATATGTATACTCCATGTAAATAAATATTTAAGATATATAATCTATGCAAATTGGATCTATATAGTAACATGAGAAAAATATAGAAAGATGTTACCATGTAATAATCGCTTGTGTATATAAATTCCCCCCATAGGTGAGGCATGAAGAAGTCCATAAACATATAAAACTTGAAGATCCTGCATCTCACCCACTCAAGGTATAATGTGAGAATCATATATGACAAACATGAATGTATAAAAAACCTCTAACATAAGTACAATTGGCATGATATGCATTGTAAGATTAAGATAAAGGCATTTTTTTGACATTTTTGTATTTTTTAAATTTTTATATTGAATGAACAAAAAAAATATGTATAATGACATGTAAATTAATAGTGTATATGGGTAGTCATGAATGTATATATACAATAAAAGAAGTGTCAAAAATGGCATATAATAAGTGAGGAAACCCTAGATCATAAATGAGAGTCACTATGAGTGATGAGGCTTAAATCTAATGTTTACTTCTAAGAAGAAATTTCATAGTCCATGCATGTCATATATTGTGCAAATCATAATATGTTTTAACACTCTCAAGTAGATGATTAGGTGTATTAAAACCATATTAAAATAGAACAAAGTAAGACAAAGGGTAGTATACAAAAATGTTGAAAGATGTATGCATTGAAGACCATGTTATGCTTTGTGAGGCATTAATTAATGTAGTGTGGGTGGTAAGGATTAACCTGATATGTGTAATAATATAATAGATCATATTCAAGATAATATTTGTTTAAATTCCTAAAGTTAAAGTAAATGTGAACACGTCCATCAGGGTTTGAAACCAAGAAAATTTTGGCCATCCAAGGGGGAAAATCCATAGTTTCATTCAAAGGTTGGATCCTACCATTGGTATGGGCCATACATACATTATTTTGTATTGTCTTATGAGTTAAACACTCATCACAAAGCATAGAGGATGTAAAAACACAAGTAAAAACACTTGGGGTATTTACATAAGAAACATTTGTATTTAAGACCTATTTAGCTTGATGTATCATTTAATAAATGAAAATAGGGGTTGAAAGAGAATTTTATTTGAAAATTTTAACAATGCATTCATTACATTTGTTTTCCTTTGAAAATTTGATATTTCACAACTTAACATCCAAGAAAAATAACATTTTCATCAATTTCTCTAATGTAAACCATGATGAAAACCAAGCAGTGAACACACAAATATATATGAACCCTATGGATAGGAAGGGTGAATAAAACCTAAGATCATAATATGAAAATGAATGAAATAAAAAAAATAAAACTAATGGAAAGAGTATAAAACCTAGGTTGAATGTACACTACACAAGAGTTAGGGTTCACCATTTATGTTTACCCTAGTTCTTATTTTATGAAAAATAAGGATGAACACTTATAATGAACAGATATATCAATATAATTATAAAAATACAAATTTAGATCTATCCATGGATTCTAATAGTAAAAAAAATGATAAATGAACTAGGATATGAAAAGTAAGTATTAAGGACAAGAAATGATCACACCTGTTTGCTATAACAAAGATTTGAATTTGGAAAATGATTATGCAATATGTTTATGCTATGGTATTTAGATATGGGGCTCTTAGGTAAATTCATGATTTGGACATGTTGGATATGGAAAATCTCAATCTAACATACCTACTATTTTCCACCAAGTCTAGCGTATGTATGATTTCACACTTTTTTTTGTCACTAGTTTCCTACCTAATTTTTGATCTCCATGTATGTTTAATTCAATATTTTTCTACGTACAATAAGCTGAATTACTGATTCTTTGAATCCAACCAAGCTTGGAAATTAAAAGAATAATGGGTTATGAATTTAGGTGATCACCAAATCAATTTGGAAAGCTACATATCACACACGCTGGAATCAAACGTCTATTTAGTTATAAGTGAGATTAAAGGGAATAACTCAATCAAGGGTTTTGAACCTCTTCTTCCCTATATTTTAATGATGCAAATACATGCAAGATAAATACTTCATTTTTATAAGACAATGATAATAGAACAAGATAAATAAATTCATCATGAGTGCATAAGATATGACTTAATGAAGCTCAACTTAAACTAGGAGGAATGATGAATCTTGGTGTTTGGATGTGCTTTAGGTTTTTATTCTTGATAATTTGATTTTCTCTTCTTCGTTGATATCTCTCAACATGTTTTAGGATGACTTGTACATATAGGGTGTTCTAAATTTTTTTATGTGTGTAGGAAATTTTTATAAATGATAAGGATAAAATCTAAGGGCACATGATCAACAAAAACAAGAAAAATGACACACAAAGGCAAACATGATAATGAAAATACATACAAGATAAATAATTCATTTTTATAAGACACTGATAATATAACAAGATAAATAAATTTAAGGGTGTTCTATATTTTAATGATGCAAATACATGCAAGATAAATACTTCATTTTTATAAGACAGTGATAATAGAATGAGATAAATAAATTCATCATGAGTGCATAAGATATGACTTAATGAAGCTCAACTTAAACTAGGAGGAATGATGAATCTTGGTGTTTGGATGTGCTTTAGGTTTTTATTCTTGATAATTTGATTTTCTCTTCTTCGTTGATATTTCTCAACATGTTTTAGGATGACTTGTACATATAGGGTGTTCTAAATTTTTTTATGTGTGTAGGAAATTTTTATAAATGATAAGGATAAAATTTAAGGGCACATGATCAACAAAAACAAGAAAAATGACACACAAAGGCAAACATGACACATGTTTTCATAGGGAAGACTTGCATAGGGTAGGAGTCTAACTTGGAATGAACAAAGGCTTAGATATAAATGAATATTATGATAATATATGATATTTAGTTTAAGGATTCCAACAAATATATTCTTATAAGTTTTAGATGCAATTTTATGGCTCAAGGGATAAATGGAGACTAATAAGGGGCCAAATAAGTCCTAAAAACATGACAACATACACAAATAGGCCAAATATGATAAGTTGGGGATAATACACTATGGAAAATGATCTTGTACCAAATTTATGAGTCTACACTTATATGTTTAGTTTATTTTAGATAATAAAGAAAGTGTATTAGTTGAGAAAGATAAAGAGGTTGATGGCATGCTAGAAGATGTTGCAGTAGAGAGAGGAGAAGAGAGAGTTTCATTAAAATAATCAAAGGCAAATGAATATGAGGCAATTCTAGTCAATTTGATATTTATAAATGAAAATAAAGAGATCTTGACAAGGGAGGGCAGAAATTTATCCATAAAAGGGAAGGAAGATCAAAGAGATGATTCTAAAAGCATTAGAGACACATGAAAACGAATATATGGTAGAGGAATAAGTGGAATAATTAATAATTGAATAAGAGTGCCATATATTGATGAGTGATGAAGAAAAACAAGAGAGGTTATAATAATTAGTTTGGAAATTATTCCAAAAGAATGTGCATGCATCTTTTATAAAAAATTGAAGACTAAAATAAGTAAGGAACATGTGCTTTTAACAAAGGCAGTGGATTGTTTTGATATTGTAATGAAGGCATCAAGAGAGGAAAACATGGAGAATATCCTAGATTTAATAGTGGAGGTTATGGGTAATCATGTTGATTACCAAGGATATGATGAGTTCTTCAACAAAAAATATAAGAAGGAAGTGTTATCAATACAATTTAAAACTTAAGGAGGTCTAATCTATCCTCCTTCAATTTGATATAACATTGAAACATCTCTCAAGTTGTGGGTGACCTATGGGAGAGATGAGTTTCTAGATTGAAGGGATAGATCCCTTGCATCACACATATAAATAACCACTAATCTACTTGATTTGAAAGAAAAAGGATAGAATGGATTAAAAATAACCTAATAGAGGTGATGCACCAAGATTAACTCCACAAGACTACTTGGACTTACACTAATAAAGGGAAATTTACAAAAAAGATATCAACACCCAAGGTTATTCAAACAAAAGTGTTTCAACATGAAGGTAAAATGCAATGAATTTATCAAGGTAAATGAATATAAGGTCTGATTATAGATACTAGTACTCTTTCTTATATTTGAATGCATACAAAATAACTAATTACACTTTATGTGACCTATTAGAAGGTAGATTACTTACACCAAGCATGAGAGAGTGAGATGAACACAAGGAGAGATAACTATAACTTGTCATCCAACCATGAACTACTTAACACACTTCAAAAAGAAGTTGAGAACTTAAAACTAGCTTGAAATATTTTATTCAAAGGCAAAATTAGTACTCAAACTAGTAGGGCTTTGCCATACCAGATGTGGATATCTTACAAGGCCAAAAGTGGCAACTTATATAGAGAACTGAGGAAGAGAGAGAGGGGCATAGGAGAAGGGGACTTACAAGTGTCCTTATGAGAGTTAAAATAAGGATGAGATATGAAAAATTCCAAATAGACTTCCAAATCCGTGTGTCTCTCTTCTAAAGATACTCCATCCTCCAAAAGACGTAAGAGTTAGAACTTGACTTGACACCTTGATCATCTTCTTAAAAACAACCCTTCCTTGCATAATAATAGTGATAAATAGAATTATAAATCATAAATTCACCATGAATGTCTTCATACCTTATAATTTTACACCTTACCATGCATTAAGAAACTCCTCTAATTTGAAATTTCATCATTTATATGCCTAGGTGTTTTGAAACTCTTCATTTACCACTCTTAGCTTTGTCCAAGTCACTCAAAAATTGAGATCATATTATATAAGTAAATCTATATCCATGAATTGAATTAAACTATCTTATTAGACCTTAAATAATCCATTTTGATTCCTGGAATAACTCTCAAGACTCCATTTTGCTTCGTAAGCTCTCATTAGGCCAATTTTTCTTATAACCCTAAAAAATAATAAACCTCCTTTTGTAGAAGAATGTACAGAGGTTATTGAGAAAATAAACACATATTTGAGGACCTAGTATATAGTTAAAGCTTTATGTCAAATTTCATGTGCAGAATCTAAATGAAAGTACCTTTTTTATGCCTTTCTCCTTAATTAGGTCTCAATTAGGCCTCCTTATGTAAAACCTTATTTTTATACTCCAGACCTCTCCAACACATGTGAAATCACCTATAATCATGTTATTCACTTTACATAGTCTATCACCAACCTCCATTTCAAATTTTAGGACTTGCAACCTAGTCTCTTTCTAGGCCTGTTTAGGACTACCTTTGAAAATGGAATTTGTTTTATCACTTACATGATCTCCTATGTATATTTTTGACTTGAAATTTTGAAATACATCTTAGGTGACCTCCTTAAATGGTTTAGAAGTTCTTCTTTGGTCAAAACCCTTGTAAAACACCAAAAACAATGTATTTATTGTAGTCCATACAATAACAAGTACAAAAAAAATACTCATGGAGAATCTAATTAGAGTCATAAAAAACATCTAGGAGGTCTTAGGATCAAACTAGGTCATTTCATGTACTTTATAATTCCATTTATCTTGACTGTTCACTACTAGGGGTTTATGATGATTTAGAGAGGTTTTGGTTCTTAAGGATTGTTCATAAAGAATAGATCCTATTTCTCTCTCCTAATTCCAAAAATTATGGTTAGGGAACCCCTACATCACCTCTAAACACCACTGTGTCCCGTGAAAAACCTCATGAAAGTTCTACGTGTGAGAAGTTGACCACCCACAAGCCATTAGAGAGGGGTTTGAGCTCTTAGCCTTTGTTCATGCAAGTCATAGACTTAATCAAATAAATAATGCCATAAAAATTAAGTATGGATACCTAAATATAATATATGAAAACCACCTAGCTACATGAATTAGGTTCATGATCCTACCAAGCAAGAAAAGACTATTTTTGAAGTCTAGTCTTGAATGAGAGGTTCTCGAGGAAGGTTTTAAGGCCAATATTGGCATTTTCTTGATTTTATCCTATTTTTATGATACTTTGAGGTATGTAACATATATATGAACCCTTATAAACCATAAAACCATCTCTTTACCTCTAAAAAACCACTTGTTCATGACCGCACCTATAGATCCATGCATGATATTGGGCTTGTTAGGCCTAAACAAAGTCTTATCTTCATTCTATCCCTTGTTATTGAGATGGAAGGTTTTATGGAGTCATGTAATTAATGTGATCCATCTCAAATGATTCAAACCATTATTATTACCTCTTGTTTCCACTCTTAAACAAATGATCCTCATCAAGTGGGCAAGCCTATGTGTGTAGGGTAGGCTGTATATGTAGGGTTTTGGAATGGATCCTATGTACAATAAATTCTCCATGACTTAATATATGTTTTATTTGACTTAAAATGACATATTTAACTTGTTTGGTATTCCCAATCAGGCTTCAATGTTCCTTTTACACATTTTACTCTTTCCTTAAGCTTAAGATTAGTCTGTTCCTATTAGTAACCTATAGGCGCTCATGAACTATAGGGTTAGATTGAGATTTGTTTAATCATATTTTTATATACCTTATTTAATTCTCACTAGCCTCAAATAATTTTATCACTTACCTATCCAATCTTCTAAGTTAAACCTTAATCCTTTTCATGTATTCTATCTTCTCTTTAGGTTGAAATTGGCCTACTCTTGACTGTAACCTATAGGTGTTCATAGAGAAGTTTGACTATATTTGAGGGTTTAAGGTCTTCAATATTCCAAACATTAAACCTCTTCAATAACTCTTTTCATGTTATTTATAGTTTAGGACCTTCTCAATGTCTTAAAATTCTATACTTCACCAACACATTATTCATGACAACCTCCCCAAAGGTGGCTATAGGTGGTTATTGGAGAAATCTGAGAATAAGGTCTAAAAGCTGACATTGTCAACCATGAAATGGACCTAAATATATCCAAAAACTTATGGAATTTTCATTCTCACTATCTCACAAAGTCTATTGGTTACTTCATGACATTTTCAACCTTTTGCCTTCTTATTTCCATACACAGACCTATGCATATGCATTAATTCTTGTGAACTCAATATTCTAACCATTTATTAACTTTGCAAGTGGTTTAGGGACTTTCACTGATTTATGACTCTCTTATGATTACATTGAATTTAGGTTTCTTATTTTCTCTTCTTGATATGATTGTTTATTCTGGTCTAAAGTGAGGATCTACAGGTCTAGGGCATGTAGGTCTCTATTTTCTTGGTCAGGCTATTAGAGAGTCAAATTATTGATTCTTAATATGTGAATATGTATCAAGTATTGTCTTCCTCAAATTATATCTTTAAGTGGTGTGTGTAACTTCAACTAGATATCAATTCATCTCAAATTTTCCTTTTAGATGCATAAGACTAAACATACAATGGTTCTTGTATATGGCTTTGTATGTGAGAATTGGGGACTCTTCATTCACTCATACCTTGTTGGTGATATTAAATGGAATCATTAAATGTTAAATGAGTATCAAATAGTTCAAGGTAAACTTCAATGTTGTCAAGACACTTACAACATAGACTTAGACTCATGAATATCTACTTGTAAGCTTGCAGCCCTGTGTGTGATTGAAACACTTTATGACTCTTATTTGAGGGTATAATTAGACTATTATATTCATTATTTCATACTTAAAATGGTAAAATGGTGTATTATAACCCTATAATATGATTTTTCATTTATATTTGGGCCAAATTTGGCAATCAAACATGTAAAGGACTATTCATACATTGACAATGTTTCCAAAGACCAAGACACTTAAAGACTATGAATAAGAATCACATCTCAATGGAATAACACATGAATTTTAAGGATATTAAATTAATGATGAAGCATTTGTAACTTATGAAGGTGGAAAACATCTCAAACAAATCATAATAGACTTGCAACAAGATGATATACCCACACACTTAGGACATTTTTCCTTTTATTGAAGACACTTCATGAAGATCAATTGGATGAAGAAACACATATTGAAAATATATATTTTACCTATGAATACATCCCTCAAAACCATTCTTATCCATACAATTCTTAAGTGGAAAAATATGAGCAAAATTAGACCCTGCTTGGATGGACAAGGCATAATGATCTGTTGTCACTCTTAGTAATTGTTCATAAAGGAGGGTCCATGAATATAAAATATAATTCCACTAATTTAAAGATTATTAGCACCCTTAACAATGGACAAAGTTTTAGTTCCCAACTCTCTCTCCTGGCCATACCATCCACTTGAATTTTGCTTTTTTGATCTTGTGAGGGTAGTGATGAAGGAGAGAGAATATTTGAAGCATCTGTATGACCTAAATCTTAATAAAAATCTTGCAAATGACTTGTGGAATCCCAAGGGACACTATGAAACCATTTCCAATTGAAACATGATCTTCCAAGGTTGTATAAGTGCCCAAAAGTTCTTGTAAAGGGGTAGTTTGATTAGTTTAGGTGTTGAACTATAGATTTTATTAGTCTTTGAATATTATCTAACTTATTTCTAATATAAATTATGTTAGGAGTCTTTTTGAAACATTTACCTCTTTGGAATGGTATGTAAAACTCCTCCAAATTAGCCAAAAAGGTGACAAAATGACCTTTTTTCATATATCAACATTATAGGAGGTTAATGCATAAATGTATTAGTTCTAAGACATATTAAAAACCTTTTAAGCTGACTCTAAACCATGTTATGACCATGAACACACTTGACAACATCAAGACCTTATAAATGATCCCTAGGACTAGACAAGTCATATGAGACCAAATTTTGGAAAATCTATACAAATACAAGTATGACCACATGAAGACCATTTAGGACCATTTAATACCATGATAATACCACAAAAAGTCTTTAAAACCCTATTAAAGTTTCAACCTAGAGGGGTTGACTAATTTTGACTTGGGGTAAAAATTTGGTCAATAAGAAGAATTAGAGAGTGAGGTGTACTCTTGGAAATAAGGAGTATGTGGCTATAAAAGTAATGGTGTAAAAGAAAATTGATGCATATGGTTGGGTAGATATTGAAAAAACACCATAGCAAGATGGGAAAAGAGAAAGAGAGTTGATTGGAGGAGGTGGATGGACTATGCCCTGACAATAGGCTAAAAAGAGAAAAAATAATTAGAGATAGGTAGAGGAGGATGATTTATATACAAAAAAAAGGAATAAAGTGAATGAAAAACTTTATAGGTAACTAAAATGGAGGAAGGGAACATTATGGTCTTACTTTGGTTTATATGAGTGGTTACACTGCATAACCCTATTTGTGAGTTTTAAGCTCATAACCTAATTCACATAGGTAGTATGATGTAGGAATATCCAAGTGTGATAAAATATATTGCATCAACCAAAATGGGTGTGTCATTGTGGACTAGTTAATATGTTTTTAGTTGTGGAACTATATAATTTAATCTATAAGGATACATGTAATTCATTAAGTACTCCATTAGATTCCAAGGGTAAGTTAGGATAAATTAAATATATGAAAGTTGATAGTAACAAGGTTATTTATGGCTACTATTAATAAATATACTATCAAATTAATTAATAATAAACATATATTTTCATCCATCAAAAGTAAAATCTAATTACATATATGGAATATTCTCAAAATATTACATTTAAAAAAAATGAAACCTAATTTTGAGTTTGTATTCAAAATTTATGGCCCCAAAAGTTTCAAAACATTTTTCAGTGTCAAAACCACTAGCTTGCATTAAAATTAAAATTTTCAACCTTAAGCAATTTCATAATCACTGAGGTGGTTTCATATTTGGTGAGCAGTTTCAAAACTGTTAGTATTCATTAAGCAATTTTTTTTCTTAAGTTGGTTGTATAGTGAAAGTAACAACCGAAAATTATTAGTTTTTTGACCGTGATCATTTATAAAACCCTTTGGATTCAATGGGACATCTTTAGAAGGTATAAAATAAGGTTATTTTAGATGAGGAATAGGCCTCTTTTAGGGATGAGGTTTATGAAAGAATTGATATGTTATGGAAGACTAGGTTTGTGCTTAAAGACAAATCCCTTTGTAATAGAAATAATAGTATTATACAACTTGTGATGAGGATGAAACTTGAGGTAGCCTGTAAGGAATTTGATAATAAGGCTACTTTGTAATGATGTGAGTTTATAAGCCTACAACTAATGGAAAAGTTTTATAAGACATTTTAAATTTAAATTATGTTGAGAGTGAACAATAAATTCAATATCTATCATGGTTCTGAGTAGAGTGTGAGTTTTATAATGCTCTAGAGCATTATAAAGTGTTAAAAATTACAAAATCTGTGTATGTGTTCATGTTAAGGTAATATAATGATCTAAATTATTTATAAAATTATTCTCTACTCGTTTTAGAGTGACCAAGGGTATATGCTAAAATAAAAAGGTAGCCTTTCATTTGGTCCCCTTCATGAAATGTAAAATAAAAATAAAATCCTTTCTCAAGGGTCCAAAATACTAAATAAGAGGGTTACTTCTAGATATATTCTTTCAAAACCATTTTGACATATGAAGTTATTGCATACCCTTTTCCACTAGGTTTTTATATGGGGTGAAAGCATGAAATTGTGATACTCATTAGGTTGATAGGAAAAACTCACACACCACATACTCAACTATAGATATTTAAAAAAAAATTGTTTTTAAATTTTATGTTCAAGAATATCATGTTGTAGCATGTGTGCATTTTTCATATTTTAAAAATATTTTTATCTATTTTTAAAATTATATTTACAATTTTTTGTGCCCTCCTAAATTGTTCCATAGTTCCATGTTTTCAATCTGTTAAAAAAATTGAAAAATATAATGGAAACATAGACCTATCACACCATATAAGGTCTTTCCATGCCTCATGTTTAGTATTTGTTAATTATGATAAGTTGTTAAACAAGATATTCCATAGAATCTTAAAACATTATATTATTTATTAGTTTTATGCTCTTCCAAGTGGATCTATACATGCATTCATAATTCTAGTTGACAATTTCCTAGCTCATTTTCAAATTAACATTTTAAATGAATACAAAACACTGGGGGACAAAAAATGGGCCATTTTTAGGATTTTTTTTCATTCCTTACAAGGGGTGAGCACCATTTATAAAATGTCACACCCTCTTTAAATTTAAAAAAAACTCACATGAAAAATGGGTCGATAACGAATCTAAAGGGGTACGCCCTTTTAAGATCCAAAAATAAATTAAATAATAGAAAGTTGAGATTTCTCACTTCTCATAATTTTATCACAATTAACAGTCATTAAGGAGAGAAATATAGAGGATGTGCATTTTTAAAAAAAAAAAATATTCCCTAAAATTCTCCACTAAACATCCACACTTGCATCATGCTCCTAGGTATGTTGTTTTTTTCCTCAGGGCATTCTTAGGGTTTGTAATAATATTTTTTGTCATACATGTTTATAATAAGCACAAGGCAAGGGGGAATTCAAATTCAAATTCAAATTATCTTGTGAAAGCCTTAAAATACCTAATATAATTTTTTACTTTTATGATTTTATATTCTTTATTTTATGGACCCATTTCCTGAAGAAAATCTTCTACAAAATCCTGATGAAAATCCCCAACATTTTAACTTCACAAAGGAAGAAGTAGAATTGTATAAAAAAATCAATTCAAACTAGAAAACCATGGAAATTATCAATGAAAGCTTGCATGAATATTCAAAAAATAGTGCACACAATTCACTTGATGATACTTGGAGGTTGTTTATAACAAAGAGGGAAATGCCACTTTCTAACTTGATGCAATGTTACATCAAAGAAAGTTATTGAAACATTATTTTTTTGATAAATTATCATATTAGGCTTTTAAAAATAAAAAGATAAAAAATAAGAATTATGTGCTTTGTTTCATATGCACAGAACCATCGAAACACCACCAACGAGTTACAAACACATTAGAATTGATTGGTGTATTCATGTAGAGATTTGATTTTGGGATAGGTGGCAGATGGTGTTTGATGAAAATCCATGAAATAGCAATGAGGTTCCATCGTAATTTTTGAGAAGTGTTTATTGTGAGTTTTTTATCCAAGAAATCTTAAACCATTTTGACATGAAGGCATCCCAAGATAGGGGAGGTGAGTCCTCATGTAATAGACCTAGTGCCATGTAGGATTAAAACTACCAAAACTGTCCCCAAAGAAATAAAAGGATAATAACACATACTTTCATCCTTAAAATACTACATCATAGTACATATATAGACACCATTTCCACATTTAGTAGTCTCACATAGGTCATGATTGACCATGGGATACATAAATGGAGGACTACATAGGCTACACGTGGTAACACATCCAGTAGTGTCTCTCCTACTATTTATGTTTTATGAAATAACACAATTAGAAGGTATCCTACAATTCCTATACATCATTACATGTCATGTGGGAGGAAGTGTACTAGACCACATATACAATTTAGACATATAGGGATTACATCTACAAATCTAATAGGCACACCCACAAATACTATATATATATATATGACACTATTATGCAATAATATCTACCATCTATAATTGTTTTAACACCTCATAATACTAGTGTGAAATAATATATGACATTTACAGTTACTTCAACATCTCAATACACAAGTACACAAATGTATGCCATTTACAATTACTTCAATGCCTCAGGTCAACACACAACTAGATACACAAGACTTATCTTGTTCACCATACACATTCACATAGGTAATTCATAATAATTAATTTATGTATCTAAAGGAATATTAGGTATTTATTTTAATATGCTTAATTAATTAATATTTAATTTCTTTTATTTATTGCTTGTATAGATGATGACTGATATCATAGGTGTCCCACCTAATTTAGATTCACTTATTGAGGATGGGATTAACATTGCATTACCCTACACTCAGGTTGTGAAATTAAATTTTAAAGTTTCTATATTATTTTAATATTTTTTATACACCATAGTTTTAGTGTGCTTTATTGTTTGACATTCCTATCTCATCTTTCAAGAGATAAAGACATAGGAAGAGATAACGAGAGGGAGTGAGAGAGAATGAGAGGGAGAGAAAGGGAGAGTGAGAGCAAAATAAAGAGAGAGAACACTACATTATCTCTCTTTCTCTCTCCATCTCTTTATTTCTTTATCTCCTTCTCATTCTCTCTCTCTCACTCCCTCTCATTATCACTATTTTTATCTCTTTCTATACCTCTCTACTTTCTATGTAAATAGAAAGAATAATTTTAATTTATCTTAAATATGTTATGTAATTTTTATCTTTCATTTTTTTTTTTCATATAGATGATGAAATATGATCTTAATACCCCATCTAGACTACAAAAATATCATGATAATTCTGCAATTATCATTATAGTTCCGTGTTATTCTCTATCTAATTTTATGTAGAAGGAATAATTTAAATTTATCTTAAAATATGTTTAATTTTAATTGATTCAGAATTTAATTCTTTCATTAATTGCTTGTACATATGATGAGAGATGCTATGGGTACCTTGATTAGATTTCAAAACTTAAAACTGAGGATGTTATTATCTCCCAATATTCAATATTCACCTAACACCACTTGATTAAGAGAGAGATTTTGGTGAGAACATAGAGCAAAATTATCTTTTCTTTAAACTTTAATTAATGATATCCTACATCATATTTATATTTTAATGCACATATCTAACCCTATATGAATGTTCCATAGGATTCATAATCATCGATATATTTGAGGGCACACATACATAGGAAACTCTTTAGGTGGCATGTGGTGAGTCCACAATCAGCTTGTTGCAAAATTTTGATCTTGGAAACTCTATTATTTTCCATGCATCATTTTCTATTTTTGATATTGTGTAGTCGTAACAATTTTTTAAGGTTGTGTCATGGATATTTAATCCTTCACAAGGTGAGAGGAGAGTATCTCCTTGTAATGATAAACCCAACACTCAAAGAGCTAGTTATAGTTATAGGGATACATGTAGGTGAAATTTATTTTGTATGCCTATATGGATAGTTTTGTATGCTTATATGGCCTAATTTGTATGCCTATATAGCCCAATTTGTATACCTATATTGCCTATTTTTTATGTCATTATGACATAATTTAGATACACACACACACCACACACACACACACACACACACACACACACACACACACACACACACACACACACACACACACACACACACACACACACACGCACGCACACACGCACGCATGCACGCACACACACACACATATCATACACTATTATAATTTGTGTATACATATTTAAATTTTATATGTATATATTATTTTTTGTTGTTGTACATTATCATTCTTGGAATTATTTAAAAATGAATATTTTTTCATAGCATGGATGTGCCAATGAAAGAATAACTAATGTTTATCTATCATGGTTGTTGTTTAAAAACTATGTCTAGAAGAAGTGTATAATTAGGGCATACTTGTATCAACTTGAGAAGTTATTTGTGATGGTCTTTGTGAAATGTATCTTGAAAACCAAAGAACTTTGGAAGATGATTGAAAATCATATAGACTAATTGTAACATTTTAAAGTTTCATATAGAAGTCCTATAATCACTATCTATAGGTTTCTTCTCCATCTAAAACTCTCATTTTTTCCTTATTGGCCCCTAAATTCTAAACTTGTAGGCGTTTGAATGTATTCCTAAGGAAAATCTTGTCATTTTAAAGGGGAAAAATGAAATGAATTTCATGTGGCTATTGTAATGAAATTGTGAGTGGTAGAGATGAATCGTAAAATCCTATAGTTGTAAGGGGATTATTTTAATCACCCATAGAATATTATCTTCCACTTGAGACAAAGAAGAAATGGCAACACATTTTTTTATCATAATGAAAACTTGTTTAAGGGACCAAAAGTTGGTTAGTATTACATGTAATTTTTGAACTGTGCACCCAATCAATGAACCATCTTCACAAAAATGTCTAGATGTGTCTATAAATGAAATAATTTTATTCATCCACATTTTTTTATCCCTGAAAATTGAAACTTGCACATGTCTAGACACATATTTGAAGAGAATCTTGTTCTTAAGGGAAAAAATGGAACAAACTTTGTGTAGTCATTAAAGTAAAACCATGAGGGGTAGATACAAATAGTAAGCTCATAAAATTTCATAGGAGTGTCCTCTAATCAATTTATATATATCATATTGTACTCAAGACAAGGAATAAATGATGGCACCTTTTCTCTTATAGTAAAAACTTACTCTAGGGATAAATAGTTAGTCAATATAATGTGCACAACTTTTGAACCATGATCCCAATCAATAAACTATATTTATAGAAACATATGGATGGGTGGATAAATTAAATAATGAAATTAATACACCATTAATCAACCATTGGAAATAAAAATGACAATAATGTGGATGCATCCTTGAAGAGAATCTTGTTGTTCTTAAGGGGAAAATAAAAAAAACTTTGTGTAGTCATTGCATTAAAACTGTTAGGGGTAAAGACAAACCATAAGGTCATAAAATTGAATGTGGAAGTTATATATAATTTTTAAAAAAGGTTTATATTCCAATAAATATGAGGAAGAAATGTTAATGCATTTTATCCTGCAAAAAAAACTTGCTTTAGGGACCAAAAGTTAGTATAATGCACAAATTTTGAACCATGTAGCCCATTGATGAACCATATTCAAAGACACATATATATGGGTTTATAAATGAAATAATGTCCTTCATCATCCATAAATTATATATTATACCTAAGACATTTAGGTGATCTAACACATCCTTAAAGAGAATCTTATCGTTCTTAAAGGGAAAACATAACAAACTTTGTACAACTGTTACCATGAAAGTATGAGGGGTAGTGATGAACCGTAAGGTCATATAGTTATGAAGGGAAGTCTTATAAGTAAAACCTAAAGTATTATATTAAAATTTAGATGAGTAATAAGTAGTGTCACATTTTATCTTGTACTGAAAACCTATTTTAGGGACCAAAATCTGGTCAGTATAACACATTTTGAACTATGCACCCAATTGATAAACCATATTCACAAACACATATATATTAGAATATAAATGAAAAATGGAATTTATATACCCTCTTTCCCCAAACATGAAAATTTTAGGTGTCCAGATGCAACCCTAAAGAGAATATTTTTGCTCTCATGTGGAAAAATGGAACTAACTTTGCATAACCATTACAGTGAAACTGTGAGGGGTATAAATAAACTATAAGCTAATAAAGTTTTGTATGGGAGTAATTTAATAAAACCAAAAAGTATTATATTACACTTAATATTAGGAATAAAAGGTATTTGGTTATCTCTCATAACTAAAACTTGTTTTTGGAACAAAAATTTAGTGAGTATAACATGCAAATTTTGAATTATACCCAATTGATGAACCGTATCTGTGGACACATCCAAATGGGTGTATAAACACAATATTGGCCTTCATTTTCCATATTTTATCCCTTAGATTCAAAAATTATAGGATACCATATGCATACCTTAAGATAATCTTCTTTTTCTTAAGGGAAAAAATTATAAACTTTATTCAACCATTATAAGAAAATCGTGAGGGATAAAGACAAACTGTAAGTTGATACAGTTTAAAATGGGAGTCTTGTAAGCACCCCATTGAGGATTATATTAAAATAGAGATGAGTAAGAAATGGTGGCATGTTTTATCTTGAAGATAAAACTTTTTTTAGGGAGAAAAATTTGAATAATATAAGACACAAATTTTAAACTATGTGTGTTGAACATTGCCATTGATTGAGGGAGAGTTTATTGAGCATTGTCATTGAGTGTTGAGATTTGATATTTAATGTTATAATTGATGTAAAAGGTTATTATGAAGATGCATGATTCTTGTATTGATGTCAATATAATACCATTGATATATAAGTTTCTTGTGAAGATTATTTATCTAGACCTTGTAAGAAGGTATTTGTAAGTGGAAAGATGAAAGCTATGAGATTTGAAGAAGAAATTGTGTACTTTGAAGATCTATGTAAGTAGTACTGAAGATACTCTGAATGAGCTAAGAATATGAGAATGTTCTAAAGAGAATACTCCAAAGAATAACTAATAGTATTTGAACATGAGAGATATTGTCTGAGGTTTTATCTAAGGTGTTGAGAACCTCAAAAATTATTGAGAGTTCAACTCTAAATATCTGTATATGTAGTTCCAAAGTTGTTGGCAAGATATCCAAGTTGAGCTCCAAAAATTTGTAAGTGGATCTAAATATGTTCTATTGAAGTTTTGGAGAAGAGTGAGTATGTGATATTTCTTGAGCTTACATAAGAGACATTAGAACACAGGTGAGTTCTAAGGTAAAGTCTACATAATGGCTAAAATGTTAGATAAAAGGCTTAATAAGATATGCAGGTCAAGGCTTATAAAAAAAGAAGAGAGATGGTGGATAGATGAGGTAATAGGATTAGTTTCCATGACATGGGTGAGCATGTGTACATTGATAAAGGTGATTCAAGTTGTTTCAAGTATGTGCATGAGGTTTTAAGACTTGGTTTGTGAAGAAAAGGATTGAAAATTATTTCAAGGCTTCTCAAGTGCACATAATGAATAATAGTCTATCTGAGAAGGTTTTCACAGTTTTCATTATCACGTGCAATAGCTGTATGAGAACCTAAGCTATTAATGGTAGATGAGGAAGGGTTATATATATGTATTGGGGGTGGTAAGGATTAATTTTATATGTGTCATCATATAATAGATCATATTCAAGACAATATTTTTTTAAATCCATAATGTCAAATCAAATGTGAACACGTCCATTAGGTTTTAAATCAAGACAATTTTGGCCATCAAAGGGGGGAAAAGTCTATAAATTTACTCAGAGGTTGAGTCCTACCATTGGTATAGGCCATACGTAAATTATTTTGTATTGGATATGAGTTAAAATAATGCAGGGACATCTTGGAATGTTCATACAAGGTCTAGAAGATGTCTCAAGAAGAAGCAAATTTGAATTTGAGTTTAAACTTATTTTCCCTCTAAAAGAGAATTTCAAATTTTTTATAATTAAAGGGTCTAAGTGAGTGGAAAGAGGTGTAAATGATAATTCAAAATTATAATATACATTTTATGGTCTAATGATGGTCTTAGAATTAAAATAAATATATTTTTCAAGTTTGTGTGAGGTGGCAATCCACCACCCCGCGTAGGTTTAAGAGGTTGCTTAACAAATCTTGTTTAAGAATTAGATATAGTCTTATTTTGAGTGTATTTATTTTAAATAGGAGTTTTATTTAGTGTGAATAATAATTTTTTTAAGAGGATAACCTGTCATTCCATTCGAGGTTTATAAATGGACATTTAAATAATGAAATCTTGATGAATGTAGAAGAACAATGATGTTGGAAATTCTGAGTGCATTAAAGTTGCATGGCTGTAACTGAGCATTTGTGTGTTAAATATTCAATGTGGTAATAAGTTTTCACTGAGTTTTGATAAATTATATTTTTTATGATCATATCATATTTTATAATATAAATCTAGGAATGATAGTTTTGAAGTGAAGGTTGTTACTTTTGTAGAGACTATTTTGTCTGCTAAATAGGTAATGTATGACACAGTTTGATCCAAGAAAATGTTTTGAGTATTGATATTTTTATCATTGGATTTATTTGAAGGGATTATTAAATGGATTATTTATTAATAATTTATAATACCTAGATACAACATGTAAGGTCAAGAGTCTATGAGTATGCTTTGATCTCTGTTCTTGCTCATTAAAAATATACAGACCACAAACCCTAAATTTTGTACATTATGGGTTCTAGCATTGTATCTTATCTTGTGATCCAAAAGAAGATGAATAGGAGTGAGTATGGTAATTTAAGCCAATAAGAGTATATGATTTGGAGTCTTTTGGAGATAAAGAATAATAAAAACTATATATACCCTGTTTGGAAGAAGGTAAAATACAGTCATAAGGATTGAGATGTGTTACATGGAGTCTTTTTTGGAGGAAATGGTGATTTATAAATGTATAAAATGGTAATTTAAGGTATATATAACCTATTTATAGGTTATAATGACTTTTGGTCCCAAAAATTTAATGAAACTTAGACTACCTTGCTTACTGTTAGTAGAATACAATCAAATGAACTGAGATTTGGTGTTTGTGAGAGCATTGTGGGTTATGGGAGTTTTAACATTGAATGTAAAAGCTGAAAGGTACTTATAAAGACTTTTAGGAAGTGATTATACCTTTTTAAACTATATGAAATGATCATAGTGAATTTTTATGTAGTCTCAGCCTGTGATAGTGTCTTAAGAACCCTATATTAGGGTTTGAGCATTTGGGAGCATTTTCACCAGCCAAAAATTGGTAAATAGGTCTTATTTATCCATGAATAAGATATTTTTTGTGGTTTTAAGTTTTTATCCTCACTATTCCATATGATCATGAGATTGTATGCTAATGCTAAGCCTAAAGAAGGGCTAAGGGAGAAGGGGCGATATAGAAATAGTAAATTTATCCAAATAAGGAGGTCAGTAAATGATTTATTCACCTATAGGAGCCTAATGGGTATATTAAAATATCAATGTTATTTATATTAAGTTTTTACATAGTTCTATCTAAGGGGATTTGCCCATTTGGAAGGCTAATTTAAGGAATGCTTAAGAAGGAAGTGTAATTTGCCTTGAGAGTTATGTCAAAATGTTTAGGTGGGAGTTGTATGGGCCAAATGGGTCCTTGAATATTTAATTATTTTTTGGTGAAGATTTTTCATATGTTACCAACAAGGAGCTTTACCCATAAACATGGCTATAGAAGATAAAAACTAAAAAGGTACTTATAAGGAGCAAGAGAGAAGACAATGGAGTTAGTGGTCTAAGTAGGGTTATGAAGGGATGATATAATAAGGTAAAAATGTATTGATTTTATTGAGACCATCATGTGTTTTATTTCCAATGTAAGGGCCAATTTGGTATTGATGACTTGAGAGAAAGATATGAAGGTGGAAGAGGGGATATGCATAGAGAGTGTTTCATTTTATTGAATGATGATTTGTTGATGGTTTAAAGGTCAATTAAAACAATTATAGATATTTGAAACATTGTGAAGATACATTATAACCATACATTTCATGATTGCACTATGGGAATGAGTGAATGAAGAAAGATAATTCTTAAATGGAAGGAAAAGGCAAAGTTTGGTAAAGAAGTGGATATTGCTCTACATCATAAACACTCATCACAAAACATAGAGGATGTGGGAACACAAGTAAAAACACATGGGGTATTTACATAAGAAACATTTGTATTTAAGACCTATTTAGCTTGATGTATCATTTAATAAATGAAAATAGGCATTGAAAGATAATTTTATTTGAAATATTTAACAATGCTTTCATTACATTTATTTTCCTTTGAAAATTTGATATTTCACAACTTAACATCCAAGAAAAACAACATTTTCATCAATTTATCTAATGTAAACTATGATAAAAACCAAGTGATAAACACACAAATATATATGGACCCTATGGATAGGAAAGGTGAATAAAACCTAAGATCATAATATGAAAATGAATGAAATCAACAAAAAGTAATGGAAAGAGTACAAACCCTAGGTTGAATGTACACAAGAGTTAGGGTTCACCATTTATGTTTACCCTAGTTCTTATTTTATGAAAAATAAGGATGAATAATTATAATAAATAGATCTAAAAATATAATTATAAAAATATAGAATTTAGATGTATGCATGGATACTAATATTAAAAAGAAAAAATGATAAATGAACCAGGCTATGAAAAGTAAGTATAAAAGACAAGAAATGATCACACCTATTTGCTATAACAAAGATTTGAATTTGGAATATGATAATGCAATATGTTTATGCTATGGTCTTTAGATATGGGGCTCTTAGGTAAAATCATGTTTTGGACATGTTGGACTTGGAATAAATTAGGCTTCTAGGCCTAATATTTTCCACCAAGTCTGGACTATGTATGATTTCACACTTTTTTTTTGTCACTGGTTTCCAACCTAATTTTTGATCTCCCTATATGTTGCTTCAATATTTTTCTACATAGAATATGCTGAATTACTTATTTTTTGAATTCAACCTAGCTTGGAAATTGAAAGATTAATGGGTTATGAAGTTAGGTCACCACCAAATCAATGTGAAAATCTACATATAACACATGATAGAATCAAACATCCATTAAGTTATAAGTGAGATTAAATGGAATAGCTCAATCAAGGGTTTTGAACCTCCTCTTCCCTATATTTTAATGATGCAAATACATGCAAGCTAATTACTTCATTTGTATAAGAGGGTGATAATATAACAAGATAAATATATACATCATGAGTGTGTAAGATATGACTAAATGATTCTCAACTTAAATTAGGAGGAATGATGAATGTTGGTGTTTGGATGTTTTTTAGGTTTTGATCCCTGATAATTTGATTTTCTCTTCTTTGTTGATATCTCTCAACATGTTTTAGGATGAATTTTACATATAGGGTGTTCTAAATTTTTTTATGTGTGTGTAGGAAAAATTTATAAATGATAAGGAGAAAATTTAAAGGCACACGATAAAAAAAAACAAGAAAAATGACCCACAAAGGCAAACATGACACACTAAAACATACCCCAAATCATGTGGAAAATATAGGTGAAAGTGAATGGGGTTCTCTAATATGAGGTCCGATCATGAGGTTGTAAATTATTATGGGATCCTTATCTCAATTTTGGGGGTTTTCATTTATGATAAGGATCATGCTAACTTTGAACAACATTATCACAAAGCTTCTAGTGCAATGGTGTGGCATGCAACTAGAAGACATAATACAGAAACTACTATTTCGATTACAACTACAATTTTATCATCTCAAACTTTTTGCATAAAACTTTCCATTTTTAGGTGTTATTAATAAAGTATTGGATGCATATGCTCTGTAACTCATTCCTTTAGCTAGGATTTCATGAAGTCAATTTTGATGAACATTGCTTGTTGATTAGACTTATGTGCCCACTCCATACCTTCCCAAGTTGTAATAATATTATCTAATATGTATTTGATTTTGATAAATCTTGTTTGCTCAAGTCTAATAATAAATGGGAGAAGATTGTGGATGTAGAGAGTGTGGACACTTGTTATAATCTTGTGAGAAACATTGAGTAAAGTGATAGGTTGCCAATTAAAAATATGCTTAGGATTGCATGCATTGGGTATGAATTTAATATGAATAAAGGCTTAGATATAAAATAATATTATAATAACATATGAAATTTATTTCAAGGATTCCAAAAAACATATTATTATAAGTTTTAGATGTGATTTTAAGGCTCAAGGGATAAATGGAGACTAATGAGGGGCCATATAAGTCCTAGAAACATGCAAACATACACAAATAGGGAAAAGATGATAAGTTGGGGTTAATAAACTATGTAAATTGATCTTTTACCAAATTTATGAGTCTAAAATTATATGTTTTGTTTGTTTTAGGCAATAAAGAGAGTGCATTAGTTGATAAAGAGAAAGAGGTTGAGGGCATGCCAGAAGATGTAGTAGAGAGAGGAGAAGAGAGAGTTCATTAAATGAATCAAAGGCAAATGAAGATGAGGCAATTCTAGTAGATTTGATGTTTATAAATGCAAATAAAGAGATCTTGACAAGGGAGGGAAGAAATTTATCCATAAAAAGAGAAGGAAGATCAAAGAGATGATTCTAAAAGCATTAGAGACACATGAAGAAGAATATATGGTAGAGGACCAACAAGTAGAATAATTAATATTTGAAGAAAAGCACCATATACTGAAGAGTTATAATAATTAGTTGGGAAATTGTTCTAAAAGGATGTGCATGAATTTTTTATAAAAAAATAAATAATAAAATAAGTAAGGAAGATGTGCTTTTAACAAAGATAGTAGATTGTTTTGATATTGTAATGAAGGCATCAAGAGAGGAAAACATGGAGAATATCCTAGATTTAATAGTGGAGGTTATGATGCCCAAAGATATGATGAGTATTTAACAAAAAATATAATAAGGAAGTGTTATAAATTAAATTTTAACCCTAGATGAGGTTTAATCTAGCCTCCTTTAATTTTATGTAACATGGAAACATCTCTCAAGTTGTGGGTGACATATGGGAGAGATGAGTCTCTAGATTGAAGGGCTAGCTCCCTTGCATCACACCTACAATTAACCACTAATATACTTGATTTGAATGAAAAGGGATAGAATGGATAAACCTAATAGAGTTGATGTAACAATATTAATGCCACAAGACTACTTGGACATACACTAATAAAGGGCATTTTATAAAACTGATCTCAACACCCAAGGTTCTTCTAATAAAAGTGTTTCAACATGAAGGTAAAATGAAATGCATTTATCAATGTAGATGAATATAAGGTATGATTATAGATATTAGTACTCTTTATTACACTTAAATACATAAAAAAAAACTAACTACACTTCATTTGAATTATTATAAGGTAGATTACTTACACTAAGCATGAGAGAGTGAGATGAACACAAGGAGAGATAACTATAACTTGTCATCCAACCATGAAACACTTCAAACACTTAGAAAAGAAGTTAAAAACTTAAAATATATTTAAATATTTTATTATAAGGAAACATTAGTACTCAAACTTGTAGGGATTTACCATACTATATGTGGATATATTACAAGGTCAAAGGTGGCAACTTATATAGAGAATTGAGGAAGAAAGAGAGAGTGGCATAGGAGAAGGGGATTGGCAAGTGTCCTTGATCATCTTATTAAAAACTACCCTTCCTTACATAATAAGAGTGATAAATGGAATTATAAATAACAAATTTACCATGAATTACTTCATACCTTATCATTTGACACCTTACCATGCATTAAGAAACTCCTTTGATCCAAAATTTCATCATTCATATGCCTAGGTGTCTTGAAACTCTTCATTTCCCATGCCTAGCTTTGTCCAAGTGGCTCAAAAATTTAGTGAATATTATCCAATTAATTATATATAAATGGATGGAATTAAAATATATTATCAGACCTTAAAAAAGCCATTTTTATTCTTGTAACAACTCCCAAGACTCCATTCTACTCCTCAAGCACTCATTAGGCCTATTTTCCTTGTAGCCTTAAAAACCTGTAAATCTCTTTGTATAGAAGAATGTATGGAGGTTATTGAGAAAATAAACACATATTTGAGGACCCAGTATCCCTTTAAATTTATATGTCAAAGTTCATGTGCAAAATCTAGGTGAAAGTGCACTTTTTATACCTTTCTCTCTCCTCAATTACGTTTCAATTAGACCTCGTTGCATAAAACCTTATTTTTCTGTTACAGACCTCTACCAAACATGAAAAATCACCTATTAGAATGTTATTAAATTTAAATATTCTATCACTAACCTCCATGTCAAATTTGAGGCCTTGAGACCCTTTGGAAGTGTGAGATCCATGAAATGGTCTTGCAACCTAGTCTCTTTTTAGGCCTATTTAGGATTACCTTAGAAAATGAGCTTTATTTTATCACTGACAGGATCTAATATGTATATTTTTTGAATTTAAATGTTTAAATACATCTTAGGTGACCTAATCCAATGGTTGAAGAGTTATTCTTTGATCAAAACCCTTGTAAAACACCAAAATTAATACATTTATTACATTCTGTACAACTACAAGCACAAAAAAAATACTCATGTAGAATATAATTGGATTCCTCAACAATATCCATGAGGTTTTAGGATCAAAATAGTTCACTTAATGTGCTTTATAATTCCATTTATATTTACTAGTCACTATTAGGGTTTTATGATGATTTAGAGTGGTTTTGGTTCTTAAGTATTATTCATAAAGAATAGATCCTCTATCTCTCTCTTAATTAAAATAATTGTGGTTAGGGGACCCATAAATCACCTCCAAACACTAATGGGTCCCAATAAAAACGTCATGAAAGTTCTAAGTGTGAGAAGTTGACTCTCAGATTACAAACAAGCCATTGGAGTCGGGTCTGAGCTCTTAGCCTTTGTTCATGCAAGTTTAATACTTAATGAAACAAATAATGTCACACAAATTAATTATGGAGACATAAATATAATATATTAAAACCACATATCTCCATGAATTAGGTTCATGATCTTAACAAGCAAGAGAAGACTAATTTTGAAGTGCAATTTTGCATGAGAGGTTCTCAAGGAAGGTCTTAAGGCCAAAATTGGCATTTTATTTATTTTTTAATATTTTTGATGATAATTTGAGGTATTTAAAATATATATGAACCATTAAAAAACTTAAAGCCATCCATTTAACTCTAAAAAACCACTTTTTCATGATTGCACCTATAGGTCTATGCATGATATTAGGCTTGTTAGGCTTAAATAAAGTCTTGTCTTCATTCTATCCCTTGTTTTTGAGATGGAAGGTTTTATGGAGTCATGTAATTACCATTATCCATATCAAATTATTCAAACCATTATTATTACCTCTTGCTTCCACTCTTAAGCAAACAATCCTCATTAAGTCAAGTGGGCAATCATGTGTGTGTGGGTTAGGCTGTTTATGCAGGGGTTTGGAGTCAGCTATTTATGAATTATTCTATGTTTTATTTGATTTAAACTAACTTATTTAACTTTTTTGGCATTCCCAATCAGGTTCCAATGTTCTTTTTACACATTTTACCCTTTCCTCACGCTTTAAATCAGTTTGTTCCTATTCGTAACCTATAGGTGCTCATGAACTACAGGGTTAGATTGAGCTTTGTTTAATCATCTTGTTATGTACCTTATTTAATTCTCATTTCCCTCAAATATTTTTAGTACTTACCTATCCATTATTTTGGGTTAAACCTCAATCCTTTTCATGCATTCTATCTTCTCTTTAGGTTAAAATTGGCCTACTCTTGACTATAACCTGTAGGTGCTCATATAGAAATCTGACAGTATTTGAGGGTTTAAGGTCTTCAATCTTCCAAAAATTAAACCCATTTAATAACTATTGTCATGTTATTTATAGTTTTGGACCTTCTCAATGTTTTGAAACTCTATACTTCACCAACACCACTGTTCAAGGCAACCTCTTCAAAAGGTGGCTATATGTGGCTATTAGAGAAGGCTAAGAATAAGGTCTAGAAGTTAACCTCATCAACCATTTCATGTCCCTTAATATATCCCAAACCTTATGAAATGTTCATTCTCATTGTCTCACAAAGTCTACTAGTTACTTTATGACATTTTCAACTTTTTGCCTTCTTATTTCCATACACAGACCTTTGCATCTGCATTAATGCTTGTGAACTTAGTCTTCTAACCAATTATTGAATTTTCAAGTGGTTTAGGTAATTTAAATGATTTGTGACTCTCCTATGATTACATTGAAGTTAGGTTTCCTATTTTCTCTTCTTGATATGATTATTGATTCTAGTCCAAAGTGAGGACCTACAGGTCTAGGGTCTATAGGTCTTTATTTTCTTGGTCAGGATGTTAGAGAGTCAAATTATTGATTCTTAATATGTGAAGATGTATCAAATCTTGTATTCCTTCAATTATATCTTCAAGAGGTTATTTATTCTTCAACTAGGTATCAAGTCATCTCAAATTTGCCTTCTAGATGCATAAAACTAAGCATACAATAGTTCATGTATAGGGATTTATATGTGAGAAATAGGGTCTCTTCATTCACTCATACCTTATTGGTTATATAAAATGGAATAAATCAAATTTTAATGAGTATAAAATAGTTTGAGGTACACCTCAATTTTATGAATGTAGTGACAAAGTTTTAGATCCTAACTCTCTCTTAAGTCATACCATCCACTTGAATTTTGCCTTTCTGTTCTTGTGAAGGTAGTGATGGAGGAGAGAGAATATTTGAAGCATATATATAACCTAAATCTTTATAAAAATCTTAAAAATGACCTATAGAATCCTAAGGGACACTATGAAACTATTTTTAATTGAAGTATGATCTTTTAAGACCGTACAAGTGCCCAAAAGTGATTATAAAGGGGTGTTTTATTAGTTTATGTGTTGAACTATAGATTTTTTTAGTCTCTGACTATTCTCTAACTTATTTCAAACATAAAATATGTTAAGAGTCTTCTTGAAACATTTTCCTATTGGAATTTTATGTACAACTCCTTCAAATTAGCCAATAAAGTTGAGAAAATGAATTTTTAGCACATATCAACATTATAGGAGGTTAATGCATAAATGTATTACTTTCAAGACACATTAAGAACCTTTTAAACTAAATTTAAACCATGTTATTACCTTTAACACACTTGAAAACATTAAGAACTTATAAATTACCTCTAGGATTCGACAGGTCATATGAGACCAAATCTTGGGCAAAGATAAACGAGTACAAATACGATCACATGAAGACCATTTAATACCATGACAAGACCACATAAAAGTTTTTAAAACCCTAAAAAAATTTCAACCTATAAGGGTTGACCAATTTTGACTTGGGGTTAAATTTTGGTCATCCAGAAGAATTAGAGAGTGAGGTGTACTCTTGGAAATAAGGAGTATATGGCTATAAAAGTAATGGTGTAGAAGACACCTGATGGATATGGTTGGGTATATATTGTAAAAACACCATAGCAAGATGGGAAAAGAGAAAGAGAGTTGATTGGAGGAGGTGGATGGAGTATGTCTTGAAAATAGGCCAAAAAGAAACAATAATAATTAGAGCTAGGTAAAGGAGGATGATCTATATATGAAAAAAAATGAAGAAAGTGAATGAAAAACTTTATAGATAACTAAAATGGAGGAAGGGAACACTGTGGTCTTACTTTAGTTTATATGGGTGGTTACACTACATAACCCTATTTATGAGTACTAAGCTCATAACCTAATTCACATAGGTAGTATGATGTAGGAATATCCAAGTGTGATAAAATATTTTGCATCAACCAAAATGGGTTTGTCATTATGAACTAGTCAATATGTTTTCAATTGTGGCACTATATAATTTAATCTATAAGGATCCATGAAATTCATCAAATAATCCATTAAATTCCAAGGGAAAGTTAGGATAAATTAAATATATGAAAGTTTATGAGTGGCAAGGATATTTATTACTACTATTAATAAATATCAATAATAAACATATATTTTTCTCCATCAAAAGTGAAATTTAATTGCATATATAGATTCTTCTCAAAAAATTACATTTAAAAAAAATGACACAAAATTTTGAGTTTGTATTCAAAATTTATGCCCCCCCAAAGTTTTAAAACATTTTGCAGTGTCAAAACCATTATCTTTCATTAAAATGAAAATTTTCAACTTTAAGCAATTTCATAATCACTGAGGTGGTTTCATAATTAGTGAGTAGTTTCAAAACTATTAGTCTTCATTAAGTAGTTTTTTTTCTCCCAAGATTATTAGTTCTTTGATATTGATCATTTATAAAACCCTTTAGATTCAATGGGACATCTCTAAAAGGTATAAAATAAGGTTATTTCAAATGAGAAAGAGGTCTCTTTTAGGGACAAGTTTTATGAGAGAATAGATAAGGTTATGGAAGACTAGGTTCGTGCTTAAAGACAAAGCCCTATGTAAGAGAAATAATAGGATTATAAAACTTGTGATGAGGATGAAAATTTAGGTAGCCTATAAGGAATTTGATATAATTTATAATGAATTTTAAATCCATTTCAATTAAGGTATGTGATCACATGTGTGTGAGTCTTAGTCATGTTTTTATGTGCAACTAGAGTGAACTCGGAAAGAAAAGTATGCATGTGAGATTATTAGCCTAAAACTTGTGAAAAAGTTTGATATGACATTTTAAATATAAGTTATGCTGAGAGTGATCAATAAATTCAATATCTATCATGGTTATGAGTAGAGTGTGAGTTTTATAATGTTCTAGTGTCACAAAGTGTTAAAAATTACAAAATCTGTGTATGTGTTCATGTTAAGGTAATATAATGAGCTAAATTATTTCTAAAATTAGAATGTGATTGTTTTAGAGTGACCAAGGGTATATGCTAAAATAAAAAGGTATCCTTTCATTTGGCCCCCTTCATGAAATGCAAAATAAAAATAAAATCCTTTCTCAAGGGACCCAAATACTAAATAAGAGGGTTACTTTTAGAGGTATTCTTTCAAAACCATTTTGACATATGAAGTTAATGCATACCCTCTTCCACTAGGTTTTAATATCGGGTGAAAGCATGAAACTATGATACTCATTAGGTTGACAGGAAAAAATCACACACCACATACTCAACTATAGATATTTGAAAATTTTTTTTTTTTAAAATTTTATGCTCAAGAATATCATGTTGTTGCATGTGTGCATTTTTCATATTTTTACAAGATTTTTATCTATTTTTAAAATTATATTTACAATTTTTTTTTCCCTCCTAAAATGTGCCATAGTTCCATGCTTTCACTTTGTTAAAAAAATTGAAAAATATAATGGAAATGGAGATCTATCACACTATATTAGGTCTTTCCATGCCTCACGTTTAGTCTTTGTTAATTATGATAAGTTGAACAAGATATTCCATAGAATCTTAAAATATTATATGATTGATTAATTTTATGCTTTTCTAAGTGGATCTATACATTCATTCATAATTCTAGTTGACAATTTCATAGCTCATTTTCAAATTAATATTTCAAGTGAATACAAAACACTAGGGGACAAAAAAGGGCCATTTTTAGGATTTTTTAATTCCTTACAAGGGGCGATCACCATTTATAAAATGTAACAACCTCTTTAAATTTAAAAAAACCCACATGAAAAATGGGTTGATAATGATTCTTAAAGGGTACGATATTTTAAGACCCAAAAATAATTTGAATAAAAGAAAGTCAAGATTTCTCATTTTTCATAATTTTATCACAATTAATAGTTATTGAGGAGAAAAATATAGAGGATGTGCATGTCAGGACCCCCTGATCTTCAAGAGCACAGTTGATTACCTTTGTATAAGCAACTAAACATGGAATTTAACCAACAGTAATAAGTAACTAGAAATTCAAAAATAACACAGAATATGAGAGACAATACCCAATTATATTAATACTCTTCCAGAAGGAAATACAACAAAGAAGATGCGACAATATTATTTACACTCCTCTAGGGCTCCCACACCTCTACGACGTACAATAGTAAATCTCTTCAAGAGTTCTCTCTCTCAATCATGGTCACAACAAACAACTCAAACATAGAGTTGTTCACCTCCAACCAGTCAGTATCACTACTACCAGTACCATCGAGTATACACACATACTCCAAGTCTGAGTACACAATGCACTCCAAGTAGATCTCTCATGAACTTGAAACAACCTGCAAATCAAATTGATCTTACTTACCATGTAGATCTGTCTACACCCTGAAGAACTCTTGTCCTTGCCTCACCAAGTCCTTATGATTCTCCAAACCAGTACCCCGGTGGATCTTCTACTAGTTCTTGCTATCCCACAGATCTACTTGATCATACACATTCGGCACCCCTATGGAACTAGGATGAGCTATCCTTGCTCTCTTTCTTTAGAAGGAGCTAACCTAACTCTCTCACTCTAGCACACTTTACAATACAGCCCATGGGTCTATTAAATAGCTCCCATACAAAAAATAATTAGACATCTAATTACAATAATTAGAACCACAAATTCAAGACTAAAATTAGTCTTCTTCATGTAAATCAACTGTTCATCCAAAAATAGACTAGTTCCAGAGACACATGCAAATGCATGCACACACAGGCTACTGACGTCGGTTCCTGTCTGACCGATGTCGGCCGACCCATAACTGATGTTGGTTACAGTAACACTAAAGATGAACAACGTCAGTTGATCAGATCGACGTCAGTTGCCTGCAACTCAGCAACCTCCTTCTGTTTGCATCTGGGTGAAGCTTTTAGCTCCACAACCTAACAATCTCCCACTTGGAGATAAATAGCTGCACCTATACCTATACCTGTACATCATCTAATTTGTTTCCTGGCTTGTATCCCTCTTCAAGCTCAATCTTGAAGACCAACCACCATAAAACCTATGGTGCTCCACCTGTCATCCAAGTAACCTGCCGCATCCGAACCTACATACCCATGTAGAGAAGTCTCTGACCTTGCATAGCATGAATCCCTACTACTGGTCCCTCTCAGATACCTGAGAACCCATTGAACTGCTCTCCAGTGCTTCTTTCCCAAATTAGCCACAAACTTTCTGACAGCACCCACTACTTGGGCAAACTCAAGTCTAGTACACATGTACTTAACCTCATCATGTGAATTGGGACACTATTCTGTGAACTATCCATCCATAGGTGTGCTAACTGGTTCTACATCCTACATCTTGAACCATGCCACTACCTTATTCACACAATCATCTAGAGACAAAATCAACCTGTGACCTTCCATGTCTCTAGAAAAACTCATGCCAAAGAATTTTGCTGCTCCCAAATTCTTCATGACATACCACTAAACTAACTTTACCCTTAGCTCAGCAAATCCCTGGATGTATCAACCTAAAACAAGCACATCATCCACATACAGTAATAAGATAATGTCATGACCATTATCCACCTGGTAAAAACAAACACAGTGATTACAATGACATTGACTAAAGCCATGGTTTGTCATAAACCCGTCAAACCTGTACCACTATCTTGGAGCATGCTCAAGACCATATGACCTGGCCTTCTATCTCATGTGTCCATCCTCTCTCTTATTTAACCAAGGAATCCATTCATCTTTCAGTGCTTTCTTTTTGGTTGGCAACTCTACCAAATCTCCCATTTGGTTCTGCATCCTAGGAATCAAATTCCTCATTCATGCCATGCTCCCACTGTTTCCTGGATCCTTCCTACTCTGCAGTGAGCAACTAGTATAAAGAAGGGGAATACTGAATTTGAGGCTTACTTATACTTTCAGTCCTCCATATGGGCATTTGAGACCCCTTGACAGCTTGCTGTCTGCCCAAAATCCATTTCCTCATCAACCTTGGTCTGCACCTGACCGATGTTGAATCCACCTGATTGCTGACGCTGATTCCTTGACTGACGTCGGTGTCCACTTGGTCATCGACGTTGATTCCATGACTGATGCTGATATCTACCTACTCGAAACCACCAAATTCTTTAGTCTGCCCATGACCAATGTTGGTACCTGTCTGTTTGACGTCAGTTTCTCCTGACCGACGCCGGTAACTGTGTTCTCTTGTGAGTGATGACTTTTTACTCGTGAGCTCTCTTTGGATCAAAACCTTGTCCAAACTGCCCTACTCAAAATTATTTAGCCCCATCTGCTGATCTCTATCTATCATCTCCTCCATAAACACCAAGGCTTTCGAGTTCTTAAGTTTGTCAAGCACATCTGACTTCCTCTTAAGAACATGCATCTCCTTCTTTCTCATGTGACCAAGCCTACAAAGCCACGTCTTCGCAACAGAAGAAGAATCAATAATACAAGTAGGTAGATAAAGAGTACCTACTTTCTTACCACCAGCTAATTCAAGTGCATCCACTGTGAGAGTTCCTATGCATCTCTCATCACCCAAATTTTTTGAAGAAATTAGCCTCATCCTCAGAACTGGGACCTGCATGACATCCTTTAACACCCATGTGTTGGCCGTCTGCAATTTCAGCCGCACTTCCCCTTTGCCAATACTTTGACAAGGCTCACCAACCCCTAAATAAATCTTTCCAAAGTCTCCATGGACCTTAACATGGAAAAATACTCTATTTGGGGCTGCATGGAAAGAGGCAATAGAATCTATAAACCAAGATTCTACTTTATCCAAGGAACATACTAGAACAACCAGTGCAACAATACCTGCAACACATGCTCCTTTATTTCCTTCATGCTGATCTGCTACCAACCATCAATCTTTGTTTACCTGCTCTTTCTTTCCATAACACCATAATTGATCATTCTTGCTTTTGAATTCCTCCATACTTTCTTCTGCCATTGCTATACTCTCACTCAATCAGAAACACCTGAGAGTGACCTATAATCAACACACTTAACAAGCTTTACCACTTGTTAGTGAACCTAACTCTGATACCAATTGTAAGTGGTATCAAGCTCTGAACCAGCACCCTAGCTCTGATACCAATTATAAGTGGTATCAAACTCTGAACCAACACCCTGGCTCTGATACCAATTGTCAGGACCCCCTGCTCTTCAAGAGCACAGTTGATTACATTTGTATAAGCAACTAAACATGGAATTTAACCAGAAGTAACAAGTAACTAAAAATTTAAAAATAACATAGAATATGAGAGACAATACCCAATTATATTAATACTCTTTGAGAAGGAAATACAACAAAGAAGATGCCACAATCTTCTTTAGACTCCTCTAGGGCTCTCACACCTCTGGGGCATACAACAGTAAATCTCTTCAAGATTTCTCTCTCTCAATCATGGTCATAATAAACAACTCAAACACAGAGTTGTTGTTCACCTCCAACTAGTCAGTATCACTACTGCTAGTACCATCGAGTATACACACATACTCCAAGTCTGAGTACACAATGCACTCCAAGTAGATCTCTCATAAACTTGAAACAACCTATAAATCAAACTGATCTTACTTACCATGTAGATCTCTCTACACCCTAAAGAACCCTTGTCCTTGCCTCACCAAGTCCTTATGATTCTCCAAACCAGTACCCTGGTGGATCTTCTACCAGATCTTGCTATCTCGCAGATCTACCTGATCATACACACTCAACACCCCTATGGAACTAGGAGGAGATATCCTTGCTCTCTTTCTTCAGAAGGAGCTAACCTTGCTCTCTCACTCTAGCACACTTTACAATATAGCCCATGGGTCTATTAAATAGCTCCCATACAAACAATAATTAGACATCTAATTACAATAATTAGAACCGCAGCTTCAAGACTAAAATTAGACTTCTTCATGCAAACCAACTATTCGTCTAAAAATAGACCAGTTCTAGAGACGCATGCACACATAGGCTATCGACGTCGGTTCTTGTTTGATCGATGTCGGCCGACCCATAACTGACGTTGGTTACTGTAATACTGAAGATGACCGATGTCAGTTGATCAAATCGACGTCAGTTGCTTGCAACTCAGCAACCTCCTTCTATTTGCATATGGGTGAAGCTTTTAGCTCCATAACCTAATAGTGCATGCTTTGTTTTAAAAATTCATCTCCAAAATTTTACAACACGCATCCACACTTGCATCATGCTCCTAGGTATGCTATTTTTTTCCTTAGTGCATTCTTAGGGTTTGTAATAATATTTTTTATCATACATTTTTTATAATAAGCACAAGGCAAGGGGGAATTCAAATTCAAATTAAAATTATCTCATGAAAGCCATAAAATACCTAATATATTTTTTTATTTTTTATGATTTTATATTCTTTATTTTATGGACCCATTTCCTGAAGAAAATCTTCTACAAAATCTTGATGAAAATCCCCAACATTTTAACTTCACAAAGGAATAAGCATAATTATATCAACAAATTAATTCAAATTGGAAAAAAATAGAAATTATCATTTTTAGTTTGCATGAATATTCAAAAAATAGTGCACACAATTCACTTGATGATACTTGGAGGTTGTTTATAGCAAAGAGGGAAATGCCAGTTTCTAACTTGATGAAATGTTACTGTTGGCATCTTAGGTTGCACCCTAGTTGAGAAAGGGATTGTTCAAGTCCTCTTAATCAAACCTAATCCAACATGGGATTGACCCTAGGCTGTGGGTCACCTAAACTTGGGTCAGACCTCCAGAGAAGGCTGACTTCCTTTTAGATCCATCACATAAACTAGACCTAAGCTAGCTCTTGCTTGGAAAAGGGAGAGAGATTGACAATAATTCATAAAATCATGTAAAAGTAAGGTGATAAACCAAATGTTTTGATCCTTATACTTACACAAGAAAAACTATAGGACATATTAAAGACTTATAGACATCACTCCAATCACTCTTGATCAACTTCCACCTAAGTATTTCACATAAAGGCATTGACTAGCTATCAACCTGGCATGGGAGGGTGGTTGTCCCCTTCCAAACTAACCAATAGACTATACATGCACTTAGAATGACTTGTGAGAACCAAAAAAACACTATATGAAGGTGAGAAAACTCAAATAGAGGCAAGGAAAACTTACATTCACTTAGCCACATCAATGAATTCATAAGACACACTTCGACTCAACTTGCAAAATGGAGGAATTCAATATTTTATTGCATCAAATAGGTGTTATAGTAAAAAACTTGGTAGAGTCTAGTCATGCCAAAGAGAGGGATCATTTTGAAGCCTTAAAATCCTATATTTAAAGCATAATGGGATGAGAGATATGGGGATCATGCCTAGAAGGATGGAGAAGGGTGTATAATGGCCACGATTTCCAATCATTTTGGCATTAATATCATTAGAAAAGATCATAATGCCTAAGATTAATTCTAGAAGGTGGCTATAACAACCATATCAATCCTTTTTAATCTATTTATATATTTAATTGATGATACTTATGATTACAATGGTGGGATCAAGTCATTTGAAAGCTAAGTTTTGATATTGAAGTAGTTACAATATCTGGATCAATCTATTGTGATCTTGTTCTGATGTGGATTGTTCCTTACTAGTTCATATTTTTCATGTAAGAATGGAGAAATGGGTTATAATCATGATGATAAATTTGGTGAAAAACCCATCAAAATTTATTTGTCTACCTCCATGGCATCTACTTGAAATATTTGCTCTAGTTTGTGATAGATACCAAACTCACTTTACAAACAAAGATTCATTGAGGCATTCGTCTATACAAAGTAATCAGATGTCTTGAATGAGATAATACATGTTTATACCCCTTTTACTCTTTAAGGAATTGTTACACTATATCTTAAGCCTGTATTTAGTCTTTGATAATCCATCCATGCAATATTATACTCTTTCTAGCTTTGCAACCAAATCTTCTTTCCTGATCTTCCTTATGATGCTTGAAACCCTTACTAGCTTCTCAAGCCTTAATGGAGCTTTAGGTATTCAATCTATAGTATGCATCTATCTGAAGCTTCCAATAAGTTTAAACACATGTTATTTAATGTATCTAACATGTTTCAATCCTCATATAATATATAAGACTCTAAGATATTGAATTTTGTCTCTAAACTCCTTACCTTGTTCAAAAGCTTATAGGTCTTATTAGGCCTAATTGTGCCTCCAATAGGTCAAAATAATTATTATCCCCTTCTTAAATCTGAAACAAACTTTATTAATTTCTTTAAAACATAATAAATATGATACAAGCCTTATACCAAGTTATAGCACTCAAAAGTAAGGAAAACTCAACTTTGACTTTTTGACAATTTTTGAAAAATGAGCACCTACAGGCAGATAAAAACACAGTCATATATATATATGAAAATATATAGCTCCTTTTAGCATGAAAACAATTGGATTAAATCAAAAATAATTTTATCTAACTTTTCCAAAAATAATCAATTCATTTGGATTAGTATTTTAGGAGTTATGGCCTTTTTAGTGACCAAAATCTGAGTTTTGGTTTACACAGAAAATAGGGAGGCCGAGAGCTTTTAATTGATTTTTCATAGAGCTCATTGACTTTTTTTTTATATTATACCACCTAGAATAGGATCTCAACTCACTCCTCTAACATCTCCAATAGCTAATTTTCTTCCATACAACATTTTACATGTGCAAAAACACCACTGTATATGACTGTACATACAAAAATCAAAAATTTCAAGGGTTTCAAGAACTCAGTCTATGTCTTAAGCTTGAAATCAATTCAAGAACACTTGGATCACGTCTAATAAGATTAAATTAATTTTTAAATACAAACAATTTGAACACAAAACCCCTTTATTCACAATAAAGAAATTCTAAAAACATACACAGACTTCTGCCAAAGTGTTGGCAAACTGGAGATCTCTCCTTTTTTTTACAATGGAAAAATGTTGCCTTTTAGGCTTGTGGATGGTATTGTATGCCTAAATATTTCTAGGATAGATTAAAATAAAGTTTTTGAAGTCTTATACAAGTTTAGAATGCTCCAATTTTTCTCAAGATTCTCTCCAACCACTTAGACACAAGATAGCAAATTTTGACCCTATTCTCATGGACTACTTGTTACATTTACTCTTTCTAGATTTCAAGATGACCATGACCTCCAATAAGTTCTATAAGACCATTTTATACATTTCACACTCCTATGGACCTATCACAACTCATATAACTCTCAAACCATTACAATTTTTTTTAATGTAATTACATAAGGAACATTTGAAAATTCAAATCTAGTTTTGGAGGGAAACTCTCCAAAGGACTTGAATGACTTAAAACAAACTTATAATGCCTCAATAATGGCTTATTATTAATTAATATACCTCCTATGCTCTTGAAAACATAAATTTTACATGCATATGGTGATGCTCCTGCATCATACTTCCAAGGGTGAAAGATTTCCATAAACTCCTGTTTATGAGCCCTTATTTTCAGAGTTACAAGTGAGTTTTCCTTGTCTCTTCTTCTTCAACTAGTCTCTCATATAGATGTACATGTTCAAGAGCACCACATTTTGTTATTTTCTTGGAATTATTGTTCATTCCTGCACATGATGCAAAGCCATTTTCAAAATCAGTGGTTTTCTCAAACCAATCTTTCTTCTTTCTTTTGTTTCTATTTTTCTTCTTGTATTTCCTTCTTCTCATCTCTTTCTGAGCTACAATCTTCCATGTCCATGTTTCATCTTCATATGTGTCTCCAAATTTTTCTTTGACTTCTTGTTTCATCAGTGCATCCATTGAGTTATGGTTATCATTTACTTCAACAACTTCCATACCTGCATTCAAAACATCAAAAGCAACCTTAGTAGAAAAAACTTGAGGCCATGAGGCCCCTTGATTGTCTTCATGCTGTTCTTCTTTGTCCAAATATTCCCTCACCATATTTCTTTGTTCTTTCCTCAATTCATTTTCCATCTGATCAATGGGCCACCATGTTGATATGTGCATCTACACAACTCTCTTGGAGGATTCAACAACTCTTCTATCCTCTTCAACTCTTCACTCAACACAAGCTCATCCAAATCTTCATGTCCTATATCAAACTTAGGACCAAATTGTATTTCATCCTCTATAAAAACATTCATCCACTCTATGGTTTATTCATACAAGTCAACTTCTTCATCAACATCAATATACTTATCAAAAACAATAGGAACACTATTACCTTGTCTCTCCTTGTTCTTTTCAAACATGTGAACTGATTTCACATCTCCACTTTCATCATCCATCCTCTTGGAACTCTCTCCTTGCTGCACATTAGGTTTCATAGATATTTTCCATTCCTCATTTTCCATAAAAATATCATTAAATGATTCAAAAAAATCATTATTCCATTAATTTCAAGCAATTGACTTACCTTTCATCTTTGTATCCTCATGATCTACCTCATTATTCTTTGAGAAGTTTTATTTCTCACCTTTAGCCATCCATACCTTCTTCATAGCTTTATGATGACACTTGTTCAATTCACCAACCAATTTCTGCTCTTTGACATCTTCATGTTGTCTTGTTTGATAGCTGGCCTTGCTCACTTTGCATTCTACCTCTTCCTTCATGCTTTGTATTTGCTTCTTGCTTGAGTCATCATCTTGATTGAGCTTTGTGTCTTTCATTACATTTTCTGATCCCTTGAGCCATTTTGGTACCACATAGCCATGGTCTATTGCTGGATTTGAAGGCTTTTTATTGATCTTATTCATCTCCATCTGTACATCATTAGTCTTACTCTTATATGCATGTGAAAAATTAGAATTTGAACTTATTTTTACCTTTTCAATGACTTGATGTTTAGCCATACTTTTCCTCATAATTTCCTTGCTTGCATTCACTTTTTTTAGGTGTGTTTCCTTCCTTTTTTCCATTGGAATGTTTTGCAAGTCATCATAGTATTCTATACCCTCTTCTTCATTGGCATGATGGACTTCCACTACTTTCTTGTGGAATTTTGCAACCTGT
Organism: Torreya grandis; assembly: GCA_037957365.1. Classification (NCBI taxonomy): domain Eukaryota; kingdom Viridiplantae; phylum Streptophyta; class Pinopsida; order Cupressales; family Taxaceae; genus Torreya; species Torreya grandis. The sequence goes on from JARHVA010003587.1 coordinate 645,074, forward strand.
TCAATAGCTGTTCCATAATTAAGTGGATGAGAAAAATCAATACTATAATTCACCTTTACCTCCTTGATGGGCTGCTTCATGGTTTTCTTCATTTGCATAGCTTCTTTGATTGTACTATCCTCTTTTGTGCATAGTTTTTCACTTGCTTCTTCAAGGTACTCCATGGCATCATGGAATGAAATTTCCTCCTCCATCTCAACATTTTCTTGTACAAGGTCTCCAACATCTTTCTCATGCATTTGACAATGCATTCCCTCTTCTTGGTATATAGCAACAATATCCTCTCTCATGTTTGCACATTATTTTATGTGCTTGGTTGCTTTTATTGCCCCAATCTCTTCACTTTTTGAGGCCTTTCTCTTGACCTTCTTCAAAAGGCTGCTCATACTTGCATTTACCCACTCAAAGACAATATTAGAAATAAAAACAAGAGACCATAATGTCTCCATGAGTGCTCTCTTAATGGACATTCTCATCTTTCCAAGTGCTCTTCTTGGGATTTCACTTTCTCTTTATTCTTTTTCTTTATTCTCCACAATGAGAACCCTCTTCACAACTTATTTCCCATCTTGTTGCTCACTTGGCAACCTACTTACATTCTTGATTCTGTGGGCTTCAATCCTTATGGCAATCTTCTTTTGCCCTCTTCTCCTCTTCACTAGGAGATCAATTGGCCATTTCAACCTTTTCTTTATTGGCCATACCCACACTTTCTCATTTGATTGCATCCCAGACTCAAAAATGCTTTTAATCTTAGCTAAATCTTTCCACAAACTAGTAATCTCTTTATCAAAGTCAACATTAGTCATATCTTTTTGCTTTGGGGTGCTTGTTTTCTTCTTGTTACTCTCATGTACCTTGCTGCTCTGCTCTTTTCTCAGCAATATTTCTATTTCTAATATCTTCACCCAAGTCTTTTACACCTTGGTCTTTTGGTCACTTCAGGTCTTCACCTAGGTCTTTTTCACCCTAGTCTTTTGGTCCACTTGTCTCACCCAAGCCTTTCTCCTTGACTGGTCTTTTGACAATCTCCTTGATCTCACCTAGGCCTTTTGCATCCTAGTCTTTTGATCCTTTTCTCAATCCTACAACAAATTATTAGCAAACATGATCAATTACCAAATCCAAAGAGTTTTCAAGATCTAATACCAAAAATGATAGATACCAAACTCACTTTACAAACAAAGATTCATTGAGGCATTCGTCTATACAAAGTAATCAGTTGTCTTGAATGAGATAATACATGTTTATACCCCTTTTACTCTTCAAGGAAGTGTTACACTATATATTAAGCCTATATTTAGTCTTTGATAATCCATCCATGCAATATTATACTCTTTCTAGCTCTGCAACCAAATCTTCTTTCCTGATCTTCCTTATGATGCTTGAAACCCTTACTAGCTTCTCAAGCCTTAATGGAGCTTTAGGTATTCAATCTATAGTATGAATCTATCTGAAGCTTCCAATAAGTTTAAACACATGTGATTAAATTTATATAACATTTTTCAATCTTCATATAATATATAAGACTCTAAGATATTGAATTTTGTCTCTAAACTCCTTACCTTGTTCAAAAGCTTGTAGGTCTTATTAGGCCTAATTGTGCCTCCAATAGGTCAAAATAATTATTATCCAATTATTCAATATGAAATAGACTTTATTAAGGCATTTAAAACATAATAAATATGATCCAAGCCTTATACCAAGTTATAGCACTCAAAAGTAAGGAAAACTCAACTTTGACTTTTTGACAATTTTTGAAAAATGAGCACCTACAGGCAGATAAAAACACAATCATATATATCTGAAAATATATAGCTCCTTTTGGCATGAAAACACTTGGATTAAATCAAAAATAATTTTATCTAAATTTTCCAAAAATAATCAAGTCATTTGGATTAGTATTTTAGGAGTTATGGCCTTTTTAGTGACCAAAATCTGATTTTTGGTTTACACAGAAAATAGGGAGGCCGAGAACTTTTAATTGATTTTTCATAGAGCTCGTTGAATTTATTTTTATAGTATACCACCTATAATAGGAGCTCAACTCACTCCTCTAACATATCCAATAGCTAATTTTCTTCCATACAACATTTTACATGTGCAAAAACACCACTGTATATGACTGTACATACAAAAATCAGAAATTTCAAGGGTTTCAAGAACTCAGTCTATGTCTTAAGCTTGAAATCAATTAAATAAAACTTGGATCACGTATAATAAGATGAAATTAATTTTTAAATACAAAAAATTTGAACACAAAACCCCTTTATTCACAATAAAGAAATTCTAAAAACATACACAAACTTCTGCCAAAGTGTTGGCAGACTGGAGATCTCTCCTTTTTTTTTACAATGGAAAAATGTTGCCTTTTAGGCTTGTGGATGGTCTTGTATGCCTCCATCTTGATAGGATAGATTCAAATCAAGTTTTTGAAGTCTTATACAAGTTTAGAATGCTCCAATTTTTCTCAAGATTCTCTCCAACCACTTAGACACAAGATAGCAAATTTTGACCCTATTCTCATGGACTACTTGTTACATTTACTCTTTCTAGATTTCAAGATGACCATGACATTAAATAAGTTATATAAGACCATTTTATACATTTCACACTCCTATGGACCTATCACAACTCATATAACTCTCAAACCATTACAATTTTTTTAAATGTAATTACATAAGGAACATTTGAAAATTCAAATCTAGTTTTGGAGGGAACTCTCCAAAGGCCTTGAATGACGTAAAACAAACTTATAATGCCTCAATAATGGCTTATTATGAATTAATATACCTCATATGCTATTTAAAACATAAATTTTACATGCATATGGTGATGCTCCTACATCAGTTTGCCCTCGACCACAATTATTTTTTATGAAGTCCCTAGCTTTCAACTTTTAATTTTGACCATTGATATTGATTTGGGATTCTCATATTGTTCCATATATTAGATCCACATTCATTCCTAGTATTTGATATCAATTTTTGTTGGTTCCCTTACTTGCACCATGTGGTTTCCTCACATTCATCTTAAGCTTGTTGACTTCTTGACCTCATGCTTATTATCAATCTCTCTGGAGTGATTGAATGCATGTCATTGATCTCCTTCTACTTGATCAAACATTCACCATTGATCTGATAAGTTATTGAAATCATTCCACTTGTAATCCCCTTACTTGATCTTGAGATCCTTTGACTTGACCCATATCGCACCATTGAATCTTAGATGTATGATCGGACGTGTATTATTGAATCTTTGGGACCCACTAGCTTTGTCAATCACCATGTGCCATATATATTTTAATTGAGTTTCTAAGATATTAAAATATGTCAGCTTCATGTTCATCCTTATAAAATTTTGATTTAAGTGGCTATTTGTCAAAGCTTAAACTTGACATCAATGTGCATGTCTCAGACCGCTTGTTCAACTTTAAAGACCTATATCTTGAGATAGCAAGCTCATCAAGATACCAAATCTATAGAACTTGATTTAGGCATGAATAAATTTATGTCCATGTAATATTTTATCTTGAGAGGCTTTCCAAGGTGTATATATCAAATATGCAACTAGATTGACTTGTTTATTCATAAAAAATGTGTTATGATGGTTTGGTTGTCTAAGATCAACAAATTCACACTTTAAGATTGCTTAAAGTGTTTCAAAAGCCTAAAAACACTATGTGATCTCCTCTTGAAGTCCATATGTTCCTTATGACATTGGATCACTCTTCAATCAGGACCCTGTTCAACGCTTTATTCTATTTTAGGCAATTTTGGTATGTAGGCTGAATTTGGCCAACATATTTGGTGACTTAGCTAAGCAACATGCCTATTATACTTGAGAACTTAGACCATTTACATGACCCTTGGATTCACCAACAATGATTAATGTGATCCATGACTTCAATAAACCTTTGAGCTTGTAAATACAATAAATTCTACCAAAATAGGAAAGGAAACAAACAAAATAGGGAAGCTAACTAAATAAAGCAGAAGTAAACAAAATAATGTGCTAGGAATATACTTGGAGGAAATACAAAACAAACTATGTATAGGGAACTCAACCTTTATTAGTAATGTTTCAAGTGTATCCCATTAACTGAGATATGAAACTCCTCACCATCCATCCTTGCAAGTTGGAAGACATTATGGGATTTGCAGTTAGAGATTATGTATGGACCACTATAAAGAGATTAAAACTTTGTATGCCTTCTTGGATTAGCTCTGTCCTCATCCCACTTGAGGACCAAATCTCCTTTGTCAAAATATCTCTTCACTTTTGCTTGATGACTTTTTATGGCTAGCATGGACTAATGTCTTATCTCTTCCAACTCCATAAGTTTAACATATCTAATCTCCATAGGTTCATTCTCTAACAACACAAGTTGATGCAACAGTTCTAGGGCAAAAAATTCAAGAGAAATAGGTATTCCTGCTTCCTTACCATATACTATCTTGTAGGGTGAGTTACATATTGACTTCTTGTAGGTGATCCTATCATCCCATAGAGTTGAATTCAATTTGAGATGACATTACCTTTGATTACATTTAATGGTTCTTTTTAGGATCTTCAACAAGTTGTTAGTAGTGGACTTAGTAAGGCTATTGCCTTGGGAATAGTAGTTTGATGAAGTGCTGAGAAAGACACTATGTTAAACTACCCATTATCTAATTTTAAAACCACAAAGGCCATAACATTATCATAAATTATAGTTTAAGGACTTCAAACCTAGTAAGTAGACCTTCATAGAAATCTAGAACATTGGTCTCATTTGCTTCCTTCAATGCCACTGCTTCTATCCATCTAGTGAAGTAATCTATAATAGTCAATATCTATTTATGCCCTAAGCTTGAAAGAGGATTAATGAGGACAATAAAGTCCAATCCCCATTGGATAAAGGGCTGATCCACCACAATTGGTTTGAGAGGTAAGGCTTCAAGTTTTACCTTTCCAACAAATATAGCACATTGTTTGTATTTCCTAACCCATGCATGATAATCACGGATAATACTTAGCCAATAATATCCATCTCTCATGATCTTATGGGTTGTAGTCCTTACTAAGTAATGTCCTCTACCATTTCCATCATGGAACTCTTCAAGTAGTCTTTCCATTTCATGTGGGTCAATGCATCTTAATAACATACCACTAATGCCCTTCTTGAGCAAAACACCATCGACAAGAAGGAAAGGAATGGAATGTAATATAAAATACCTTATTATTGAAGGAGTTAGATGAGAGAAATTAAGACCATCTTGAAAATACTTTAACAAATCATGATATGAGATAGAAGGTAAGGCATGATTAGTTGTCACCTCTTCATCAATTGACATCATGACCACCTCATTGGCCTCTTAAAAGTCTTGGGATAGATGCTCACAAATTAATTTGCCTCTAATAAAATTTCTAACTTTTATCTCCATATCATACTCTATTACCTTTATTATCCAACCAACTCTTTTATCATTTATGTCCTTGTTCAACAAAAACTCCTTAACACTTGGATGTGCAACCATTAGGTGTATCATATTATTAGACACCAAGTATCTAACTTATTGAAAGACCTTATGACTAAAAGTATATGTTTTTAAACAAAAGATTACCTTGTTTCATATTCTTCCAAGCCTTGATTGAAGTAGGCTATTGGATGCTCTAAGGTGTCATGTTTCTACTACATAAAAATGCCTAAAATGGTGTCAATGTTAGCATAGGTGTATAAAATAAATTCCCTTGAGAAATCTGGGTTCATGAGCATAGGAGCACTATCCACGAATTTCTTAATTTCCTCAAAAATCCTTACTTTTTCCTTATACTAGCTAAATCTCTGATTCTTCTTTAGCATGGATGTAAGTGGCTTAGCTAAAGTGGCAAAATTTGAGATGTATCTTCTAATAAAATTGATCTCCTCTAAGAAACTTTGTAAAGCTCTTTTGTTCTTGGATAAGGAAAGTACAAGAATTGAAGCTATTTTTTTAGGATCTATGCTTAAACCATGCTTTAAAACTATATGTCCAAAGAGTTTACCTTTAAGAACTGAGAAGACACACTTTTTGGATTTAAGGATACCCCAAATTGACTACACCTTTTAAACACTTGCTGAAGGTGAACTATGTGCTCACTTGCATCCTTTGAGAACACTATTACATCATCTAAATAGACTAACATATATTTGTTAAGAAGGCCCTAGAATGGCATATCCATGGCTCTCTAAAATTTTTCTTTAGCTTTGGATAGACCAAAGGGAATATTTTTATATGCAAATGTCCCCCACTTTGTGGTGAATGCTGTCTTGAATTTGTCTTCTTCCTTGACCAAAATATAGTTGTAACCACTATAGCCATCCAACAAGGAGAACCTCTCTGAACTTGAAACCAACAATAAAATCTATTCCATAGATGGAAGTGGATATTGGTCTTTAAGGGAGGCCTTATTCAAGTCATGAAAGTCAACACATAGTCTAATTTCACCATTAATTTTCCATATTGGGATAATGTTTGCCACTCAAGTTGAGTGCTTGATTGGAAATATAATAGCTAACTCAATAATTTTATGAAGCTCAACTCTCATCAAAGGCTCAAGATTAGGATTAATAGGCCTTTATCTTTGTTTTATTGGTTTATTTTCATCTTCTAGGTCAATGGTGTGTTGATATAGACTTGGGTCAAATCCACTGAGATCACTATATTTTCATGCAAATACATCAACAAAACTTACACATAAATCAATGAAAGCTTCATTTTCTAAATAAGTGCATACCTTACCTAGCTTTAGATTCTTATCAAGTGAAACTTCCATATTGGCATAGTGTTCTTCCTTTGTTTACAAAGATGAATTTTCTTTCCTCAGCTAATAATCACCATTGAATATGTTTTCAAGTGTGACCAATCCTTTGGGAAAATTATTTGCTTTTAGTTACACAATATGATCACCATACTACTACAAGTATTTTAACTAAATTTTTAAGGAAAACTTAGCTTCCTCTTGTAATAATCTAAAAATATAATTGTCATCTTCAAATACTTGCCAATTATCATTGTTATCTGAAATAGAAGGCCTTACAAGCACCTTAATGTGTGACTAGACCTTTTCACTTCTTACATCAGCTGGGATATTAAATTATGCCCCAATGACAGCCAACCTATCTACATATTTAATTTCATCTCTTGGTATTGACTAAATGTTGAAGGCCTAAAATTTTTCAAGTCCCATACCCTATGCTTATAAGATTTAAGTATTGGGTTCTCTCATACATTAATAAATCTCAGTTGGTCAACTACAAGTTCACTATCACCAAAGACTTATAAGGTGTTGAATTTCATCTTCTTGGCCCATTGTAAACCATGAACTAGTGCCTCATATTTTGTAGCATTATAAAAAAACAAAATTAAAACTTAATAGATGAAAAGTAAATTTCCTTTGATAGAGAAATAAACATCATTCTAACCTTGGTACCATGCTTATTCCTTTACCCATCAAAGTATAATTTCCAAATATCATCACTAGACTCATTATCCTTCATCAAGGTTGGAATTGGTGCATATTTCTCATGCAAGAAATAAACACCAAGTCCTTATTCTTAAATTAGATTATAAGGATCATATTAATGTGAGATAGAGGTCCACTCATCAAGAAAAAATCTATAATCCCATCTAAAAGGTGATTCGGTTTCCTCTACACTATCTTTTATCACCTCATCTGAGATGAGGCAATTGGTGTTCACAACACTTAGCATATATGGTTACAAATAGAACCATGCAATAGGTTAAAAATGTATGGTTACCTTGGTATCATACTTAGTCTTTAACATTAAATATCTACAATCAAATGATAAGTATCCTCTAATCTTTGAGGTAAAGTCCCTTGACAGATACATGGCAAAATAGGGAGGCAAGTCCATCACAACTACATCCTACTGAATGGTAACATTGGAGCAAGTATGTTGTGTCAAATTTATATCCTTAATGATGCCTACTATATTTTTTTGGGAACCATCCAATTTTAATACCCCTTTAACATTTGGTTCATAAAAAAGACCAAGTTTGTCTGTAATTTTCTTAGGCATGACAATGCTACTAGTTCCACTATCCACCATACAAATATGAACTAAACTATCACCAACTATCAAAAAGAGGTATAAGGGAGGAGTGTTACTTGAATTTACCTTAGATTTTTCCTCTTTTTCCATTTTTTTACATGTTGTACTTGATGCTTCATTAGTTGATCTAAATTAGTTAGGTCAACTCCTTGTTTCTTAACTAGTTCTGGAGACACCTTAAGAGTTGAAAGATTTTGGATGAGCATATATTTTTATCCTAGAATAGCTAGGGAATCCCAAATGTTAATGTTGACATTAAATTTCTTCATTTGATCCACTATACTGAATGAATCTTTTCTAACCTTTGGCTGCACCTTTTGAAGCACTAGTTGTTCACAAACTAGAGGTATTTGAGGGACCTTCTCGGCCTCTACATTTTATTTTTTTTGTGTTTTAGGGGTAGTAGGTTGATATTTGGTAATTTTAGAAACATAGGAGTAATTGAATCATTAGTCACATCTTGAGCCTCATCAATGGCTCTTCTCTTAGTTTTAGTTATAGTTGCAACTTGACCACTTGAACTACTAGTCTCACCTTCATGATTGAAGTTAACATAATCATCCATTTGCCAATTTACATTAATGGCATTAGTCTGATATTGAAATTGTTGAGCCTCTCCTTAGGGCACCAAATTTGTCTCTTTATAATGACCTCCTTGAAGAGAATTTTTTTTTGTGTCATTTGTGGCATAGTTATGTTTTATGATACCAAGGCTTGGTTCTGAACATCATTGAGGTTGAAGGGCTACCAATTTGAGTCATGCATAAAATTGTTTTGAGGTGGTGTGGGAATAATAAATTTTGATGTGGAAGGTGCATTAGGATCAAGATATGCATATATTTTAGTTTGAACTATGGCTCTTTATGATTGGTAGAGTGGTCTATTCTCTCTAAATCCTTGATGAGGAGGCCTTTGATCTCTAAAAGGTTGATAGGAGGTCTGATTCTATTATTAATAAGGTTTACCCTAGTATTACTATCTTTTGAGTTGAATTATTTCATTCCCAAAAGATTGTAATATAATTTTCAAATCTCCAATCTCACTAACTTAACTAGAAATAACTAAAACTTGAGGTTGGGGAGATGAAATAGGGGCTTATTATGAAATCTAAGGAGTTTGATGGGGTGGAAAAGATGGTAAATATAGGAATATAGGCATTGGGGTCCTAGGAGAAAGCTTACCAACTTGTATCAAATTATTTTATGCTCTTATGGCAACTTTATAAGCATTTGGCAAGGTATTACCACCCATTGATTGTATCATCACACTGATATCAAAACTAAAGGATTTAAAATAGTATAAGAATTCATATTATAGGGATGGTTTAATCACTATAGGAATCTTAGTCCATGTCTTTTGGAATCTGAGGTTAAAATTAGACATGAACTCATGGGGAGCTCTCTAAATGGTAGTTAGTTGCTTAACTAATGATAGGTGATTAGATTTATCTTCAAAATTCCTAAATAAGGCTTCAACTAACTCATTATAGGTATCAATAGAATTCAAAGAAGTATTTATATACCACTACAATGCTTTTCCTTTAAAGAAAGTAACAAGCAATCTGATAGCCAGATTATCTTGAATAACATTATGAATGGAGCAAAGGTTGGAAACATCTTGGATGTGCTCAATAGAAATTATTTGATGTTATCCTTAGAATAATGGGATAATATTAAGTGAAGACACAAGAATGACATTAAAATGGGCCAAATTTAGTGGACTACATCTATTGAATGAGATGAACACTTGATTCTTGACATCTATTTGGGTAGTGGGGATAGCACTGCTTAAGATAATAGGATGACTAGGAGATGAATATTTATTTTGGAGATAAGGTATTATCATATTAAATCTTGATCTCTTATATGAAATAATAGGTATCTCAATGAATTCAAGGGGAATACCTTTACCAGCTAACCTTGTAGTAACCTTTGGTATGAGAATGTTATCTGGATGGTACTATGAACTCTATAAATTTAAATATATTTATCTCCTAATGATGATGGATCTCCTTTTATATTGTAGATACTTATCCTTAGATCAAAATTTTATTTATCCCAAGGAGAATGTGTCCCACTAGGCATGCCAGAACTATTGGCATCCTAGGTTGCACCCTAGCTAAGAAGGGGATTGTTCATGTCCTCTTACTCAAACCTAGTCTAACATGGAACTGACCCTAGGTTGTGGGTCACCTAAACTTGGGTCAAACCTCCAGATAAGGCTGGATTACTTCTGGATCTATCACCTAAACTATACCTAAGCTAACTCTTACCTGGAAAAGGGAGAGAGATTGACAATAATTCATAAAAGCATGTAAAAATGAGGTGATGCACCAAATGTTTTGATCCTTATACTTGCACAAGACAAACTATAAGATGAATTCAAGATGATAAACATCACTCCATTTAATCTTTGATCAGCTTCCACATAAGTATTTCACACCAAGGCATTAACTAGTTATCGACCTAGCATGGAAGGGTAGTTATCCACTTCCAAAATGACCAACAGACTATACATGCACTTAGAATGACCTGTGAGAACTACCAAAACAATGAATGAAGGTGAAAAAATTTAGATAAAGGCAAGGAAAACATACATTCACTTATCCACATAAATGAATTCATAAGACACACTTTAACTTAGCTTGAAAAATGAAGGAATTCAATCTTTTATTGCATTAAATAGGTGTTACAGTACAAATATTGGTAGAGTCTAGTCATGCCAAAAAGAGGGATCATTTTCAAGACTTCAAAGCCTATATTTATAGTATAATGGTATGAGAGAGATGGGGATCATGCCTAGAAGGATTGTGAAGGGAACATAATGACCAAGATTTCCAATCATTTTGGCATTAATGTCATTAGAAAAGATCATAATGCCTAAGATTACTTCTGGAAGGTGGCCATAAAAACCATATCAATCCTTTTCAATATATTTTTGGCTTACATTGATTCTCCTTATGGTTAGAATGGTGGGATCAAGTCATTTGAAAGCTGAGTTCCAATGTTGTAGTAGTTATAATAGCTAGATTAATTTGTTTTGATCTTATTCTAGCATGGATTGCTCCCTATTGGTTCATATTTATGTGTAAGAATGGATAAAAGGGTCATAATCATGATGATAGATTTGGTGAGGAACCCATTAAAATTGATGTATCTACCTTTTTGGTATCCATTTAAAATATTTGTTTTGGTCATTATTGTTCTATATGAAGTCCTTGGCTTTTAACTTTTAATTTTAACCACCGATCTTGATCTAAGATTATCATATTATGCCATCTATAAATTGAAAATTCATTCACAAGATCTACTATCAGTCTTAGCTAGTTTTCACACTTGCACCATGTGGTAGTCTCACATTTGTCCTAAGCTTATGAATTCTCTACCTCATATGTACCATCGATATCCTTGGAGTGATTGAAAGTGCACTATTGATCTCATTCCACTTGATCGAATATGCATCATTGATCTAATAAGTCATCAATATCATGCCACTTGTCAGCCTCTTACTTGATCTTGAGATCCTCTGACTTGTTGACCCAGCTCACACCATTAGATCTTAGATGTATAATTGAATGCATGTCATTAGATATTTGGGACCCACTGGCTTCTCTATGACCATGCACCATATATATTCTAATTGAGATCCCATGATATTGACATCTATTAACTTCACATTCATCCTTAGAACATTTGAATTTAAATGGCTATTTACTGAAGCTTAAACTTAACGTCTGCGTGCATGTCCTAGACTGCTTATTGAACTTTGAATACCTATATATTAAGAGAAAAATCTCATAAAGATACAAAATTTGGAGAGCATGATTTAGGCATGAATAATTCATGTCCATGTAATATTTTGGCTTGAGAGGATTTCCAAGGTATAGATATCAAATGTGCAACCAGAATAACCCATTCATTCTTGCAAGACGTGTTGTGATGGTTTGGTTATCTAAGATCACTAAATTCACACTTAATCTTGACTAAAGTGTTTTAAACTATTTAAAATTCTATGTGATATCCTCTTAAATTCCATATGCTCCTTGTGACATTGGATTAATCTTCAATTGGGACCCTACTCAGCTCCTTATTTTAGATTGAGTAAATTTTGGTATGTAAGCCAAATTTGGCCAACAGTTACATCAAAGAAATTTATTGAAACATTATTATTTTGAAAAATTATCATATTAGGATATTAAAAATAAAAATATTAAAAAGAATAATACTGTGCTTTTTTTCAAATGTATAAAACCATTGAAACACCACTAATGAGTCACAAACACATTATCATTGATTGGTGTATTCATGTAGAGATTATTTTTGGGATAGGTGGTGGATGGTGTTTGATAAACCTCCATGTAATATCAATGAGGTTTCATCATAATTTTTGATAAATTTTTATAGTGAGTTTTTTCTCTAATAAATCTTAAACTATATTGACATGAAGGCATCCCAATGTAGGGGAGGCGAGTCCTCATGTAATAGACCTGGTGCCATGTATGATTGAAACAACCAAAACTATCCCCAAATAAATAAAACAATAATAACATATACTTCCATCCTTAAAATACTACATCATAATACATAGATAGACACTATTGCATCATTTAATAGTCTCACATAGGTCATGCTTGGCCATGGGATACATAAATGGAGGACTACATAGGCTACACATGGTAATAAATGTAGTAGTGTCTCTCCTACTATTTGTGTTTTATGAAATAACACAATTAGTAGGTATCCTACAATTCCTATACATCATTACATATCATGTGGGAGGAAGTGTACTAGACCACCTATACAATTTTAACATATAGGGATTACATCTACAAATCCAATAGGCACACCCACAAATACTATATACACATTTATACATGACACTATTATGCAATAATATATACCATATATAATTGTTTCAACACCTCAAAACACTAGTGTGAAACAATTTATGGCATCTATAGTTACTTCAACATCTTAGGACACAAGTACATAAATGTATTCTATTTACAATTACTTCAACACCTTAGGTCAACACACAACTAGATACACAAGACTTATCTTGTTCACCATACACATTCACACATGTAATTCATAATTATTAATTTATGTATCTAAAGGAATATTAGGTTTTTATTTTAATATGCTTAATTAATTAATATTTAATTTCTTTTATTTATTTCTTGTATAGATGATGACCAATATCATAGGTATCCCACATAGTTTATATTTTTTTGTTGAGGCTGGGATTAACATTGCATTACCCTACACTTAGGTTATGAAAATAAATTTTAAATTTGTTATATTATTTTAATATTTTGTATACATCATAGTTTTAGTGTGTTTTCTTGTTTGGCATTCCTATCTCATCTTTAAAGAGATAAATACATAAGAAGAGATAATGAGAGGGAGTGAGAGAGAATGAGAGGGACAAATAAATAGAGAGAACACTACATTATCACTATTTATCTCTTCATCTCTTTCTTTTTATATCTCCCTTTCATTCTCTCTCTCTCTCTCACACTCCTCATTATCACTATTTTTATCTCTTTCTATACCTCTCTACTTTCTATGTATATAGAAAGAGTAATTTTAATTTATCTTAAATAGGTTATGTAATTTTTATCTTTCATTTTTTTGTTTGTATAGATGATGACATATGATATTAATACCCCATCTAGACTTCAAAAATATTATGATAATGGTGCAATTATCAGTATAGTTCTATGTTATTCTCCATCTATTTTTATGTAGAAGGAAAAATTTAAATTTATCTTAATATATGTTTCATTTTAATTGATTCATAATTTATTTCTTTCATTTATTGATTTTACATATGATGAGAGATTATATGAGTACCTATCTTGGATCATTATAACCTAAAATTGAAACTGTTATTATCTCCCAATATTAAATTTTTACTTAACACCACTTGATTAAGAGAGAGATTCTGGTGAGAACACATACAAAAATTATCTTTTTAAAATTTTAGTAATGCTACCCTACATCATATTTATATTTATATGCACATCTATAACCCTATATGAATGTTCCATAGGATTTGTAATCATCGATATATTTGAGGGCACACATTTATAGGCAACTCTTTAGGTGGCATGCAGTGAGTCCACAATCAACTTGTTGTAAAATTTTAATCTTGTAAACTCTATTATTTTACATAGATCATTTTTTATTTTTGATAATGTGCAACCATAAAAAGTTTTTAAGGTTGTGTCATAGACATTTGATCTTTGACAAGGTGAGATGAGAGTATTTCCTTGTAATGATAAATCTAACACTCAAAGAGCTAGTTATAGTTCTAGGGATAGTTGTAGGTGAAATTTATTTTGTATTCATATATAGATAGTTTTTAATTCTTATATGGCCTAATTTTTATGCCTATATAGCCTACTTTTTATACCTATATGGTCCATTTTGTATGCCTATATGGTATATATTGTATGGTGATATGACCCATATTATATGCCATTATGACATAATTTGGATACACATACATACTATCTGACATATATATAAATCATACACTCTTATAATTTGTGTATAGATGTTTAAATTTTATATGTATATATTATTTTTTATTGTTATACATTATCATTCTTGAAATTATTAATAAATGAATATTTTTTCATAGCATGGCTATGCCAATGGATGAATAACTAATGTTTAGCTATCATGATTGTTGTTTAAAAACTATGTCTAGAAAAATTGTATAATTATGGCACACTTGGATCAGCTTGAGAAGTTATTTGTGATGGTATTTGTGACATGTATCTTGAAAACCAAAGAACTTTGGAAGATGATTGAAAATCATATAGACTAATTGTAATATTTTAAAGTTTCACATGGAAGTCCTATAAGCACCACCTATAGGTTTATTATCTATCTAACACCCTCATATATTCCTTATTAGCCTCTATATTTGAAACTTGTAGGTATCGAGATGCATTCCTTAAGAAAATCTTGTCATTTTAAAGGGGAAAATGAAATGAATTTCACGTAGCCATTGTAATGAAATTGTGAGTGGTAGAGATGAATCGTAAAATATTATAGTTATAAGGAGGATTATTCTAATCACCCCTAGAATATTATCTTCCTCTCAAGACAATGAATAAATGGCAACACATTTTTTCTCATAATAAAATATATTTAAGGGACTAAAATATGGTTAGTATAACACGTAATTTTTGATCCATGCACCCAATCGATGAACAATATTAAAAAAAATGTCTAGATGGGTATATAAATGAAATAATTTACTTCATCCATCCTTTTTTATCCCTTATAATTGAAACTTTCACATGTCTAGACACATACTTGAAGAAAATCTTATTCTTGAGGGGAAAAATGGAACAAACTTTGTGTAACCATTAAAGTGAAACTATGAGGTATAAATACAAATAGTAAGCCCATAAAATTTCATATGAGAGTCCTATAATCAGTTTATATATATTATATTCCACTCAATTTATATATATTATATTCCACTAAATACAATGAATAAATGATGGCACATTTTCTCTTATAGCAAAAACTTGCTCTAGGGACCAATAATTAGTCAATATAACATGCACAACTTTTGAACAATGTTACCAATCAACAAAATATATTTCTAGAGACATATGGATGGGTGTATGAATTAAATAATGGAATTAATACAACCTTAATCATACCTTGGACATAAAAATCACAAGAATCTAGATGCATCCTTGAAGAGAATCTTGTTGTTCTTAAGGGAAAAATAAAACAAACTTTGTGTAGTCATTGCATTAAAACTATGAGGGGTAGAGACAAACCATAAGGTCATAAAATTGCATTTGGAAGTTATATAGAAAATTAAAAAGGTTTATATTCCACTTAATAAAATAAATAAATGTCAGTATATTTTATCCTACAAAAAAACTTGCTTTAGTGACCAAAAGTTAGTATAATGCACAAATTTTGAACCATGTAGCCAATTGATGAACCATATTCAAAGACACATATATATGGGTGTATAAATGAAATAATTTAATTCATAATCCCTAATTTATCTATTTTAATTGAAACATTTAGGGTATCTAACACATCCTTAAAGAGAATCTTATCGTTCTTAAAGCAAAAAACATAACGAACTTTGTACAACTGTTACCATGAAACTATGAGGTGTAGTAATGAAGCATAAGGTCATATAGCTATGAAGGGAAGTATTATAAGCAAAAAATAAAGGATTATATTACACTTTATATGAGGAAGAAATAGTGGCACATTTTATCTTGTAGTGAAAACTTATTTTAGGGACCAAAAGTTGGTTAGTATAACACAAATTTTGAACCTGCACCCAATCGATGACCCATATTCACAAACACATCTATAGTGGAATATAAATGAAAAATTGAATTTATATGCCCTTTTCCCCCAAACATGAAAAATTTATGTGTCCAGATGCATCCCTGAAGAGAATGTTTTTGCTCTCAAGTGAAAAAATGGAACTAAATTTGCATAACCATTATAGTGAAACTGTGAGGGGTAGAAATAAACTATAAGCAAATAAAGTTTCATATGGGAGTAATTTAATAAACCTAAAAAGTATTATATTCTAATAAATATGAGGAATAAATGGTAGTTATCTCTCTCAACTAAAACATATTTTAGGGACAAAAATTTATTTAATATAAAATGCAAAATTTGAATTATGCCTAATCGATGAACTATATCTATAGACACATCCAAATGGGTGTATAAACATAATATTGTCATATATTTTCCATATTTTATCCCTTATATTAGAAAATTATAGGATACCATATGCATCCATTAATATAATATTCTTGTTATTAAGGGAAAAAAGGTACAGACTTTGTGTGACCATTGTAAGTAAACCATGAGGGATAAAGAAAAACTATAAGTTGATATCATTTAAAATGGGAGTCTTATAAGCACCCCTTTGAGGATTATATTCCACTAGAGATAAGTAATAAATGGTGGCATGTTTTTTTCTTGAAGATAAAACTTTATTTAGGGACCAAAAGTTGGATAATATAAGACACAAATTTTAAACTATGTGTGTTGAACATTGTCATTGATTGAAGGAGAGTTTATTGAGCATTGTTATTGAGCTTTGGTATTTATTGTTATCATTGATGTCAAAGGTTATTATGAAGTTGCATGATAATTTAATTGATGTCAATCTAATATCATTGATATATAAGGTTCTTATGAAGATGCTTTGTCTAAACCTTGTGAGAAGGTATTTGTAGGTGGTAAGATTAAATAAGTGAGCTCCAAAGAAGAAACTATGTACTCTAAAGATCTATGTAAGCAACATTGAAGATGATCTAAATGAGCTAAAAAGATGAGAATGATCTGAAGAGAAATTTTCAAATAATACCTAATAATTTTGAGCATGAGAGATATTTTTTGAGGTTATATCTGAGGTGTTGAGGACCTAAAAAATGATTGATATTTCAGCTCCAAAGATCTATATATGCAGCTCTAAAGTTACTATGTAGATATCCCAATTGAGATCCAAAAATATGTAAGTGGCTCTGAAGATGTTTTGTTGAAGTTATGTAGAATATTGAGTGTATAATATTTCTTGAGAATACACAAGAGACATTGGAACACAGGTGAGTTCCAAGGTGAAGTATACAAAGTGGCTAGAAGGTCAAATACAAGGCTTAATAAGACTTGCAGGTCAAGGCTTAGAAACCAAGAATAAAGATGGTGGATAGATTAGGTAACATGATCATATTCCATGACATGGGTGAGTAGGTGAACATTGAAAGAGGTGATTCAAGTTGTTTCAAGTATGTGCATGCACTTTTAGGACTTGGTTTGGAAAGAAAAGGCTTGAAAAGTATTTCAAGGTTCTCAAGTGCATAGAATGAAAAATAGTCTACCTGAGAAGGTTTTATCAGTGCTCATTGGAACATGAAATATTTATATGAGAACCTAATATATTTATGGTTTATGAGGAAGGGTTCTAGATCAAAATTTCAATCATTGGTTTTTGGAAATAGGAGCTAAGTTTTATGAATGATCGTTAAGACTGGAAGTTAGTCTAAACCCTCATAAAGCCTTGATATGGAGTTGATATTGAAGATATTATTATATAAAATATATCAGTTTGATATTTATATAAAAGTGATTAGAGGTTGAAGATAACTCTCCCTGAAATCTCCAGGTGTGATTGGTTCTCAGGTAAATGAGTAGACCATACAAAAAAGTGCCTAACCTTTAGAAATTTATTGTATAAGATAGAGTTGATTGAGTCAATAGTATTAAGTGGATCAAGATCAAAGTGTGATAATTTTAGATTATGTTCATGAATATTTATGGATAGGTTCTAGATATCAAATTTACAAAGTCAGTGATCAAAGTTGGTCAGTCATTGAATAGACCTAATGGTGTAGACAATGAAAAAATCAGACAAAAGTGAAAAGATGCTTCCTATATTTTCATGAAGGAGTGATGCATTAAAATGCATGATGATGTTTTTTAGGTCTTGAGTGATCTATCCATGATTTTTATAATATTTTAAGTTAGTAAAAATGGTTGAAACATTGAAGCCAAAATGGTTTATCTGGCCGAGTAGAGTCTGTGAGAGTGAAGGTCAGAAGATTGGTCTGTAAGACTAATGGTTTTTAGTAAATATCAAAATATTATTGATTGAAATTACTCTAAGGATGTTTCAAGATCCTACACATGCACTAAAATCTCTTGAAAATAATCAATCATATATTAGATATTCATGTTTCCTTGACTGTGTTTTGGAGTCAATTAACAGTTTGAAGTGAACATCTTGAAGAGGAGTATTTGATCCTATTTACCCTGAGTTGAAGAATTAGATGAAATTGGTGATGACCCTAAGGTCATGATAAATTTTTATATGTAATTTTTTTCCATGGTTGTTTGGAAAACTTGAGTATATATCTCAGTTTTTAATGCAAAGTTTTTGTAAATGCACAAGCCTTTTATAAGTAGTGATTTAAGTAAGGGTTCAAGTCATAGCTTGACCTAAAAGGTGGTATAGACCTAAAGTGAAGTTGGATAAGGGATATTGGAGTGTCATAAATTTTTTTCCTTCTATGTGAGGTTTTTGGATGACCTTCAAGAAGGATCAAAGGGTAACATGTTATTAAGAAGCCTATTAGGTCTCCATAAGCCTAAAAGAGGAGTAACGGCTAATTGATGTTTGGCCAACCTATTGTAGTGATTGATTCATGATTAAGGCATGTTATTTTAATATGAAAATAAATATTCATGGATGACCTAAGTGATTTGAATATAATCTGACCTAAAAGGATATGATCAAATTACTTATATAAAAGCAAGGTAATTAGGCCTATTTTGGGATGCTTAGAGGATGCTAAGTGTGGGTATGCTACAAGAGCAAGAATAGAAGAGGATAAGAAAATGATATAGATAATTTTTTATTATAATGAGATAATGTGAACCATTAGATAAATGTCATTAATATCTAATAGAGGTTATACATTAGAGGATCAAGGTTAGAAGACCTAATCAACCCAAGAAGAGGGTTAGTTGAGCAAAGAGGGTTGAAGATTAGTTTAAGAGGGATTGATAAGAATGAAGAGATGAAAGAGAAGATCATCATCTATTTATATAAGTAACAAGGTTTTTTAAAGGTGATTTAAAATTAGGTGGCTGAGTTAGTTTTGAGTCATCTAGGGGGTTGAAGCCTCCTTGCAAATTGGAGCTTGCTAAATCTAAGTGGGTGCTTGGTAAATTAGGGGATGGTGCTCCTTACTAGGTTTTTGCTCAGCTAAAGTTTTTGTTAAGTTGGTGTTTGAAATATCAGGGGATTGATGCCTCCTTGAAATTTGGTTCTTTCTAAATCCAAGTGGGTGCTTGGTAAATTAAGGGTTGGTGCTCCTTGTTGAGTTGGTTCTTAACTAAAGAATGTTAAGTTGGTACTTGACAAATTGAGGTTGGTGATCCAAGTTGAGTGGGTGTTCAACTAAAGTTTGATGTTTATATTATAGTACTATAGTCCATTGACTTCATTAGTGGGTTTTGTACCCCAAGAGGGTTTCCCATGTATATAATGTGTTTATGTGTTACATGCTCTTATGTTTTGATGTTTATGCTTACTTAGATGTACATGCTTGTTAAGAAGATTCATGAATGGATAAATGGAATTGAATGAAAAGTTTTTAAGATTTATTTATCCCCCTCTTGGTCATATTGTTTATAAAAATTGGTATCATGACAAACCCTTTGAAGTAGGCCTAATAGCCTAAAGGAGATCCTAATAAACAAGGATGACTAGTTAACAAGTTCAAGGTGGTTTCTTTACTAGTAAGGCTCCATTATTTAATGGATCTAGATATTCCCTCTAGAATGTTCAAATGAAGATATATATGATGTCACAAGGATATGATATTTGTTAGTTAGTTATGACTAGTTATATTACACCTCAAATTATACCAACAAATGCAATAAATAAGAAAGCTAGTGATAATAACTCCGACATAATGAATGCCTTTTTATGTGGCCTATCAGAGGTAGAGCTTGTAAGGGTAATGAATGGTGTTTAAGCCAAAGACATATGGGAAAAATTGAAAAAAATCTATGAAGGAGATACCAAGGTGAAGATGGCCAAGTTTCAAACCCATAGAAGATAATTTGAAAGTCTGAGGATGAATGAAGATGAATCCATTACTTGTTATCTATTAAGAGTTGATGAAGTTGTGAACATCATTAGAGGATTGGGAAAAGAAGTGAAAGAGTCTAATGTTTTCCAAAAGGTATTAAGATAACTAACTTATACATTTGACTCTAAAGTGTCTATAGTAGAATAAATATAGGATTTGGACAAGCTGTAGATAGATGGGCTTCATGGCATCTTGGCTACCTATGAGATGAGATCAAATGAAGGAAGACCTCTCAAGAAGGAAACTACTTTCAAGGTTGAAAATAAGTTAAAGGCCAAGAAAGATAAAAATGAGGTATTTTCATATTTAGATGATGATGATCTCATAGCTATTCTTGTTATAAATATGAAGTTTGGCTCAGGTAAGTACAAGGGTAAGTTACCTTTCAAATATTTTAGCTATGGAAAGATTGGTCACTTTGCAACCAAGTGTCCTAACAAGAACATATCTAAACATAATGAAGAATATGATGAAGATAGTAGAAAGGCCTATAATTCTGACAAGAATAAGAGAAACTTCAAGATGAATAAAGGAAGGAAAGGGACATTCAAGGATAAAAATGTTAGAAATATTGTCATTAATGTCAAAGGTCTAGTATTGGTGATAAAGTCCCCAAAGCATTTAATGATGTTTTTTTATATTCATATCTTGGATAATGTGTGTTAATATTCATTTAATATTAAAAAATATATTTTTGGTTGCATATAAGTCAAAAGAGGGCCCATGGAGAAGTCAAAGAGTCACAGGGTAAAGACAAAAGAGGAATAGGACACATTTTCTCATGAAGAGTCATCTTAAAGAATTCCAAGAGCCACCATGTGAAGACAAAAGAGGGTATGGAACAATTTTACATGAAGGGACACTTTGAGGAATATGAAAAGTCACCAAGATAAAGACAAAAGTGGAAAGGTTGCATTTGATTATGAAGGGTCACCATGTGACTTTTCAAATGCAAGGATACTAAGGGTCATGCAAGTTTGGTGCCATTTTCCATGAGGATTGAAGGGTAACAAAGGGTGAATGCCAAATGTCTTTTGGAAAGATGTAAATAAAGGATTGAGAAGCCATTTGTAATATGCAAGATAGTGCATGGTTTGTATTTGTTTTATAGGAGAGAAAGTCAAGAGATATGTAGAGTTCTATCATTTGTTGATTAAGCAACATTGAAAGATAGTTGTGTTTTATACACAAGAGGGGTTGGTGATCTTGTGGATAGGTGCTCACAAATATTGTCAAGGGGTTAGTGCTCCTATGTTTTGGTGCTCAACAAAGGGATTGGTGCTCCTGCAAGTTAGTGCTTATGAACTTTGTTATTTGAGTTGGTGCTCATTCATATACTTGAGATTGTTATTCATAGTTTTTTCCACTTTAGGTTTCCAAGTAAAAATATGGTCTCTCTCTCTCTCTCTCTCTCTCTCTCTCTTGTGTGGTGCATATTATTTTTTTAGTTTTATTACATATCTTGAATGTGTGATTAAGTGGTTAAAAAAAAATTAGAGTAAGTAAAAGATATATAATATACTGATTCACCCCCCCCTCTTAGAATATTTTATGCTTAATAATTAGTATTAGAGTAGGTTCCTTTTTGAAAATTTTTTACAGCTTGAAGGTAGATCAGGGAAAGCATGATGGCTAGATCACATGAAGGTTTTTATACAAATAAGGCACCTTTGTTTGATGGGACAAATTATGATTTTTGGAGCATAAGGATGAGGACTTATTTGATGGCCTTTGGATTCAACATTTGGCAAGCAATGGTGGAGGAATATGAAGAGCCACAAACACTTGTAACTACCTTAAAGGAAAAGAAGGCAAGTGAAAATAATGCTAAAGATTTAAATGATATTTTATGTGGTTTATGTGAATAAGAATTTGTTAAAATTATGCAATGTAAATCTGCTCATGAAACTTGGGTAAAACTTGAGAATATTTACAAAGGTGATGGAAAGGTTCAACAAGCTAAGCTTCAAGCTTTTATAAGATAGTTTGAGATTTTGAATATGGAAGAGAAAAAACATATAGCAAGTTACCTTTTGTGGGTTGATCAAATAGTTAATCAGATTTAAGGTCTTGGAGAAAAGTTTGAAGAATTAATTATGGTACAAAAAGTTTTGACATCTCTACCATTGAGATATGATGCAAAATTTTTGACAATTGAAGAGATGAAGAATTTATCCAAGATAAAGATGGATGAGCTATATGGTATTCTTACATCATATGAGATGCGGACCAAACAAGAGAAACCCTTAAAGAGAGAAGCTACTTTCAAGACATCAAAGAAAGGGAAGGCTAAGATTTAAGAATCAAGTGACAGTTCTAGTGATGATGAAGATGACAACAAATCTCTATTCATTTTCAAGCCAAAAAATGGTACAGGTAAATATCAAGGAAAATTACTTTTTAAATAGTTTAATTGTGGAAAGATTGGACATTTTTTAGCTAAGTGCCTAGATAAGGGTAATGGTGACAATGAAGAAGAAAAGTCTATATACAAGAAGAATTTCAAAGGAAAATTCAAGAAGAGATTAGAGAAGAAGAGTTTGTATTCTAAAGATCCTAGCTTAGTCAAAGATAGTGGAGTCAGTGATTCAGAAGAAGAGATTCTATTCATGGCCATACATGAAGATGCCTCTATAATCAAAAGTACAAATGATCAAGAAGAAGAATAAGATGAATCCAAAGTGAATCTAGAAGGAAAATTATTTGTGCCTTAGAAGAGTTAAAAGCTCTTGAGAAAAAGAATCAAAGATTAAAGCTCCAGATCGATAAAAATGAAAAGGAGTCAAAGGAAATAATTGAAGATCTACAAGCACCCTTTGAAGAAGCTAAAAAAAATGAAAAAGATCTAACGACACAATTGTGAAAATTAAGTGAAGAATGTGAAAGGTATGTTATTGAAATTTATTCTTTAAAAACATATCTTGAGAAAATAAATAAAGCAATCAATGATAGAGCAACCAATGATTCAAAATTTGAGAATAACACTAATATGTTGAATAAGATATTAGAAAGTCAAAGATTAATATCAAATAAGATAGGTATCATATTTGAGAAAGAAAAAGGGGAGGCCACTAATTTCATAGACAAGGTGAACATAAAAAAAGGAAAGAGCTATGTTGAAGCTCTTACAAAAAAGGAAATAAAAAGGGAAGAAGTTAAAAATATAGAGGACATCTCAAACAAAGAAGGCTGGAAGAAACAGAGCTACAAAAGGTAATCAGGTGAAAGATACACAAATAGGTCCTATTTTTATGGTTACTATTTTTATTGTAATGGATATGGTCAAACAAAAATAGAAGTTCAAAAAAGGGCTAAAAATTTTAAAAATAAGGAGAAGGAAATTCATGCAGAGTCAAGCAGAAGCCACAACTCTTTTGCTCCTTTATTAGGATTTAATGAAGAGTCCATAATATGTTATAAGTGAAACACCATTGAACATATAGCTTGGTACTATATAAGAGTGTTCGAGTTAGTTCAGAAGGACAAGCTTTTCAAGGCTCCATTCATCAAGAAGAAAGTTTAGATAGGTGCATGGCAAAAGAAACAACCTAAAAAGTCTATGTTGGTCCAGATAACTTTGCATGCAAGAAACAAATAAAAGCCATGGTTCATTGATAGTGGATGTTTGAGGAACATGGTAGGAGACAAAATCAAGTTTATAACTTTGAAAAATATCAATGGTGGCACAGTAAAATTTGAAGATAATGCAACTAATAAAATTATTGGAAAAGGTACACTAAGTTTGGATAATGGTAGAACTAAAATTGAAAATGTTTTGTATGTAGGTCTTACACATAATCTTTTAAGTGCAAGTCAAATGTGTGATCAGGGGCACACACTAAAGTTTTATGCAGAAGGTAGTGAAATTAGGAGAAAATATTTAGATGTGTTGGTTGTAGATGCTCAAAGAACAAGTAATAATTTGTATATGTTATCAGACATCAAAGGTCAAAGATGTTGTTTGAGTCAGATTGAAGAAAGTTGGATATGGCATAGGAGAATGGGACACATAAATTTTGACAAGCTTGTCAACATTAGTAGGAAGGAATCAGTCAAAAATCTTCCAAAGATTACAAATCCATCCAACATGCTTTGTGAACCTTGTCAACATGGGAAGTAGGTGAGAAGGTAGTTCAAAATAAAAGAGTACTCGACCACTTAGATGTTAGAGCTTGTTAACCCTGATTTATATAGACCTATGACAACTCAAAGTACTTAAGATGAGAAATGTTTCATGTTGTTTATTGATGATTTTTTATGTATGACTTGGGTAATATTTAAAAAAAAATTAGAAGCTTTCATACATTTTAAAGCATTAGTTGAAAATGAAACCATTTTGAAGATTAAGTGTCTAAGATCAAATCGAGGAGGAGAATTCATGTCAGCTCAGTTTATTGAGTTTTGTGAAGACCATGGAATAAATAGACGTTATGTAGCAGTTAGAACTCTATACAAAAATGGAGTAGTTGAATGAAGAAACAAAAAAATTTATGAGATGGTGAGGACAATGATAAATGAATCCAAGATACCAGATAAATATTGGAGAGAGGCAACTGCTAAAACAATGCATATTCATAATAGAGTATTATTGAGAGTTAATAGTGACAAGACTCCTTATGAGCTATGGAAAGACAAACTAGTAATAGTTGATTATTTTAAAGTTTTTGGTAGCAGATGCTTTATAAAAAGAACTGATGAAAAACTTGGTAAGTTTGAATCCAAAGTAGATGAAGATATATTTCTTAGTTATTCTTACAAAACTAAAGCTTATAAATATTATAATAAAAGAATCGAGAAAATATTTGAAAGTGCAAGTGTCAGGATAAAAGAAGATGGAACACAAAGAATTAGTGATCCAATAGACATTCCTAAAATCATTGAAGATGCAGAATTTGAAGAATTAGATGAAGATGAGAAGAAGGAGAAAGAGGACACAAAAACCCCATCCAAATATGTTCAAAAAATCATAATGAAAGTGACATCATTAGGGACATAAATGAAGGAATTCACATTAGAAGAATGATGGTAAGTGAATCTAAGCAAGTTAATTTCTCTTTGTTATCCAAAACTTAGCCTAGAACTTTTTCAGAAGCTAGACATGATAAGCATTGGGTTAAGGCAATGGATGAAGAATTAAATTAGATAGAAAAGAATGATAATTGGGAATTAGTTCCTATACAAAAAGATCACAATGTGATATGAACAAAATGGATTTATAAAAATAAGTTGAATGAAAATGGAGAAGTGACCAAGAATAAAGCAATATTAGTAAATAAAATATATTCTCAGATTGAGGGAATAGGTTTTGAAGAAACTTTTGCACTAGTGGCAAAGATAGAGGCTATTGGAATGTTTCTTGCATATGCAGTGTTTAAAATTTTCAAAGCGTTTTAGATGGATGTCAAATCTGCCTTCCTAAATGGGAATCTAGAAGAAGAGATCTACATTGAGTAGCTTGAGGGATTTATTCTCTCAAATATTAGTATCCATGTATGTAAATTGAAGAAAACACTGTATGGATTGAAACAAGCTCCCAGAGCTTGGCATGCAAGACTTGATAAGTACCTACAAGATAAAGGTTTCAAGAGAGGATTTGCTGATAGTAATCTCTACATCAAAATAGAAGGTGAGAATCAATTGATTGTTGTGGTATATGTTGATGACATCATTTTTGGAGAAAATAGTAAAAAGATGACAAAAGAATTTTTTGATAACATGTAAAAAGAATTTGAGATGTCTATGCTTGGAGAATTGTTATTTTTCTTAGGGTTTTAAATATTTTAGTCAAATAAAGGAATTTTCATATCTCAAAGTAAATATGCCAAGGAAATGTTGAAGAAATTTGGTTTTGAGGATTATGCACTAGTTGGCTCACCAATGAGTATAGGAAATAAGGTGAGCAAGGATAAAGATTCACCTATTATAGATAAATCTTTGTATAGATTTATGATTGGTAGTATTTTATATTTGATAGCATTGAGGCCAAACATCATGCATGTAGTAGGTATGTTTTCAAGGTATGAGTTAGCTCCAAAAAATAGTCATGTTCAGTTGGTGAAGAGAATAGTTAGATATATCAAGGGGACATTGGATTATGGATTGTGGTATCCCATAGATAGAGATTTCACTTTGGTTGTTTATACAAATTTAGATTGGGCAGGTTGCTTGGATGACATAATGATTATAAGTGAAGGAACTTTCTTTTTTGATGATATCTTAGCATCATGGCTAAGAAAAAAATAGAATTCAATATCACTTTCTACAACTAAAGTAAAATATATTATAGTGGTATTGTGTGTTACTCAAGTGCTTTGGATGAAGAAAATTTTGGAAGATATCAAGATAAAATATGATGAACTTATTTCTATTTTTTGTGACAACATAAGTTTTATTAATATTTTAAAGAATCTAGTGATGCATTCAAGAACAAAACATATTCCCATCAGATATCACTTCTTGAGAGAGTAGGGTGTAGATCAATAGGTTAAGATGGAATACATCAATACTACATAGCAAATTATAGATATTTTCATGAAGGTACTACCAAAAGACACATTTGAGCATCTATGAGAGAAGTTGGGAGTAATTTCTTTTACTTCCTACCATTGAGGATCAACATTAGTTAAGGGGGAGCTAAGTGTTAGCTCCAGGATAGGCCCTTTGCCATTGATGTCAAAGGGGGAGAATAATAGAAATAGGTATAGTTACAAGTAAATGTGTATAAATAGGTAAAAGGAATAGGTATAGGTTGTTAAAGTAAGGGAGAGTTACTGTATGTTTTTTAGATGGTAGTATGTGCAGGTTGGCATGTGCAGTGCAGGTTTTAGGATGTGGCAGTTTTAGTTTGAGATTGCCATCAATAATAAAGGAGGAGATTGTTAGAAATATTTTCATTGATGTCAAATGTCTAGTATTGGTGATAAAGGCCCCATTGCATTTAATGGCATTTTTAATATTCATATCTTGGCTAATGTGTGTTAATATTTATTTAATATTAATGAATATATTTTTGGTTACTTATAAGCTAAAAGAGGGACCATGGAGAAGTCAAAGAGTCACAAAGTAAAGATGAAAGAGGAATGGGATGCATTTTCTCATGAAGAGTCATCTTAAGGAATTCTAAGAGTCACCATGTGAAGACAAAAGAGGGTATGGCTCATTTTTCCATGAAGGGACACTTTGAGGAATATGAAAAGTCACCAAGATAAAGACAAAAGAGGAAAGGATGCATTTGATTATGAAGGTTCACCATGTGACTTTTCAAATGCAAGGATATGAAGGGTCATGCAAGTTTGTTGCCATTTTCCATAAGGATTGAAGGGTCAATAAGGGTGAATGCCAAAGGTCTTTTGGAAAGCTATAAGGAAAGGTTTGAGAAAACATTTGTAATATGAAAGAGAGTGCATGGTTTGTATTTGTTTTAGAGGAGAGAAAAGAAGGAGATATTATAGAGTTCTATCATTTATTTAGTAAGCAACATTGAGATATAGTTGTGTTTTATACACAAGAGGGGTTGGTTCTCACAAATAGTTGCTATGTTGGTGCTCGGCAAAGGGGTTGGTGCTCCTACAAGTTGGTGCTTTTGAAATTTGTAATTTGAGTTGGTACTCATTCATATAATTGAGATTGTTCTCTATGGTTTTTCCCACTTTGGATTTCCACATAAAAATTTGGTCTCTCTCTCTCTCTCTCTTGTGTGGTGCATATTATTGTTTTAGTTTTATTTCATATCTTAAATTTGTGATTAAGTGGTTAAAGAAAAGAAATTAGATTAAGTAAAAGATATATAATATACTGATTCACCCCCCCTCTCAATATATTTTTTGCTTAACAAAAAAAATATCCTACAACAAAGAAGATAGTTCATCTGATGTGAATGATTCAGACACATCTGATAGTGATGATGATAGGAATGAAACAAAACATGACAATAATGAAAACTTGTTCATAGGCATAGAATTTAATAATGAGGGTTGTTTAAATGAGAAAGGTCTTGTGACTAATGTAGAATCAGATGAAGAATAATACTATCGCAGTGAAGAAGCTAAAGTCAAACTTGAAGTAAAACTTATGAGTGCCCTAGAAGAGTGAATTATTGTGAAGAATAATAATAAAAACTAAAGTCATTAGTTTAGAACTATGATGAGCATATTGGATTATTTGAGGAAAGTATGTGCAACACCTTCAGAGAATATGAAGAGATCATCTAGCAAGTTGAAACCCAGAATGAGATTATGACAACAAGCCTAAAGGCTAAAGAAGAAGACTATAGTAGATATGAAATTGAAATAGAATCTCTGAGAGTGAAGTTCGATCAAGCATCTATAAAGATGAAGATCTTTGTGAAGTTTGAAAAGAACATTAAGGCTATAATGATATCTTGAGTAGTCAGAAGTCTGTAAGTGATAAGATAGGTCTTAGATTTAATGAAGACTAAAGAAGACACCTCAAATCAAGGAGAATACTATTGAAGATAAGAAGGTTAACATGAAAAGACCCATTAGACAACCCAATGCTAAAATGTATGCTAATTATTTTAATGGTTACTATTTTACATGTAGTCAATTTGGTCATAGAGCAAGAGAACATAGATGACCCTTCAAGAATGAGTACTCATGGAACTATGAAAGGAGAAGCAATTAGTCAAAAAAATTCATAATCATCATTAGTCAAATGGCATGTATAAGGTGGTATATTACATCTTTCATAATGTAGGGTATATTTTAAGGTTTGTCTTAACAAAGTTAGAATATCACTTAGTCAAGACAAGAAGGCTCATAATCATGTCACTAAGAAATGGATCAAGAAGACAAACCCTGTAGATAAGGTAAAGATGGAGCAATAGACTAAAGAAGAAGATTATGTGAAAGCTTAGATCATAGAAATGGTTACTCAAGCCACAAGCTAGGAGACAATAAAGGTCTTAGTTCTCATATAGTTGATTAAAATAATAAGAATGAATAATTGACTACGAAGAAGAAGAATGACAAGGTAAGTCATGATTAGCTCGTAAACCAAGGTGGGATGTTTTATACTATAGAGCATAAATCAAGTAAGAAATGTCAAGAACACTTGTTATCTACATGTGTTGACAAGGTAGTCAAAGAAAAGAAAAAGGATGATAAGTTGGATGATGAAAAGGCCAAATCAAAGGTCAAGCCTATAATGCCAATCAAGTCAAGAAGAAGAATTCTAAATAATATTTAGTATTGTGAGAAGGATATGGAGATCTGGGAATCTATTGAGTTTATCTTGTTCTAAGTACCCTATCAAAAAGGGTGGCTCCATTAAGCTGCATGGAGACATTCTTCCATTAGTAGAAGCATGAGGGTGTAGAAAAGGAAGGTTTTTTTTAGAAGATTACAGGTTGTCTGAGTTGCAGGAAAGGAGATGAAGATTGTCCATTTTTGTGTTGATAACTCCAAAATCAAAGATGCTTTGAAGATAAAATGCATAAAATTTGGCATATAAGAGGTAAGTTTCTGAGATCTATTTGTATAATTTGAGCTTGATCTATGGAGACCAAGGGGGAGTCTCTATTTATATAGTTTGTATCAAGAATGAGATAGCCATGTGTATGGTCAAGATTTTGGTATCTTCTTCAACCATGATAAGAAATGAATATGAACTTGAGTTCCTAATTCTTTGAAAGAACATATGTTTGGTCTAAGGGGGAGCTTGGTAGAATTATGTTCTTTGACAAGAGAATGATTGATTTTAATATGCATAAGAGACAAGGAGAGATTGTGTCTAAGATGCTTCATAGCCCTTATTTTTTGAGCTTTTGATGAGTCAGCTAGGAGAGTAACCCGATTGAGAGAAGTTTCTATGAATGGTTGCCATAGTTTTTGAAGACTGTGTCATCTAGTGTCTTTGAGAGATAGTGTCAACTTACTATAGGAGAAGTGTATGTTTCAATAGTTGAATATTATCTTTGATATCTAATACTAAATGAATCATGGTGGATGATTGGTTTGAGAGGGAACTT
Source organism: Torreya grandis (assembly GCA_037957365.1). Lineage (NCBI taxonomy): Eukaryota > Viridiplantae > Streptophyta > Pinopsida > Cupressales > Taxaceae > Torreya > Torreya grandis. The sequence goes on from JARHVA010003587.1 coordinate 675,833, forward strand.
TACAAGTTAGTTGACTAAGGCTGATTTGTGTTGAAGTTATCCTATAATTTGAGCTCATTTTAAAATAGATGATAAGTTATGTAAGACCTTTATCATTAATGTCAAAGGGGGATAAAAGATTAGAAAATCATAAGAAGATGGGAGAAAGATCAGAAAAGTTATGGAAGATCAAAGAAGATGAGAAAAGGCAAAAACTAGGTCTAATAGATGATTGCCATCAAGAGTGGTTGATAGAGTTTTTTGAGTATGTTTTCCATAAATGACAAAGGGGGAGATTATTGAACATTTTCATTGATTGAGGGAGAGTTTTTTGAGAATTATCATTGAGTGTTGAGATTTGATATTTAATGTTGTCATTGATGTCAAAAGTTCTTATGAAGATGCATGATTATTTCATTGATGTTAATCTAATATCATTGATATAGAATGTTCTTGTGAATATGCTTTGTCTAGATCTTATGAGAAGGTATTTTCAAGTGGCAAGATGAAATCTGTGAGCTCTAAAGAAAAAAATGTGTGCTTTGAAGATCTATGTAAGTAGTGTCGAAGATGCTTTGAATGAGCTAAAAAAATGAGAATGCTTCAAAGAGAATGCTTTGAAGAATACCTGATAGTTTTGAGTATGAGAGATATTGTCTGAGGTTGTATCTGAGGTGTTTAGGACCTCAAAAATTATTGAGAGTTCAACTCTAAAGATCTGTATATGCAACTCTAAATTTGCTATAAAGATATCCCAGATGAGCTCCAAAAAATTTTAAGTGGCTTCGAAGATGCTTTATTCAAGTTATAGAGAAGAGTGAGTGTATGAGATTTCTTGAGCATACACAAGAGACATTGAAACACAAGTGACTTCCAAGATAAAGTCTATAGAGTGGCTATAAGGTCATATACAAGGCTTAATAAGACTTGCAGGTCAAGGCTTAGAAAGCAAGAAGAGAGATGGTGGCCAAATGAGGTAACAAGATCAATTTCCATGACATGGGTGAGCAAGTGAACATTGACAGAGGTGAGTCAAATTGTTTCAAGTATGTGCATGAAGTTTCAAGACTTGTTTTGTAAAGAAAAGGCTTAATAAGTATATCAAGTTTTTTTAAGTGCATAAAATGAAGAAGAGTCTACTCGAGAAGGTTTTCTTAATGCTTGTTAACACATACAATAGTTGCATGAGAACCTAGGATATTCATGGTAGATGAGTAAGGGTTATAGATCAAAGTTTAAATAATTAGTTTTTAGAAGGAGGGGCTAAGTTTTGTGAATGATCGTTAAGGCTGGAAGTTAGTCTAAACCCTCATAAAACCCTGATAAGGATTTGATATTGAACATATTGTTATAAATAACTCAAAATAGTATGATATGTCTATAAAAGTGATTGAAGGTTGAATAAAAATCTCCCAATCATCTCTATGTGTGATTGGTTTCTCAGGTGAATGAGCAGACCATACAAAAAATTACTTATCCTTTAGAAATTTACTATAGAAGATAGAGTTGATCAAGTCAATGGTCATAAGTGGATGAAGGTCAAAGTGTGAGACTTTTAGATGGTGTTCATGAATATTTATGGATATTTTCCATATTTAAAATGTACAAAGTCAATGATCAAAGTTGGTTAGTCATTGAATATACCTAATGGGGCAGACAATAAGGAAATCAAATAGAAGAGAAATGATGTTTTTTGATGTATTTTCATGATGGAGTGATGTATTGAAATGCATGATGATGTTTTTTGGGTCTTGAGTGATATATACATGATTTTTATAATCTTGGAAGTTAGTATAAGTGGTTTAAATATTGAAGACAACATGGCTTATCTAGCTGAGTAGAGTCTATGAGAGGGGAGGCCAAAAGATTGGTCTATAAGACCAATAGTTTAATTAGAGATCATGATATTATTGACTAAGATTAATTTGAGGATGTTTTAAGATTTTATACATGCACTAAAATCCCTTGAAGATAATCAATCATGTATCAGATGTTCATATTTCCTTGACTGTGTTTTGGAGCCAGTTGGCAGTTCTAAGTGAACATCTTGTAGAGGAGTATTTGAGCCTATTTACCTTGAGTTAAAGCATCATATTAAGTTTTCGATTACCCTAAGGTCATGAGGATTCTGTACATGTAATTTTTTTCCATATTTGTTTATAAAAATTGAATATATATATCAGTTATTTAAGGCATAGTTTCTATATATGCGCAAGCCTTTTATAAGTAGTGATTTGAGTAAGGGTTCAAGTGATAACTTAAATTTAAAGGTGGTGTAGACCTAAAGTGAAGTTGAATAAGGGATATTAGAGTGTATTATGACATGTTTATACTATTTAAGGTGTTTGGATAAGCTTCAAGAAGGGTGAAAGGGTAACATATTGTTAAGAAGGCCTATTAGGTCTCCATAATCCTAAAAGAGGAGTAAGGGCTAATTGATGTTTGGCTGACCTATTGTAGTGATTGATTCATGATTAAGGCATGTTATTTTAATATTAAAATACCTATTCATGGCTGACCTAAGTGATTTAAATGTATATCCAACCTAAAAGGATATGATCAAATGACTTGTATAAAAGAAAGGTAATTAGGCCTATTTTAGGATGTTTAAAGGATGCTAAGTGTGGGTATGCTATAAGAGCAAGAGTAAAAGAGGATACACAAATGCTATAGATAATTTTTGAGTAGAATGAGGTCATATGGACCATCACAAAAATGTCATGAAGATCTAATAGAGGTTTTGCATTAGATAATCAAGGTCAAAGGACCTAATCAATACAAAAAGAGGGGTAGTTGAGTGAAGAGCACTGAAGATCAGTTTGAGAGGGACTGAGAAGAGTGAAGGGATAAAATACAATATCATCATGTTAGAGGTTAAATAACTAAGAAGGGGAGGGGTGAAGTAGTGAGCCCAAATAATCTAACTTTAATTTCAATCCTTAGAAACACTTAATTAGTTATCACAAACATTCATGAAGCAAACACATCATTCATAACAATTAATAAGAGAGACATTGCAAGATCAAGCATATAACACATATATATGTGGGAAACCATTTTGGGGAAAAAAAACCCACTAGAACTAGAAATTGGACTACTATCCTCTTAAAACAATAACTAATTTAGAGTAGCTACAACTGATCAAAGAACTATAATCCCTTATTTATTGAGACTACAATCACATTAGGTGTTACAACACCTGTCTAGCTGAGCTGCCACATCAACTAAAACATTATCAAGTTTAACCTTTCAAGGAGAATAAAACCCCCTTAGATGTTGAGATATCACAAAAACACCTAAGAACAAATCCACCTTTGGACTGATGTCTACAACACCTGATAATAGACCTCTACTTATTACTCTTCACCTTTGCTCATACTCAATTTGTAAGAGCACTATTATACCAATATAATTATGACATAAAGGTCATAAAAATAGTATTTCAAATATTTTTGTCTTCAACTCATCCATTGGGCACCCACCCATTCCTTTGCTTCACAACACTATGCTCTCAAATGTATAATCCACACATAAGTCTCTCACTAAGTCTTGAAATCACCATCTTTGATTTCATTATTTATAAAGCATTCATGATCATCACCATATTGGTTGGCCATTAGGAATGACTTAAACCTTAAGGCATATATTTAATTATGACACAACTTAATACAATCTTCATAGGTTGGCCATAACATCTATGGGTCACCCTTAAGCAGTTACACTTTTTAATTAGGCCCTTGTACCTCTTATAGGTCTCATGGAGACTTATTCACTCCATTATCACAAAAAAAATATAAATATAAATATAATAACACTTAAAAAATAATAGGTCCACACTACATGACACCTTAGTCATCCTCAAATGCTTATAGTCATCATTGCACTCTTCTATGTAATCTCAATCAACATTTTGTGTACACAGTCACCATGAATGAATACACTGTCAAATTCTAAACCTTTGTTCATATTAAATATGATTGGTAAAAATTTAAAAATTCACACATATCATCCTCATGGATTTTTAAACACTCCCTAATAATCAATTCATTAAGATATATTGAAATAATATCAAAACAAGCTTGAACAATCTTCTCAGGTTACTTGAAAAATACACACAAATACACAGTCAACTTTGAACATTCATAACTATGACTATACACACTTTTATATCTTAAAATATATATTTATATATGTGAATTGGAGTCCTATACAAGTTATATTTTCACACCATGAGTAAATTCTACATAGATAGAAAGCTATAGCCAAAATATAGAGCACTAGTTTTTCCTTTTCAAATTCAAATATTCAAATGAAAATGGTCATAGTTAAACCTTAGATACTATGCTTTCATCTCGTGTCCTCAAATATTTAGATTGATTGCACACCATTGATCTTCTTTGAGATTTAAATCATAGTGTGCCAATTTCCAAATGTTAAACCTCTACCATTTGATCTCATCTTGTGTAATCTGGAAACTTTGACCTCATTCAATCCATCTATCTCCTTTACATAGCTCGGTCTTTAACAATGTTAAATATCTATCACTTAGACCTCTTGAATTTAATGTGCACCATTAATCTCAATTAGTAATAAAATTTTCTCACCATTGATCCTTGGGATAAGCTTGATATTTATCTTCGCTCAACATTAAACCTCAAACACTTGGCATCATCTCACATCATCCTGGCATCTTGGAATTAACATGATTTGTCAATATTTTTGTAAGGAGCTTGATCTTTACCTAGTTTAATCATAAAACACTTTAACCTATTTGAATTTATGCACACCATATATATAGATGTATGAAATCCTATGTATCATTATATCTCCAACTGGTCATGATCTTTAACATCGTGAAAAAATGACTAAGTATGGGGACCATTTTTATCTGCTTGGAAGGTCAAATTTTCACCTCCATATCTTTTTCTTCACTCAAGCACATGTTCTAAAATTTGGACCATATGATTTTCTCACATATGAGAATCAAACCATATATCAATATACTCTTGAAATTCTCACACATGTGATATATAATGACATTAAAATGTTCACTTAAATTTATCTATTCATAGAGCCAACTATATCAAGAATATGTCTGCAAGGCCAACTTTGCACAAAATTAGTGAAAATAAACTAGGCACAAAATTGAATAAACCCATATGATCACCTTCTCTTTAAATGTCCACATGTGTTAGATATAACTTCATCAATATGTTTACTCAACTCTTCTTGTCTCATTACAAATTCGGCTAAGTATGGGAAAACACTATCAAAATGCCTGGGAGCCCAAATTTGCACACACATACATTTGGCTTCACTTAATCGATAGAATTGAGACTTTGTACATAAAAACTAGGGACTAATGTGACCATAACCATGTGATAAAATCTCCTTGAATCATCCACATGTGGAAATTATGATGTCATCAAACTGCCTACTCAAATTTTCTACCATTGGACCCAAAATGTCTAGATGAGAACAATGATGAATTGGGTGAGTTCCACTCATGCAGACAAGCACTAAAATAATATAAAACATATTAGGGACATATTTAACATGATTAATAATCCATAATAATCCTTTAACATCTCTAACCATGCCAAAAATAAATATCAACTAAACTTCCTTCAAGCATATTAGGACAAGCACATTACACACTTTATCATTGTCACTTAGACTATCAAGGCACTTCACCCACTCACTAGGACACCTCCATGACACTACCATGACATCATTAATAAATTTTCAAAAATCTCCCCCTTTGTCATTAATTTTAATAACCATCATAAATAGTAATATACAACTCACCTTCCTTCTCTCTTTTAAAGCACTATTACAATAAAAACTTTCTCCCCCTTTGACACAAAGATAAAGTGGGCAAAATCTGATCCTAAGAATCTAAAAAGACCACCAATTAGTATAATAACATATTATAAAGATGATACAAACTCCCCATTACCTTGAGCCCACCTTTTCTTGCCTTGAAAACATCCTCTTGCTCCATCCCAACACATCTTCAACCAAACACTACAACCACTGAAGAAATAACATACAAAAACACTGGAATCTATTGGAACTCACCAAGAATAATTTGAGAGGGACTCCCCCTAATATTTATAAGCCATTGCATCACATGAGCATATTTATATCTCCATACACCATAAATAACCACCCCACATACTTACTAGCCTTCTCTCTCAAGCTACCACAAGGACCACCAACAAAACTCCATACCACTCACCATAATCTTATTAAGCTACCTCAAAAACACCCATTATGACTCTATACTATAGCTCCTTCACAAACCTCTAGAGAAATATCATGAAATTTTTGTTCCCCCTTAACCAAATACCTTCTATTGATTCATAGAGAAAGAAATGACACCCAAGCTTTGTCTTATATACTCAAAAGTAGCTTTTGACAATGGTTTGGTCATAATATTTGCAAGCTATTCTTTTTTAGGCACATGATACAACTTAACACATTGATTAATCACTTTTTCTCTCAAGAATTGATATCTAATAGGAATGTGTTTAGTTTTTGAGTACATAACAAGATTCTTTGAGATACTAATTGCACTATTATTGTCATTAGAAATAGGACAAGGTCCATTTTGTCTTACCTTATAATCCTCCAAAGTTTATTTCATCCACATGACTTGTGTGCAGCAAGAAACAACTGATATATAATTAGTTTCTATAGTTTATAGAGACACTAAGGCTTGCTTCTTGCTTAGCCAAGACACCAAACATTCTCCCATGAAGAAGGCCCCACCAATGGTACTCCTCCTATCATCCACACATCCTGCCCAATCAACATCAATATATGATTTCAAAGAGAATTCTTTACTCTTGAGATACCATAAACCATAGTCTATGGTGCCTTTGAGATATCTCAAGATCCTCTTAACTGATTTCAAGTGAGATTCTCTAAGGTCATCTTGAAACCTTCTTACACGACCTACTTCTTGCATGATATCAAGCCTAGATGTAGTAGAGTACAAAAGACTTCAAATCATGGATCTATATAAAGTTTGATCAACTTTTAGTGAGTCATTTAGTTTACTTAACTTGTATCATGTGATCATTGGAGCACCCATTGACTTACAATCCATCATGCCAAACTTATTTATCATATCCTTGATGTATTTAGCTTATGAAATGAATATCCCTACATCAAGTTGATTAAGTTGTAATCCTAAGAAGAAATATAGTTCTCCCAACGTTGAAATTTTAAACTTAGTCTTCATAGTATCCACAAATTCTCTACTCATTTTATCATTATCAGATCCAAAATTTATGTCATCAATGTATAAAATAACTATCAATTGATGATTACATTTTATCTTAATGTACACATTACTATTAGCTACCCCCATTTTAAAACCTCAACTTAAAAGATACTAATATATCATATCATAGCAAGCTCTAGGAGCTTGTTTAAGACCATATAGAGCCTTCTTCAATTTACACACAAAATCTTGATTACTTGATATGAAGTATCCTTTAGTTAACTTAATGTAGACTTATTATTCTATGTTTCCATTCAATAATGTAGATTTCACATCCATTTGATATACCTTAAAACCTTTGAAACATGAATATGCCAAAAAGAGTCTAATTGCTTCCATCCTTATCATAGGAGAAAAAGTCTCATCAAAATTGATTCCTTCAACCTGAGCATATCCTTTACACACCAATATAGCCTTGTTCCTTGTGACTTCTCCTTTCTCATTCATCTTATTTTGAAAACCCATTTTATACCTATCACATTTTTATCGTTTGGCCTACGAACTAAGTCCCATGTTTCATTCTTTTTTATTTGATCAATTTATTCATCCATTGCATCATTTTAAATTTCATCTTTACTAGCTTCCATAAATGTTTTGGGTTAAATCATAGATAACAGAGCTGAGTCTTATTGATTTTGATTGATCAACATTATCCTTCTAGTATACAACCTTGCATTAACATTTCCAATACGTAGCTCTCCTATATGTAGCTTGGTCTTTAACAATGTTAAACAAATGTCACTTTAATCTCTTGGATTTAATGTACATTATTGATCTTCACTAGTAAAAACATCCACTCACCATTAATCCTTGGAAGAATCTCGATATTTATCTCTATTAAATCTTAAACCTCAAACACTTGGAACCATCTTGCAACATCCTAACATCTTGGAATAAACATGATCCATCGATCCTTTTATAAGGAGCTCGATCTTTACCTAGTTTAAGCATCAAAAACTTTGACCTCTTTAACTTACTAGGTATCATAGATCTAAATGTATAAACTCCCATGCATTATTGGATATACAACTAGTCCTAATATTTAACATCATGTAAAAATGACTATGGGTACCATTGCTATCTGCTTGGAAGGTCAACTTTGCACCTCCATATCTTTTACTTTAATCAAGCACATGTTCTAAAATTTGGATCATATGATCTCCTCACATAGGAGAATAAAACCATGTGTCAATATAATCTTGTAACCCTCACACATGTGAGATATAATGACATTAAAATTATCACTTAGATTTATTTTTTAATAGAGGTATATATGTCAAGAACATGTCTAGAAGGCCAACTTCACACATGCATATTTTTTGACATGATTCAAAGCTTGACCTAAAAGTTAGTGCAAATCAACTAGGCACAAAATTGAACAAACCCATATGATCACCTTCTCCTAAAATTTACACATGTGTGAGATATAAATTCATCAATATGTTTACTTGGATCTTTTTGTCTCATTGCAAATTTGGCTAAGTATAGGAAAACACTATCAAAATGCATGGGAGCCTAACTTTGCACACATATATATTTGGCTACGCTTCATCTTTAGACTTGAGATTTTGCACATAGAAACTAGAGACTAATGCAATAAAAAACACATGACCAATTCCCCCTGATTCATCCTCATGTGGTAATTGTGACACCATCAAACTATCTACTCAAATTTTTAGCCATTGGACCCAAAATTTCTAGATGAGAATAATGATGAACTGAGTGAATTCTACTCATGCACATAATAACTCAAAACATATAGAACATATTATGGACCTCTTTCATATTATTAATACTCCATAATCATCCCTAAACATCTCTAATCATGATACAAATAAATATCAACCAATCTTCCTTCAATCATACTACGAAAAACACATTGCACACTTTATCATTATCACTTAGACTATTAAGGCACTTCATCCACTCACCAAGATACATACATGACACCACCATGAAATCATTAATAACTCTCCAACATATCATCTATTATATAAGCAATAAGGGTTTATGAAGGTGATAAAAATTTAGATGGTTGAGTTGGTGCTGAGTCATATAGGGGGTTGGATCCTCTTTGGAAGTTAGAGCTTGATAAAACCAAGTGGGTGCTTGGTAAATTAGGGGTTGGTGATCCTGACTAGTTTGGTGTTGTGCTAAGTTTTTTTTTAAGTTGGTGGTTGATAGATCAGGGGGTTTGTGCCTCCTTTCAAGTTGGTGCTTTCTAAATCCAAGTGGGTGCTTGGTAAATTAGGGGTTGGTGCTTTTTGCTGAGTTGGTGCTTAGATAAAGACTATTAAGTTGGTTATTGATAGATTGGCATTGGTGATATAAGTTGAGTGGGTGCTCAATTAAAGTTTGATGTTTATCTTATAGGACTATAGTCCATTGGTTTCATTAGTGGGTTTTCTACCCCAAGAGGGTTTATCACATATATGCCATGTTCATGCGTACAATATCTTATGCTTTGATGATTATTATTGATTATATGTACATGATTTTTAAGATGGTTCATGATTGGATAAATGGAATTTAATGAAAATGTTTTAAGACTAATTCACCACCCCTATTAGTCATCTTGTTTCCAACAATGTGTCCAATAAATGAGCCATATTCACAAACACTTTATTATGTCCATATAAATACAATAATGAAATTTATCCACCCTTTTTTGGCCCAAAAACTTAAAACTTGTAGGTGGTTAGATGCATCCTTGAAGAGAAGCTTGTCATTCTTAAGGGAAAAAATTGTATGGACATTATGTAGTCATTACAAGAAAATCATGCAGAGTAGAGATGAATCATATGTTCATATAATTTTGTGTGTGATTAATATAAGAACCACTTTGAGTATTATCTTCCAATGAATATGAAGAATAAATGGAAACACATTTTCTCTTGTAACAAAAAAATTGCTTAGGGACAAACATTGGTTAGTATAAAGTGAAACTGTTAAACCATGTGTAAAATAGATGAACCATCTATGTAGAAACATCTATATGAGTTTAATAATGTAAGAATAACCTTATTTTTCTATTTTTTATTCCCAATAATTGAAAATTATAGGTATCCAAACAATTCTCTTAAGATAATCTTGACATTCTTAAGGGGAAAATAATACAAACTTTCTGCAACCATTATCGAAAAAATATTAGGGGCAGAGACAAAATGTAAGATCCTAAATTTTTATGGGATTACTATAATAAAAAAAAAGGATTATATTCCACTATAAAGGAGTAAGAAATGAAAACACATTATATATGACAAATAAAACTTGATTTAGGGACCAAACTTTTGTAAGTATAATGTGTAACTTTTGAACCATGTGTCTAATCAATGAAACTTATTTGCAAAAATATATATATGGGCATATAAACAAAAGAATGGATTTTTTTAGAAATCCATTAGGTCAAATATTAAAAAATTATCAGTGTCTAAATGCATCCCTAAATATAATCTTCTCATTCTTAAGGGGTAAAATGGAACAAACTTTGCACAACCATTTTAGTGAAATTGAGAGGGGTAGAGAGGAACCATAAACTCATAAATTTGAATGGGATAATATTATAATGACCCATAATAGGACTATATTATATTATCATTGACCCAAAAATTACTTTACAAACCTATATTTGGTCATTATAACGTGTAACTTTTGAACCACATTCCTAATTGACAAACCGTCTTCGTGGACACATCTAGATAGGTGTATAAACACAATAATGGCCTTAATATACCTTATTTTAGACCCTTAAATTGAAAATTTTATGGGTATAAATGCATCCCTAAAAATAATTTTATTATTTTTAAGGGGAAAAATGGTATGAACTTTGCACAACTAGTGTAAGAAAATCGTGAGGGGTAGAAACGGACCTTAGCTCCTATAATTGCACAAAAACATCCTATAATTATCCTCAGGAGGATTATATTAAACTCATGACATAACACATATTGTTTCTTATGCTTCTAGTTTTTTAAGAAGATAATATTCTCCATTCATGACACCAACCAAATGAAGGTGTAAGCTCATATGGTACCACTAACCCACATCAAATGTGTTAGTAATGGTTTTGAAAAAAAACACAATGAAAATATAATAATAAAATATAACACAATAAATCAAATAAGGTTACCTTACTAATTCAAAATGAAACTTTTATTGAAACTAAACTTAACAAGTCAACCCAATGTACCTTGAGGATCATCTCTATTTTTGAGTGTTTCAAGAATTACTTCCTACTCAGATTCACAAAATTTTCATAAAAAATTGTTGTGAGGATTCCATTGAATTTTATCAATTGAATATTTGCAATGATAAACAAATTTGAATAGTGAAGTATCACCCTATTTAATTCAAAGTTTTCAAAATAACCATTGATTTTTTATTTTAATGAAATGTATTCAAATCTAGTTTCTTATAACCACCATAGATCTAGTGGGATAAAATAGGTCTTCCCTATCCCTGACAATTGTGGTTCATTTATTTTTTCCTCTACATAATGAGAGTATTAATAGTCTGTTCCCTCATCATATTTAGGTGAAATTAATACAATAAGTTCCCTACATTTAAAGTGTATTCAAAATTTAAAAACATGTAGGAAAAACATAAAATATCACTATTATTTAAGGATACATTTACATTATAATTAAATTGTACCTAGTTGCAAAAGATATAAGATGTGGTAAAATTAAGTTTTTAATGTCATTTCTAATCAATTAATGGTTATAATGAATGACTAGTATCTACAAGTCTTAGGGGTCTAAAATACCATTTTTAACCCATTATTTTGACTCAAATTCATTCCAATCAAATTCCATATAACCCAAAAAAAATCATGCCATGCCCCTATTATAAATAGTCCATGAACTAAAATTTGATCTTTAGAATGAGTGGGAATTAATTGATCCATATACTATATTATAATATACATATATTACTTATTTTATTCCTCCATTAAGCAAAATAATATTCATACAAGATAATATTTATCTGATCCATCAAAATTTATTTCATTACACTAAGCCATAATACTTATAACATCAATCAAATTAACACCATCCTTGTACTTCTCTTGATATTTTTAAAGATATCTTTTACACATCCATATGAACTAACATGATTCCCTTTGTCATGCCCAATTTCAAAGAAACTTTAGAAATGTTATACCACACTCTTCTTATGCATCTTGGTCAACTAGAACAAACATTTGAGAATTATTAAACTATCCTGCATAATTGTCAAGGATTAAATGTAGTGTGTATCAAACACAATTTATCTTGCATTCATATTTCTATAAAATATCTCAAAATAATCTTGGATGAACTCTGGAGAATGTGATCTATCATTTCTCATGTAAAAGTGTTATTCACTCAAAATATTGTTACTATCCTCTGTGCTATCAGGTGCATGTCTGAATTCAATATGCATTAAAATTACAACTTGAGTTGAACTACAATATTGTGATTGAACCTTATTTTTTGGTTTTACTATGTAGTTTTAAAAAAAGTACACAACTAAAAAAATGGTCCTTAATGGGAATTTATTTTTTCATAATTTGAATGGATTATCTAACCCTTTTTATTAGCGTATGTCTTGCATATTGGAAGATAAAATTATTCTTGAATTAAACCATGAAATCAGATAAAAATACCAAGGTCATAACCAACTCACAATTTTATGACTCTTATAGTTTTTAATACATAATTTATAGATTTTTACTTATTAAAATTCAATAGTTTCTTTCCAAATTCAAGTAAAATTTTCTTGTGTATGCATATGTTAAAATGTGACAAACCACCACAAGTGTTACATATTCCATATAAACACACTTTGGTAAAAAATATTTTTCCTTAAGTATTTGACACAAAATACTTGGGATCAACTTGATTAACTTTTAAGTGGAGAAGCCACCATACATTCCTACATAATATTGACAGTATGTAAAGTATAATGTATTAGACAAAAAATATAAAAATGCATAGCAAATTTAGCATGGATAATACAACAACATGTAGTCCATGTTTGGTTTATTTTAACATAAAAATAATTGTACATATCAAATTAACTTTGGCTAATTACCAATTGTCCATTAAAAATTTCAAGAAACTTTGTTTAGAATTCTATTTGGGTCATGTCCAAAAAATTTATCGCATGTGGCTCATAATTTTTTGAACCTTTTATTTTTAAAAAAACATATTTTATATTAGGTGAGACCCTTATGTTGTCATTCCTTTTTTTTTCAATGAAATGTCTCATTCATTCAACTAACACTTTATCTTTTTGTGAGATTCTACCACTAAATTCCCAACAATCTGTGACCAAAGGGCCATCGATTAATGTTCTTCCTATGATTTTAATTTGATTTTTATTTTTCAAGTTCATGTTTATACTTGTTTGACTATGAAATTGACCTCTAAATGTTGTCTTAATCATTAGAGACTCTTTTATTACTTGTCTTTCCATATTACTACCTTTGTTTTAAGTTTTATAACCTATTGATTTAAATGCATTACTTAGAATATTTACTATTGCATTATTTCATCCCTCTTGGTTGCCTATTATTAACTCTTAATTATGAATCATAGGGCATACATTTTAATTTTAATTAGTTAAAAAAATAATTAACATCATTTCATATGAGTTTTCTTCTCAAATGCATAGGTCCATACAAGTTAAGTATGACATTTAACAATACACTTTGAAATTTTACCTTGTATAGGTTCTAATATCTTCTTATATATTTCAATAAAATACCATAGTTTTCTTTAAATTATCCTTGATGGTGTGGGTATAGGAATAACATTATTTATTAAATTTAATGGTGTCAAAACTTCAACCATAGAAGGGATATTTAAGCCTTTGTTAAAATTAGATTCTACAAGAGAAGTACATTTCTCTTCATTATGAGATAAATTAATTGAGGTCATTACGTGATGTTCATTATCATCATGCTCAAAAAATTCATTATGGATATAATTTTCATTATATTGTGCTTCTTCATGTGTTTCATCAGTTAATACAAATTTATTAGTTACATGGTCTACATATTGAGTTTCATCATTCAACAAGGATTTATTAACTATTATCTCATTTAAATAAGTATCTAAATTAAATTCCATACATTTGGGTATGTTATTTTCAATTGAAATATTTCTTGGTGTAGAATAAGTAACTTCACCTCGTCTAGAAACTCTTATGGATGCTTTCATATCTTCTTGTCTTTTTTTCTCTCTTGACTTCAATTTCTTCTTCTTTTAGCTTCTTAATTGGTATTTTATGGAGAATATCAAACCCCATGATCTATATTAACACTTTTAAGTCTAATTAGAATAAAAATTGAATATAAATTAATGAATTTATACTAATTAAGACAAAGTAAATGAATATTTTACTAACTCTCAACTGTAAAAACTAGCTCAAATCTTGTAAATGCAAAATTCTAAAGTAAAAATCATGGACATGAGAGTTTGTATACAATTAATAAGGAATTATATTTGAGTTTAACATATTCCATTTTTAGTCTATCTCAATTTTATGAATTCAATAATTGACTATATTTGAGTTTAGCATCTAATTGGCCTAATATAGATTTGATTATAACCCTTATGCAATTTAATTTGTATATACCCATTTTATAAAATCTATGGGTAATAATAAGTTCACCTAGATCATTTTAGGGTTAAAAATTTGGTGAACCTGATTCGTTTGAATGAATTTTTTTATGATTCTTAAGGTTTTAAATTAGCTAGGGTTTTAGATTATTATACTTTTTAATTTCTTACTTATAATATTTTGCATGTAACCTATGCGAAGCCCTAGATTGGGAGGTGTGCCTATTAAACATATTGATCTTCCCTTCCCACCATATAGTATGTATCAAACCAATGAGGGATATCATACTCTGGTTCATGGTGACACCCATCTCAACAATGAAAAACATACTAATAGGGTTACCATAGAAGAAAATTCTAATAATGAAAATCATGAAACAAATGAAAATGAGCACATATACCATGATCAAGTGAAATCACTTGCATTGTTTCATGAGCGTATTTAATAAAACCTTAAATATATTGATGAGATCCTAAAAACTAAATTAAAAAATTTACAAAATTATAGTGTAAACTTCCCTCCCCTTGAACACATTATAACCTTATACATCTAGTGGGGGCACAGGGTATGTGTTTAAACTTTTGTTCCCTAAAATTACTATTGGTACATCTATCATGTAATTACCCATTGTTTCAACATAAATACTGGTTTCAATTCCTTTTAATACTAAAAACATGTTTTCATCCCCTTTGGTGACTACTCAACTTGCTAATCTAAATCCCATTGGGTCTAGAATTCAATCACTCTTTAAATTTATAAAGACTGTGGAGGACAAGGTTATAAACATTGAAAAAATGCTTTAAAATACCCTTATGATATATATTTTAAAAATGTATTTCATAACCCTCTTACACTTGAAATATCTTTGCACCCTTTTTCAAATAGATTTGTTCCACCTAAGGTTCCATTTTATGATGGAAAGGGTGATCCTGAACAACATATTGATCTTTTTATCTGACATGTCTTGATTATGCCTCTAATGATAACATTTTAACCAAATTATTTCCAATAAGCCTCAAGGACTATGATTTGAGGTGGTTCCATTATTTACCTATCCAATCTATAAAAGCATTCAAACCTCTTGCAGACTAGTTTTTAGCACACTTTTCTATTAATATTTCTAAAAATATTTCCTATTCTCAAATTGCCAAAATCAAACAAGGAAGCAATGAAGCTATCAATGAATATGTCTTGAGATATAAGATAATGCTAGCTAAAATGACCAATCTTATTGGAGATAAGGAGTTACAAGACATATTCAAGAAAAGTTTGCTTGTTTTTTTACATGAGTGAATTGTTTTTAAGAAGGTCAAATATTTTGATGACTTATGCCATGTTATACGGGACCATGAAATGAAGCTTATTTCATTGAATAAGCTCGAGTATATAACAAACACACCAACTACATCTAAATCTAGTATTGAATTTATAATTGATCCAAGTTATAAGGTAAAACCTCTTGAGCCTAAAAAGGAAAAAATAACCATGGTTAACATAGTTTCACAACAACCTAATCAATTTATTTTATCCAATGTACCAAGGAGATTAGTCACATGTTTACTTGAGTCCCCAACTTAATTTATTCCATGGTTACTAGAGTGCCAACTTATATCTCTCCCTTATCCTATCAAGATTGATATACGTTGACCTCTATCCAAAGGATATGATGTGAATGATTATAATGATTATCATCAGGAACTAGGGTATTCTATAAGTATATGCTTTACCTTAAAGCACAAGATCAAATATATTATTCGTGATCAAAAACTTAGATTTGAGGATCTTCCGAAGGAATCAAGATCATAACCTGGTTATCATCATAAACATAAAATATTTAACAATCCTTTACAAGACCATTCTAAAAAGGAACTAGAAGTAGAAATGGCATATAATGCACATCCTCATCCATCACATTATGGGAATTCACTAGGTGGGATTATTGGTACTTACACATGACATATACCTCTTATGGTTTATATACCATCTATTACATTAAGGATGATGAATATGATATTCATTCTTTATTCATTCCAGTATACCTTGATAAAAACCCTATATGAAGTGTTATGATTGATAATTTTGAAAGAAAAAATGTTTGTACTATGACATTACTTATGCACTTAGGTTATACTCATCATGATTTATACCCCTCTACCAGACTAGCTAGAGCTTTTGATGGGGCCTCCTAGATGGTTCTTGGTGAGATTTACTTACCATTATAGGTTAGTCCCACACATGATTACTAACTTTTCAATCATACCTTTCACATGTATCTTTGATATACTATTGGGAAAACCTTGGATACACACTCTTCAATTAGTACCATCTATAGTGCATGGGTGTGTTAAATACATTCATTCCTATCACATAATAATTTATAGAATTCCATATGAACATTCTATTAAAAAAGAGAAAATCACACCCAAATAGTTAATTACCAAGCCTATTAATGCTAATTCACTAAAAAAGGGTAAAAAATAGGCAATCCCCTTTACTAGGAGGCTGGTACTTAAGAGACCATTACATCAGAGACATACAATGGATTGCACATAATCCCCATATTCTACTACACACCATGTTTAGATATCTAGATTAGCTCCAAATATACATCTTAATACTATTCCAAAGAAATAAACAAACACTCAATGATGGATTTCAAGAACCCCTTTTCCTATTACTCTTACTATTACTTCACAACCACATAGTCCAATTTTACATACATAGATCACCATTGATACCATAGTGACATATATTGTGTCTATACATTATTCTTAGTAGCATAAACATATTACTACACTAGGTTCACATTGGGGAGACATTTATGAAGATCCATTAGATGGAATCATAGGATGATCTTTCCTATTCAAAAATTTCAAAAAATACAAAAATAAATAAAAAACATTCAAAACTCCCAAATTTTTTTTAGCACCTACATGTTTTACTATCTCTTTAGCATCTATGTGTTAGTTCCATGTTGATGGATAGCATATTCAGTTACTCTTACATACACGCGTGTCACACTTCTACTTGAGTGTGATTTAAACATACATAAATACATGATCTATTACTATTTCATATGTTGGGCTTTCTCGCTACTCATGTCATGTAGATAGTGGGGGCATCCAATTTTTTAATCTTGATACATAGGTTATATGGTTTAGTGATCACATTTCATTATCATGTTTGAGATTACATATGTACTTAAACATGCCTTTATCCATGATTATATCTTACATAAGGTACTTGATATGCTATACACTTAACAATTTTTCCTAACATATTTGATCTATGGACTACTATGACATGTTTATTATGGTTGCTTATGCTTTCCTTTATGTACTTCCTTGAGTGTCTTACCTTATCATTGTCTTACTTTTTTGAGCATTTGAATATGCTCCTTTGCTTTCGACCCCCATGCCTATGTATTCATTCATTGACATTTATATGTGTCATTATTTATTGTATAGACATTTGAATATGTCATTATTACTTTTATGTACATTTGACCAAGTCATATCCTTTTGATTGTGTGACATGGGAACATGCCCCTTATTTGTAGTCTCCTTGGACCATTGCCTTTTGACTTACTTTTGAGTAATCTTTTATGTGTGTGTGTTTGTTTTTTGAACTTGTATTATTACTATGTAGACATTTCCATGATCTTTATCATGAATCTTATGCCTACATGTGATCACATTAATTCTATGCACTTCAATGATATATCTACCTAGATATGTTCCTTATATATGCTACAATGTTCCATTCATAAATTATATAGTTGTCTTATCCTTTTGAGATGAAGTAATTACACTTCTTCTCTTTCCCTCACCTTAAAGGAGGGAAATATTAGTTGAGGAATGGCATAGAGGCATGTTGTCCACACTTGGCACAATTTTTAGATTTAATGGGGGCATGCTTTAGAAGCATGTTCTCCACACCCATTTAGTATATGATACTTATATCAATTTTAAAATTTAGTGGGTACATTTCACATGGGAATAGATTCCATAGATTCGTAATTCTTAGATTTAGTGGGGGAATGCTTTGGAAGCATGTTCTCCATACATATTGAGTATTCAACATCTCCAAATTATAGTAGGGGTATGTTCTAGAAACATGTTTCTCCATATTGGTACTTATATCAGTTTTTATATTTTCCATATATAATGGGGGCATGATTTTTCAGCATGTCCTACACACTTACATATTTTATGGATTGGCCAAAGTACATAGTTATATGATTCAGATTCACAGTTGTGGTAGAATTTTATACATTGTTATTATTATTATTATTATACACATTTTCAACATGAGACATATTTAAGATTCATATGATATGTAATTTGTGGATAATATTTTAAAATCCAAATTAGTTTCAAATTATAATTTATGGATGATTACCACATCATAGACTTTTTTGTACTAATACCCCATGTATTATTATGGACTATATTGAGCCAATCTACTCCAATAATTGATTTAAATTTTGGTATGGTCGAGATGATATAATCACTCAATGTTTCCAATTTTCCAAGGCAGACTTGATTGTATCATCCAACCTCATCAATTTATGAGTATAATTAGGTTGTATGGTTGAGCTAATCTCAACTTCCATGTGGCAACTCACTTTTGATCCAAGATTGAGGGCATGGTCCTTCCAATATCTATTTCTCTCTCTCTATCTCTTTGGATATATGCACTTTAATTTTTTATCTATAATTATCTTAATCTCAATTTCATAGCCTTAAAATGATACATCTTTTTCAAATTAACCTGCCAATAGGTAAGGTGGTTACATTGACACACATGTGTACTCCTAAACCTTACTCTTTCAAGTTCAATCTATTTAAAATACTTTCAATCCCATATTATATGTACTGATTATATACTATAACATTCTGTTAGTTGCAGGTCAATCACCAAAAAATCACTCAAGTTGGGTACACACAAAGACATAATGTGTTTTATACACCCAATTACACATTCCTTTCATTTAAATTAGAAATTTAATTACTAGATTAAAGGGGGGAAATTTAGACACTATTTTATGATTATATATCACCTTAGCCTTTACACTTAGCAAACTCAGACCTTGGTTGTTCCTCTTAGTTCTATACCTTTTTCACTTTCATAAGTCTCAAATATTGTATATCTTGTGCCCTTTGGCCTATATCTCTTATTATGACCAATCTTATGTTGATGACCTAGGCCTTATGTCTTACCTATAATACTTAAAATTTAATTATCTTTCACATCTATAAATTTTAAACCTATACCTGCTTTCCTACACCTTGGACACTAATGTCTAAGATAGATACTAGAATTGACATTAGTGTCTTGATCTGATGCAAGTGTATATTACCCTAAATTCATCCAATTTGGCAATGAAACATATCCTAATGGTTTGGCTTAAGTTTTTTAATGTGAGTTACTTATCAAAAAGGATTGTTATAAATATAAAAGCAACCCTCATTCATTCCTCACCTAGGAAACACCTATAAAAACATTAAAGAGATGAAGGCAACTTATCAAAATCAATCTATCAAGCATCATTAAATTAAACAAAGCTTCCCTATTTACACACAAATCATAGGTACAACACATATATAGGTCTAAAGTAATAAAGGATCATCCCAAGAGCCTGATTTACCAAGGTAAAATCTAGGTCATAGTTATACTTACTTTTCACATATTGCATGATTCACACACAATCCAACACATAGGGGAGAATTAAATGATTATGATGCCCTCTTCTAGAGTATTGGATATGTAGGAAGTGCCCATTTATAATGAGGTCTTTAGGGCCAACTCAACACTATGTGCACACTAACCCATGTTTCCCCAAGGTCACTATGAATTTGGAACCCTAGGATTTTTCCATTTTATAAGGAGTGATAGTCCATGACCAAGATATGAATGCTCTAGAGTGAAGGTGAAGTAAAACCCAGAAGCATCCAGGTGGTTACATCCTTTTCCAATAGGTATTTTGTATATGACACTTATATTGAACCCATACATTAGCATTAATGTAACTATCCAAGGCTAAAATTCATGTCTAGATCTCCAGAAGCATCAAATATAGAATCTAATGACTATTCTAAAACTATCTTCCATCTTTCTTCTTACCTATTCCAGATCCAACACTATGTCAACATTATAAATTAGTGAAGTATATTACTTCCTTGTCATTTCCATACATAGCTTAATTATACTTTATATTAGGATATACAATGTGGAACTATATCCTAATAAATTTCAAACAAGATAAACTGTGCAAAATGAAAATAAAAAAATTGCACAATAAATCAAACCATGTATAAAAGAGACACCAATATAATGTGGTTCACCCAATGGAATACATCCACCAGAGAGATTTGCTCAGCTTTTTATTACCAACAATAATAAGGAGAATCATACATGACAACACCCTATCACACCTCTCTCTCCTTTCTCTCCTCTCCTTTATTATATGCACATATGTAATCTACAACCAAGATTACAACCAGAGCATAAAACCAAGCTTCCATAATATTTCAACCAAGCTTGTACACAATCTTTCAACCAATCTTGCACATAAGATTTCAGCCAAGATTGTAACCAAAGACTTAACTAGTCTTCACCATTCCTTGCATTTCTGTAAGATAAAAACCAAGCTTACTCCCAAGATCCAACTAAGCTTGACACAAGATATCTACAAATATTGCACACAAATACTTCACAAGTCTTCACACCTTGCACCTTTGTAAGCTAACAACAAAGCTTACCATAAACTTTCAACCAAGCTTTCATATATAGACTTGACAAGTCTTCAAGGAATTTACAAGGCTTACAAGGATTACATAATGAATGCATGATTTCATTCCTTTTTTTATTTATAAAATACAATGAGAGATTTATTATTTTATATCATTTACATGAGATAGAGAAGAGGGAGAGAGAATCAATGAATAATGGAAAAACTTTGCCATACTCCATGTTGGATCACTATTGATCCTTAGTGCTTTGTTTGTGTCTTTTGTAAGGATCAACAAAGTATATTTATTACTTTAGATAAGATCATATCCACATCCATATGAATCCAAACATTTGAGCCCACTCCACATGTGAGGCCAATCAATAACAATGATATTCTTGTCTTCTTCCCATGTGCACACAAAAGTCCAAAAGGTGTTGCAATCACCTTTTGACTTTCACTAGACTTGAGGAATCATGGATCCTCCATAAAAATGTGACCCATACAACCCATTATCATTTATGACACAAAATAAACACATGTGAATTACCAAGGACAAAACCCATGTGCCTTGGTGGAGTGCTACACCTCACTCATCTCACATCAACCTTTATCACATGATACTTCCTCTATGGACCATGCCATATCACCTACATGACACATCACCCACATCACCTACATATCACATGCCACATCACCTATTTGTCACATCAGTCAATGTGACATCACCATGAATAATGAATGTGAATAATGCCCATGAATAGTGATTGTGAATAGTGTTTGTGAATAGTGACTTAACACCTAACACTTTTCATAATTAGACTATCTCAATTTTATGAATTTAGCATATGCCTATATCTGAGTTTAGCATCTAATTAACTTTCTATAGATCTAATTATCATCTTTGTGCCATTTAATTTATATATACCCCTTTAATCAAATATAGGGCTAACAATAAGATCACCTATATCATTTTAGGGTTAAATAAGTTAAGGTAAAAAAGCTGTGTTTGTACACTAGTAGTTTCAATTTTCCATATTTATTGACTTGTAAAATCATTTAAACACAGATACAAATTTTTAAAAAATATTCTTAACTATATTCGACATTTCCTCTATCCATATATGTGATTTCATATGACAATTCATTTGTTTACTCCAAAAAAGTGTGTATGTACACATGCGATCTAATTATTTTTTCACAAAAATTACTATCATTTTTAGAAATGCATCAATTTTGCATAATTTTATGATTTGGGTATTCATTTTTTAATATATTTATAAAATACATTCAAAATTTCATAATTCATCTTCTTATGTTACTATAAAATTATTTATCCAAGTATCTCTAGATGTCTCTACCAGTTCAAGTATTATTTTTTTAAGAAAAAATGGAACTTTAAGCCCCCCATTTTGTCCCCTATTACCTTGTACCAACTGTTATATACAAACTCAATGTAATTATATATGTAGTGATTCCAAAGAATGCACTAATTTTGTCTCAGAATTCAATCTTAAGCCATCTAATGATATTAGTCATGATCTCCTCATACCAAAGTATGTGGTCAATTACAACCCATGAGTGAGCCTCTCTAAATTAATACTATTACCCATACTAGTCATATTATGTCTATGATGAATGTTATTAATGACCTCCAAAGATAAGTTATTGATCTCACTTTTCACATTAGATCATGTTGTGATAATATTAAAGATAATGTTATCTTATGATAACCCCTTACATGAGCTATATGTTAATACCCATCTCTAAAGGATTTTGTTATGATTATACTCCCATTATTTGATAGTAATGAAGATCCTTGTTTTAATTTAACTATATTTATGCTTTATTTTTGAGAATGGGGTAATGATGGATGAATTCTACTAAAAGTGTTTCATATAATCCTCACAAGATATGCCTCAAATTTGTTTATACTCTATCTAGAGGCTCCTTACCAAATTTTAAAAGATTAGAAGATGTGTTCCTATCAAACTATCATAAACACATGGTGCCTAAATTCAAATTGAAAAATATACAAAGTTTATAATTAAAAACCATGATCAAAATATTGAATATTACATTTTTTTATTCAAGTCTTCTTTGGATTCTTTAACTTATCAACCCATAGATTTAAAAAAACCATCCATCTTCAGTAGGGGTCTTTTATTTCTTTTTAGAGAAAGAGCCTTGATAAAATTTATACATATTTTGATAATTTATATATGGACATGTTCAAATAGACATGTGATGTTAATTATAAAACACATAAGGATATTAATGAAAATGAATCAAAATCATCTTCATATAATAAGGAAGTCACCAATAAAATGGTGAAATCAGATTTGGCCTCTAAACAAAAGAGTCCAATTAAAGTCTCTCATAGGATGGATGAATCAATGAAAATAATTATAATCAAGGAAGAAGAAGTTAGAATCCCCATCAAAGGGAAAGAACCATTTCTCAAAACACCATCTGACATGAATAAATATACTTTCAATAAGAGGAAACCTATCCAGTTTGAAATATTTTGAGATCAAATAAATGATATTCTATGGATATTTTTGGATACGAAGTTGATAACTCTTCCTCCTAATATCTACCATACTCAACATCATGGTATTAATATATATATATATATATATATATATATATATATATATATAATGCTTTAACATTGTGAGAAAAAATTACCCAACTTACAGATAAAGGGATTATTACATTTGAGAATGTGGATAACAAGACAAAAAATCCAATTATTCATCTTCTCTTATATCTCCTCCTACAAATACCAAGATATACTAGAACATTCCTAAGAAGTAACCAATGGTCATTTGAGCTCTCATAACAATAAATATAAAGAATATATTATTGTAGATAATATACAACAACATAATACACACATATTAAAATTTATTCAAAGCATGGGATATAATAAGCAAGATGTTTAGTATACATATGGATATGATATGGGACATATTGCTTTAACAATCACTTTGGGACTCAAGGTAGTGAATGCACTATTTATTGTATAATGTATTATTCCACAAGGAAATGCAATTTTGGAACAACCATGGTTACAAAAAATGAATACAATAATGAATATGGATAATACAAGTTTATATTTTACTTTTGAGGGTAGTTTATTAATATTTCAAATAAATAAAAATATAAGGAAGGACACTATGGTCCATGATAACGTTACATCTCACCTTACATAAAAATGGGAACCAAATAAAAATGCCAAGCTTTAGATTATATATATGAATATATAATGCATAATTCATAAAAATCAAAATAACATCAACAATAACAACTACAACTATCATAGGTAACCAATATAGGTGTGGCTATCTCTAAGATTATAGAGCCAAAGATTCAATATCAAAAGACAATTGTAAATAATGATCAGTATGGTGCATAAATTTTATTTACATAAGGGTGGTCACCTCATTCTAGTTGGCACTCCCCCATAGATGGTTTTTTGGCATCTATATATCCACCTATAACTATATGGGCAAATACTGATATGATCTATCTGGCCCATATAGTTCTAGTTCTAGTTTTAGTTCTAGTTCTAGTTCTAGTTATATAGAGAGGCCAAAGAAACTCTATCTTGAGGGCCAATGAAACTCTATACCATGCCACCCCCAATAGATAGAGCCCATTGAACTCAACTTTATATGGTTGCCAAAAAAACTCTATCTTTGGCCAACCCCTCTATAGATTTATGGGAGTTGAGTTGACCCTCTCTCTCTCTCTCTCTATATATATATATATATATATATATATATATATGGGATCCCATATATATCGAAGTTGATCACTCTTCCTCCTAATCTCTACCATACTCATCATCATGGTATTATTAGACATATATATATATATATATATATATATATATATATAGTGCTTTAGCATTGTGAGAAAAAATTACCCAACTTACAAATAAAGGGATTATTACATTTGAGAACGTGGATAACAAGACAAAAAATCCAATTATTCATCTTCTCTTATATCTCCTCCTACAAATACCAAGATATACTAGAACATTCCTAAGAAGTAACCAATGGTCATTTGAGCTCTCATTAACAATAAATATAAATAATATATTATTGTAGATAATATACAACAACATAATACACACAGATTAAAATTTATTCAAAGTGTGGGATATAATGAGCAAGATGTTTAGTATACATATGGATATGATATGGGACATATTGCTTTAACAATCACTTTGGGACTCAAGGTAGTGAATGCACTATTTATTGTATAATGTATTATTCCACAAGGAAATGCATTTTTGGAACAACCATGGTTACAAAAAATGAATACAATAATGAATATGGATAATACAAGTTTATATTTTACTTTCGAGGGTAGTTTATTAATATTTCAAATAAATAAAAATATAAGGAAGGACACTATGGTCCATGATAACGTTACATCTCACCTTACATAAAAATGGGAACCAAAAAAAATGCCAAGCTTTAGATTATATATATGAATATATAATGCATAACTCATAGAAATCAAAATAGAATCAACAATAACAACTACAACTATCATAGGTAACCAATATAGGTGTGGCTATCTTTAAGGTTATAGAGCCAAAGATTCAATATCAAAAGCCAATTGTAAATAATGATCAATATGGTGCATAAATTTTATTTACATAAGGGTGGTCACCTCATTCTAGTTGGCACTCCCCTGTAGATAATTTTTTGGCATCTATATATCCACCTATAACTATATGGGCAAATACTGATCTGATCTATCTGGCCTATATAGTTCTAGTTCTAGTTCTAGTTATATAGAGAGGCCAAAGAAAATCTATCTTGAGGGCCAATGAAACTCTATACCATGCCACCCCCAATAGATAGAGCCCATTGAACTCAACTTTATATGGTTGCCAAAAAAACTCTATCTTTGGCCAACCCCTCTATAGATATATGGGAGTTGAGTTGACCCTCTTTGGCCAACCCCTCTATAGATATATGGGAGTTGAGTTGATCCTCTCTCTCTCTCTCTCTCTCTATATATATATATATATATATATATATAAAATCCCATATCTATGGGAGTTTAGAGTTTAGATAGTTTGATCATACACATCTATGATAAATCAAGTATCATATCCTTAACACATTGTTTCATATGCAAAATCATAACACTACTAAGTAATAATAAAATCACATGATTAAAATTACCAAATGTAATAACTCTTAAAATATATGCAATATCCATTCCACATAAGCACAATATAAGAAAGAACACCAAAAGTTAATTTATATAAAACAAATATTTAACATGATAATAAAAATTATAACACATACATAGACACTCAATAATTAACTTCTCACCAGTTACATTTCTATCAACATCCCTCTCGATTAGCATGGGGATCATGAAGAAGAGGCCCCACTATAATCCGGTGAGGACTGTGATTGGGACCTACTCCTCCTCTCATGATCTTCATACACACCCACTCATGCATGAAAATTTTATTGCTTACACTTTAATTTAATTTACTTAGATAATAAGATCTAACCCAATTTTTCAATTAGAGCTAGAGGGGGGATCCTCAACTTAGCCCTATGCTATTTTCAATTAATTATAACCACATAATTCTCATCTATTAAATCATCTCACTCTAATGCAGTTACCACATATACAATGGTGGTTATTTCATATCAATTAAAAACAAATGGGCATGATCACTAGATATGTTTATGACATGCTCAACCAAACTCTAATGAATTGACTCACCTAGCACATGTCTACTCAAATATTGAAGTGTTACCTCTATGATGGTATTCCAAAAATCTTCACCTCCTAAAAAAACCAATACATGATATCAATGTCAAAGATATAAAAATAACTATTAATGATGAAAATATTTAAAAAACATATATACATATTCACAAGAGGAACATGAAGCCCAAAAAATGTCACCTCATCCATATTTCCTCCTCTACCATGTTCCTTTATGGCACCCTATACCAAAACATGAAATAAGATAGGCCACTGATGTGCTATCCACCATCATGTATATACTAAAGTACACCTATAATAATATACATTAGGAATATCAATGACAAGGTCCATCATAGTCAAAGTAATAGTTGCTAAATGAACAACACTATGTTAGCCTCGATCACCATCACATCTGAGATCTATCATAAATTGGATCCATATAACTAGTGTTAGGGGCACATGATGTCTAATAAAAAATAATGTGTAACATTCTCAAAATAAAATATCTCATAAACGTTGGACCAACAATTATGAAACTAACAACTCACATGAATCCACCATAGCTATAATCCATCCTCAATCCACCTTGCAAACACTCTATAGGGTCTTAAAATAATAGAATATGTTCATAGCTGGTTAAGAATCCAATGATACTCCATAATACGATTCCACATAACACATGTAGTTCTGACTCATCTATTTGAAAATATCTATAAATGTACACAACCACCACGAGGCATAACTATATGTTGTATCACATAAATATGCTCATATACTATAGATACTAAAACTTAATATTTATATCATTTTAGTCTTACACATTTGATAAATATCAATCAAGGATCTACCCTTAAGTTATAGATATCCCTACTATCGAAAGGCTCACATTTGCCATCTCATTATGCCTAAATGCTTATGTCTTAGTCTGATCCATATAATTCTAATGACCTCAGTATCATGTACTACACATAAAGCTCAAAACATGATAAACATCATTCACTATCAGTTTTAGATATGTACATATTTTTTAGTTCTTTAAATGCTATCATCCATAAAAGGACACTATTATTGATGGTAGTGTCAAGATCCTTATCTGATGTTTAATAGACAAAATTCATCTAAATTATAAAATGATCAAAACACATGGGTCAACATAATTGTCTTACTAAACCCTACCATGAAATATTTTCAAAAGTTATGGTATAAATATAAGTCTAAGCCTTATCATTCCTCATCTAACAAATACCAAGTAAACACGTACTAAAGCTAAATTAATCGACTACATAAGAACTCTACTCTATCCTATTCATCTATATTTTCATATCAATCACATAAATAATCATATTATAGGTTTGAAGCATTTAAAGAGCATCCCATGAGTGATATTTTTCAAATTACAAGATAGATCAGTGCATGCATTTTCATATAGTGTATTACACCCTTGTAACCATTTCTTAGAAAACTCATTCCAAGGGTGAAGAGCTAGGCTTTGATAAATCAACAAAGAGTGACAACCTATATACTAGATATAAATACATCATCATAAAAGTGACATAAAACTTAAAATAATGAATTTGGTCACATCCTAATCCAATAATTATTCCATACTAGAAAGTTATGTTAGAGTCAGACACTAGCATCGATAATAGTGTCTAGATCTAACGATAGTGTCTACAACCATAAAAGCATAATTTAATGAATTTGATGAATGATCTAGAATACTAATTGTACATATTTTACATCTATTTCCATTTCAAATCTACCTACACATAGTAAACTGAGTACTATTGTTTCTAATTTATTTCAATATCTTTTAATAGATGTACTTTACTATTTTTAGAAATATTAGTTGTATAAATTCAAAATATTATTTTTTAGAGATTTTTATTAATTGACACTATATATTAGTTTATCACTCTTATGTTCTATCTTTATATTCTTAACTCTATCCCACCATTCTAAATTTAGGGTTAAATATTTGGTGAACTCGACCCCTTAGTCATCTTATGCAACCATTGTATTCTCTAGGATTTTGTAGTTTCTTAGGGTTTCATATTTTATTTCTAAGCTATATAATTATATATCTTACCAAAGATAAAATTTAGGGTGTTTTTTTAAGATCAAACATAACCTATGATCAAGAATAAATATATATTTATAAATCCATAGATATTGAGCATAAGTACTCTCAAACATTATCAGGGGACCAAAAGTAGACATGTTTGGCCCAATCAATTGAGAAATATAATCCTCAAGATTGTAATAGTTACCATTCCACTCTCATAAAATGCCAAGGGATATGTTGGGTTTTATATTCCATACTATTAAAAATACATAAGACATATCATATCATGGTCAACATTACCCTCATGCTTTTAAAACAAATCTTGATACACATGGGAAAAATATTCCATTATTTAATCATGAAAAATTTCATCAAATGCATAATGATATCATGGTTAATTTAAAAACAAATCAAAATGGGAACGTAACTTAAATTACACTGATTCAAACTTCTACTATTCCAACATTTCCAAACAATATCCCCCTTATCAAGGGTGATAAATCATTCATTCCTTCATTTGATATTGATTTTTTTTGAAAAGTGAATAAAGATATCATGGAATATTTATCAAAACTAATAAAGACACTAAGAAAAAAGGTGCATTACAATCCAAAAGTGGAATAAATTTCTAATGTTCTAAAGAATGGAATCTTTACCAATATCAACCAATGTATCTAAGCTAAATTTTATTTATATTCTAAAAAATTCATAATTTCATTCATGCCAAAATTTACTCATGTACCAAAAGATGTACTATTACCAAAAATACATAAGTTTCCAATTTTTATATCATTACCAAAGGTAGATTAACCTTGAATTGGTATACAAATATAAAAAGTTCCAATATATCAAAATAAAATACCAAAATTTCTAAAATTCAAAGATCCAATACCATTACACAAGTATCCTAAATTAGGTGATTCTAAATTTACACCAAGTGTTCAGGAGGATGGTAATACCAAGATACCTAAATTCAAAAGAGGTGGTGGATTAGAACCAATGATGACATCTTTCCAAAACACCACCATTCATAATGATTATCTCATGTCCATGATGAGCACTATTGGAGAGCTTCAAAGACACGTATCTATACTTCAAATGCAAATAACTTATCATAACACTAATGCCAATATTATCTCATTCAATAATCAACCTCTTAAAAAATGTATACTTGAATATCCTTATCTGAAAGATTTCTAATTACCACATGTACCTATCTTTTAGTGTCATAAATATCCCTTTGATCATGTGATTAAATATGTACATTATTTTGGTCAATGGGATAAAGATGAAAAAAAATTTCTAAAAGCCTTTCATATGAGTATTACCAATGAAGCTCAAAATTGATTCTATAGCTTACCAAAGGGTTCCTTAACCACTTTTTCACAATTGAAAGATGTCTTATTTTTGGTTTTTCATATACACAAGGTGCCTAAACTTACATTATAAAAGTTACACAATTTCAAACAACATGATGTTGAATCCCTTCAAGACTATGTCATCCAATTTAAAATTAAATAATATATCTTAGCATTTACAACCTTGGATTTGGAATTGAAATTCATTTTTAGTAAAGGTCTTCTTTCCCCACCAAGGGAAGGATAATTACATAAAAATATGAATCATTTACCTATTTATACTTAGATGTTCATAGATATGATTTATTCATACTCAAGTATCCAAACAAACTTAACATCTCTCCTTCCAAATACAAAAGTTTTATTCCACATATAAATGAGGAAGATGAATTTCAAAATAAACAATACGATAAAATGTGTGGTGTTCCTCACATTTATATGGAAAGTTTACAAAAATTACTTATTATGAGAAAAATCCAATATACACATCCAAAATAAACAACTCAAGTTGAAAAAATAAAAAAACATTCATGCCAAAAATATTTAACAATAAATTTATTCTTGGGTGGTGCTTATTTTTGGCATAAGCATGTTAATCCTACATAAACAAAAAATACTTGCAATGTAATAAGTTTGCAACAACTTGGCTTTGATCTAAAAGACGTAAAAAAAAAAGGAGGTTGGAAAGAATACTTAGGCAACATCATAATACCAATTGATTGTGGTCCTAAAGTGATTCAAATAAGGATTTGGGTTATCTCACACACATCAAAATTTGAATTTACATTGATAAATCTTCAGTTATACCAGATAAAATTCAAAATTATTAAAAATCAATAAGGTATCTCCTTTTCCCATGAAAGAAAATTATTCCATATAGCACATGATGGAATTTTTTTCTTCTAATTCACATGTAAATCATGTTGAAGAACATGACATACACCATTTTAACCTATCAAACCATGATATAAACAATGCAAATGATCCAACCTAAGGCTGAATATATCTGATTTTTTTTAAAGAAAAATCAAAATTTCCAAAACTACAAACACATTCAAATACTTTAATAATCCAAAAAATATTTAGCATTCCCATGTTTATCAGCTCCTTGTCATTTATGTTATTTCCTTTATGTTAGTAGATAACATATCATTTCATTCATATATACACATATGTTTCATGCATATTTGAATGTGATACATACATACCTAGACACATGATCTATGCATTTCTAGATGTTGGACCTTTCCTCTACTCATGTCATATAGTACATTCGAGGAATATAATTATTTGATCATGATTGATTTAGGTTACATATATTTTATGATAATTTTTACATTATCATGTTTGAGCATATATGATAATGCTTACATGTCTATATCCATACTCATATATTTCACACTGTACTTGATATGCTATACTACATAACAATTTTTGCTAACACATATGTAGGGACTGGTATAATATTCTTATGCTAGTTGATTATACTTCATTTATTCAAATTTTCACTTCCTTAAGCATATTCCATTACTTTCTATTATCTTACTTATGGAACATTTAAATATGTTCCTTGCTTATTGGCCACTATGTCCTTGCATGTTGATTAGACATTTGAATATGCCATTCTCTATTGATTAGAAATTTTAATATGTCATTCCTTTAAATTTTGTGGAATTTGAACATGCCCCTTATATGAGGTATCCTTAGACCATTCCTTTGAATTATATTGAGTACTCTTGTGTGTGTGTGTGTGTGTGTGTGTGTGTGTGTGTGTGTGTGTGTGTGTGTGTGTGTGTGCGTGGGCGTACGTGCTTGATTATTTTCTGAGCTTGTAATGTTACCCTCCAAACATCACTATGGTCTATATCATTCATATTAGGACTTGATATGATCACATACTATGAGTGTAATTGATATATCTACTCTAACATATTATCCCTATATGCTACATAATTCATACACATGTTATATAACTACCTTATCCTTTTGAGGCAAGGTACCTACCAGTTTATATCTCCTTCACCTTAAAAAGGGGGCATATTAGTGGAGGCATGCCATATAAGGAATGAAATACAAATTTTATTATCTATATAATTTAGTGGGGCATGTCATAAAGGCATGACCTTCAACATTTGTATAATTTCACACTTTCTAGATTGTTGTGGGGGTATGTCACAAAGGCATGACCTCTACACTTACAAAATTTCACACTTTATAGATTGTAGTGGGGGAATGTCATAAGAACATGACCTCCACACTTATAAACTTACTAAATATCTCTATATTTGAATGGGGGCATGCTATAATAACATGACCTCCACATTTGCACAAACTCCAATTTAGTTTCATGATTTAGATATACACTTGCGTTAGAATCCTATACATTGCACCAATTTTACATTGATTTGAAATAGATTTTTTCATATTTATTACATATATTCAAGATCAGAGATATTAGAGGTTCATATACCATGTTGTTTCACCAAATATTCAAACTCTACCAATTATACTACTCATCAAGATACACCGATTACACCAGAATGTATTATTATTGAGCCTTTTCTACTATAGTAGTTGGTTAATTTTATATATTAAAGTGATTAAATAAATAAAACCTCACCATATTTATATATTGAAGTGATTAAATCATCTAATATCACTAGATTTATAGGATGAGTTAATTAAATCACTCACTCTCACTAGATTATATATATTTACACTTGAGTTGTATGATTGAGATATAATAATCTCAATGGCCATGTCATAAATAATCATTACACTAGATTAGGGGAATAATACCTTCCAATCTCCCTATTTAAATCTCCAAGGTTAAGGTATGAATCTTTGCCAAACCTAATGTTTCATAAAGAAACATATTTACCAAGTCAAAATATCAAAAGGAAACATTATTGCATTGACACACGCATACACCTTCCTTGCTCTCTTTTATTTTCAAACATTTCAATTATTTCAAAATTTAGATTATATGCACTAATTTATATTATTACATTCTTTTGGATACATGTCATACACTATCAAAACACTCAAAGTGGGCTCAAATTAAGGCAATGTTTGCTATACACACCTAGGCAGATATTTATTTCCTTTACCTACTAATTTCTTCCTTATGCATTACTAGATTAAAAGGAGGATTTAGATACTAAAACTAAATATTTATAGCATCTCAGTCTTATACAAGTGATAAATATTAATTACGGCTCTACCCTTCAATTCTAGACCTCCTTACTACTAAAAGGCTTGCATTCACTATCTCAATGTGCCTAAATGATTATATCTTGGTATGTTCCATATATTTATAATGACCCATGTATTCTATACTACACATAAATCCTAAAACATGATAAACATAATTCACTATTAGTTTTAGATTAATACATATTTTCTATCCCTCTAGACACAATTGACCACAAAGGGACACTACTACCAACGATAATGTCCATATCCTTATCTAGTGTCAAGTAGGAAAAAATCATCTAAATTACATAGTGATCTAAACCCATGGGTCAGCCTAATTGTCTATTGAACCCTACCATGAGATATTTTCAAAATGTATGGTATAAATACAAATCTAAGCCTTCTCATTCCTCATCTAGCAAATACCAAGAACACACCTATTAAAGCTAAGATAAGTGACTACACAAGAAATCTAATTTTACCTATTTTTAACTATTTTCATATCAAGCATCATAGTCATATTATAGGTTTGAAGCATTCAAGGAGCAATTGTGAGTGATATTTATCAAATAATAAGTTAAATTATTGTATGTATTTTCATATAGTATATTTCACCCTTGTGTACACATTTTCCCACATATAAGGGAAAACTACATAAGTTTGAGTCCCTTCTTGGAGTATTGGTTATGTAGGTAGCACCCATTCATATAGGGGTCTTTGGGGCAACTTGACACTATGAGCCCACTAACCCATTATTTAGTAAACTCATTCTAAGGGTGAAGAGGGGTGAAGAGATAAGGTTTAATTGATAAATAAAGAGAGACAAATTATACATCTAATCTAAATAAATAAACATAAAGGTGACATAAAACCTAGAACATTGAAATTGGTTTCATCATGATCCAATCATTATTCTATATTGGACACTTGCATCATTTTTAGACACTTAGGTTGATGATAATGTTGACAATGATAAAAGTATAATTTCTAGAATCTGATGACTGATCAAGAATACTGATATTGTATATTTTACACCCATTTCTAGTCTATATCTACCTATGCATATTAAACTATATAAATAATATTAGTTCCTATTTATTTAAATATCTTTCAATAATTGCACTTTATTATTTTTGGTAATCTCAATTGTATAAACTTATAATATTATTTATCTGAGTTTTATATTAATTGGCATGCTATAGATTAATTTATAACCCTTGTGTTATAACTATTTCTATATTCTTAACCCTATCCCCAACATTATAAATTTTGGGTTAAACATATACCAAACTATGTAACAATGTGGATGAGCCCGACCCACCATCAAAGCCTTATTATGTGAACTAATGAAAGTCCATAAATAGTTGAGCTAACATCATTTGACCTACTTATCACATGGTAACATGATCCTCTACATTATGAATAAAGTGATACATCCTATATGAAATTGATACACTATAACAATAAACAAAAATAAATGATGATAACAATGCATAATCAAATTTACACTCATGTAGAACATTCAATAGTAACTATTAGATAATAATTTAGTGGTGTCACTTGCTATATATTAGTTATGCATAGAATGTCTAGTCATATACTTTTGAGCTTATCCTATCTATGCCTGCCCATTACCACTTTGTAAGGTCATGCATGTGATAACCATGGGAAGTTGTAATATACTCCATACATCCTCAAGATTAACTTTCATCTCCATTGTGGGGAGCCAAAAACTTCAAGTATCATAATCCCACTGCTCTGCTAATGCTATCATGATATGCATATCATATGTCATCACATCCATATGTATAACACAACTAATCCAAACCATGTTTGAAGTGGATATTTCTATTCTACTCAAGGGAAATGCTCACATAGTACCCATCATATTCCCATGTATAAAATATCACACTTGCATGCCAACCTATAATCACAAAAACATGACATAAAACTCATCAAACTTATGCAAAAATGATAAAATCAAATAAAGAAAATTTTAATGTTAAAACTTGTAAAAATTTAAGGATAGGTCTGCATTTGATAAGAAAGCTATGCAAATAAGTCTATAAGAAAGTGGATAGGTATCTAGACAAGTCCATAATATTTTGGATAAGTCTGCAAGACGTATGTATAGGATCATAACCTAACAGATATGTTTGACAAACAATGATAATCATTATTCAATACCTAAAAAAATAAAAATAAAAATAAAAATAAAAATAAAATTTTATAATTTTGAAATATATATAGGATTTTTGTGGCATACCAATGGTGGAGTGCCCTGAGAGTGTAGCACAACGTCTACCTACTAGTATTGAGGTATTCAAAGATCTCTCTTTTGTGGCATTTTTTCTCATCTAGAGATAAAAATAAAAAAATATAAAAATGCAAATGAATTTCCTTTTTTTAACCAACCTATTTATATGGGTTGAATTTTCTTATATAAAATATACAGTTAATCTCTATAAAACTTGTGAGTACAATATGTCAAGTGATAATTATCAATATTACACCCCATTGGATGAATTTAAATACATACAATATGCTCTTACACATGGTAATATTTTAATCACACCTACAAACCATTTCAAAAATTCTAATTTTAACAATCATTTTTCTATATACAGGTTATAACACATATGCCTTACTATCTATATATTATTTCTCTACATATATTGCCTTTGATAATAATTGTATGATTCCCATCAAACACATTTATCAAATTAAAATGTGACATTCATAAATTTTTACAAGTGGTCAAATTCCAATGTGCCAAAATAATCAAAATTCAAAAGCTATTCAATCTAAAAATTAAAAATTACTCATACTTATTTAAAAAATACATTTTTATTTCAATGGGAAGAATTAAATACTCTCACCCCTTACATAAAAAGGGCACACACATTAGGATTTTATAGGAAATAAGCCTAAAAAAATAATCACTCTATTTTGGCATATTATATAGGGTTTAAAATGACTCAAATTATCTACAAATTACAAATTTGTGATAGGGGTCTTATAGATTTTTGACAAATTATACAATTGGTACAAATTTTAGGGGCATATGCCATGTAGGTACACTCCATAGGGTAAAAATATAAAATAAAATATAGGTTTCAAAGATTCAAGTTAATTTAAAAATAAGATTGCATAAACAAAGTACAATTTTCAATGATTCAAAATAATTCAAAAATATGATTGCACATATAAAACATATGTTTCAAAGATTCAAAGTAATTAAAAAAATGGATACATGATAGATATGGATGCATCGATACATATTATAGGGGAACATGCCATGCATGTGCAAACAATTTACAAATTATTGATTGTAAATTCATACACACTTACCTACGCATGGGTATATGAAAAGTAGTTATTAGAATTTTTTTTATAGGTTTCACATATAGTTACTATCAAACATATAGAGGCATGGAATGATATATCATTTTTCATAGATTCAAGGGGAATGATGTTGTTTCATGCACATATATCCCCTTTAAAATTTAAAAAACATGATACTGGTTCATGCATATATACAATATAATTTATAGATTTAATGACAAATGTTTGTTATTTAAATTCAAATATATTAACATTGTGGTCATGATGGGGCCATGGATATTATTCATTCTCATGGATCATGAAAATAGAATATAAATCCATTTATATGGTGTTATTCGTTATGTTACAAGTAATGTACATTTGAGTCTAGAGACACTCAATGGCATTGACATTACTTCTAACAAGACCATTATGTGGCTATTTTTTATTTTATGGGTGATGTGTGTTTGAATATAGTGACACTAAATGGCCTTGGAATAAATCCTATAAAATCCATTGTGGGTCCACCTTATTTTGGATTAGTACATTGGGTACTTATCCTCATTCATGAGAGTTGTAGCACACACATTTCCAACTCATAAGATTGATTAGTTATTCAAAACTAATACTTAATCACTCTAAATTTATTAATTATTAAACATAAGGAACCATCTCTCCAAGTTATTTGGCAAGGGGGCACATTTTATCTAACCTCTTATCTTGAGGTACAATAGTAGAGCTAGATTAGTTACTCGAGTTAATATGGTCATGGGTTTAGTGACCCATAATGACCTACTACTCTCCCATTACCATTTGAGGCATCATTCATTTCCATGGACAAATATTGATAAAGACTAAAAACATCCTTTCTCTACTTGGTTGGGTTAGTTGGTGACCCATGACATCTCCACTCTTCATAGCATGAGGATTTTCCATAGGTGACGTAATACTACATGCACACTTGTGTACTATTTCCTTATTCTTTATCTTTAAATTTCAAATTTCAAATTTTATATTTTAAATACATACATTGAATACTACAAGTGTTATTATGGGTTTTGCTATGACATATCCTGCACAACTAGAATTTCATGTTGAAGACAAAGTGTGTCATACACACTCAGGTATACATATATCATTTAATATAATAATTATATTAATAAAAAAAAGTGGGGGTGGGGGGTTGGGGGGATGTAGACACATAAATTTGCTATAATCCATATTTAGTACCTTTTTATGTAACTTTGCACATATAGATTATTGATGATGAATGAAGTATCTATTGATACATTTACTTGGGTATTCTCTCTTTATTTCATACATTTTGTGTGGTTACTTATCCATTTTTTGTTCATATTTTAAATTTTATCATGGGGATACCAATCATGTGTTTTATCTTTTATAGTGTTTTTTGAAATGTTCACTATTTCCAAATAAGTAAGGGCTCATGAACCTATCTATGAAACACAAACTTGTCCATGCATAATTTATGGAGTTATTTTGGGTCACGTTTATTTTGGTTGATTATTTTTTCCATTGGGCCTTGTTGGGTTATATTTTTTCACACCAATAGGTCTTATAAATTTGAATACAAAATTGATAAAAATACAAATCTATTATGAGTTATTAAGGATGACACTATAGACTAGAAAGAGATATAAAAATATTACATGTTCCATTATAAAATTTGATACAACTAAATCCCAAAGTTACAAATTTATTGAATCAATACTTGCATGCTTATGTCAAGGGTAAAATAAGAGGAAAAACATCTATATTTACATTCACAATATCAAACATAAATATTACTAGGAGAAATATATTCAAGTTTGAGCCCTATTTGGATTATTAGCAATGTAGTATAGTGCTTGGTCAATCAATGGGGATTGACAAAGGTTAGTCCAACTCAACTATTTGACCTGACATTCCTTATTTGATATTGAATTATATTGTCTAGGAAACTAGGGTTTTACATTGTAG
Source organism: Torreya grandis (assembly GCA_037957365.1). Taxonomy (NCBI): domain Eukaryota; kingdom Viridiplantae; phylum Streptophyta; class Pinopsida; order Cupressales; family Taxaceae; genus Torreya; species Torreya grandis. The sequence goes on from JARHVA010003587.1 coordinate 715,123, forward strand.
ATATCTTCATGTGATATTTCACATGTGGTAACATATCAATAATCTTAGTGAACATAGGCGTAGAAGGTATACTAATCAAAGTTTTTCATAGTCAAAGCAGACAAGTTTGTAGCCAATAAAAATGACTAGCTTATACTATTGTCCAAGAAGCATAGAATTATCTAGATGCAATCAAAAAATCTATTCTTGATCCTGAACATGCATGTGTTGATGCTTTTCAGATGACTGCACTCGATCTCAGACTAGTATAATCTAAAAATATAAGATAAGATGTCTTCTTCCTAGTGTATTTAAAAAACAACATATTACTATATTTATTAAATTAAAATTAGAATTATTAATTAATTATAGATATATAGCATTTTGATTTATTCAATAGTTATTATGCTTACTAGATTCACATAATAAAAAACAAGGTAAAACATTTAGAAAGTGAAGTAAGAAGCATTGATGCGGTGGCATAATCAATAGTTCTCTTGGAGGCTCCAAAGTAAGGATATGTCTTGTAATTTTGTTTTTATAATTTTAACTAAGGAGGTACAATCTAAAACTACTATTTTTTTTACCTTTAATGGGTTTTATTTAGATTCTAATTGGGTATTTGTGGAAAACATAATAATTTGTATAAATTTAATGTTTTATGAGAGTAATGAACTAATTAAAGGAAATGGATGCAAAAATATTTAATAATATTATATAATATAAATTAATCTTTATTAAAGACATGGATATAATACAAAAAGGGTATAAATCTTTGAAAAGAGATATGAAGCTACAATACACATTTTTTCATATGAATATAAATTATTTTATATTTGTTTCTATTAGGAATTGAAGAGTGTAAAAATAGAAAATGAAGATATTCCACTTAAAATCCAAAAATTCACATGATAAGTGCCCTTAAAGAAGCTAAGAGGTTTTTTCATGATATGAAACTAGTTTAACCTTTTAGGGTTTTACATGTGTAATTACCTAAGTGAGATTAAAGGGTTGAGATGTCTCAATTAGTTAAATAATATGCAATAATTAAGCATTAATTTGTTATGTATTTTGAATTATTTTGCCTTTCTAAAAACAGTAATAAATATTCATAAATAGAGAATTATCTTGAAAGTGACTATCACAGATGATCTAGTTTCTAAAAACTGGTTCTAGACAGATCTAAGTGTCATCAACAGGGTCTTGAGATCTGATTGTTCACTAGATAGTAGTGCCCCACATAAACATTAGTGCCATACTGATGTAGTGTCTTCAAAGTGGCACTAATGTCCTCTTTATAGTACTATTCTTATTTTTTGAAAGTACTCACACCTATATTTTTGGGTCCTATTCCTACATGCACAAAATTTGAAACTATGTGTTGTGACTAGAAAACTTGATTTAGTGTGAAAACCCTAATCATCCTTGAAAGTATGGCATGAAATGAAAATGTGTATTCATTAATAGGATAGTATGGACATCTTAAACACCCCACTATAAATATATTTTCTTACATACTAATACTTCGAGGAGGGATCAATCCTGATATAGTTCTCCTACCTAGTGCTTGGTACAAGTGCATGTGAATTCTAGAATGAGAGTGGTCTTGAATTCCTTAAGTGTGATCAAGATTTGAAATATTTGAAATCTAGGCTTAGGGATGATGTAGATGGGACTATGCAAAAGTAGGGCAGAATAGCGATCAAATTGTTAGGTTGTGGAGCTAAAAGCTTCACTGATGCAGACATTGGAGGAGGGTGTTAAGTGTCACAGTCACCGGCGTCAGTCAGGACAACTGACATCGGTCAGGTGGAGACAGGAAGCTGTCGATGATGGTCAGGGATCAGTCGATGTTTGTCACCTCTAGGAAGATAGGGACCGACGTTGGTCACCTGTGTGGTTCTAAAACTGTCGTTTACTCGAACAATTAGTTAACGAACCAGTTGTTTGCATGTCAAAGGCCAATTATAGACTTGAGCTGTGGATCTAATTATTTTAATCAGATGTCTAATTATTGTTTACATGGGATCTATATAATAGACTCATGGTCTGTATTGTAATTTGTGCTAGAGAGTAAGAGAGCAAAAATTAGCTCCTTCTATGTGTGAAGAGAGCAAGTTGTGTTCCTCATAGTGCCACAGTGCCAAGTATGGGTGCTGATTTGGAGAATCAGAAGGATTATTCATGTATGTAGGATCTTGGTCAGCAGGTGTGCAAGGCCAAATTTGGAGATCTACATGTGGTAAGTAAGATCAGTTGATCTACATGTGTATGTGGGTGTGGGATCCAAGTTTACAGGTGTGCAGAACCAGATTGATTTGCAGGTGTGCAAGATCAGGGAGGACAACAACATAATAGGTAGCAAGATCAGGAGAGATCTACTTGGAGTAAGGTGTGTACTCGGTCATTGAGCAATAGAGGAAGGCAAGGTAGATCCTTCCAAAGTAAGATCATTTGAGTTGTAGGTTGTTACAAGTTCATGGGAGATCTACTTGGAGTGCATTGTGTACTCAGTGAGTATATGTGTATACTCAGTGTACTGGTAGTAGTGGATACTAACTGGTTGGAGGTGAACACCAATTCTATGTTTGAGTTGTATGTTGGGACCATAAGAGAGAGAGTGAGCTCTTGAAGAGATTTACTGTTTATGCTCTAGATGTGTGTGAGCTCTAGAGATGTAAGGAAGAAGACTGTGGCATCTTCTTTCTTGTATTTCCTTCTGGAAGAGTATTAATACAATTGGGTATTGTCTCTCATATTCTATGTTGTTTCTGAATTCTAGTTACTTGTGATTCTGGTTATTTCCACATATTTAGTTACTTGGTAATCAATTGTGCTTCCTAGATCTTGACAAAGTGGTATCATAGCTAAGGTTGTAGGGAGTAGGGTTGTGTTTAATTACAGGTCACTCTCAGGGGTTTCTGATTAAGTGAGAGTAGAGCAATGGCAGAAGAAAGTAAGCTAAGAATGGAGGAATTCAAAGGCATGAATGGTCAATTACGGTGTTATGGAAAGAAAGAGCAGGTAAAGAAATATTGTTGGTTGATAGCAGATCATCATGAAGGAACTGAAGATGTAGATGTTGCAGGTGTTGTTGCACAGGATGCTCTGGGATGTTCCTTGGATAAAGTAGAATCTTGGTTTATAGATTATGTTGCCTCTTTCCATGTAGCCCCAATTAGAGGGGTTGGTGAGCCTTGTCATAGTATTGGCAAAGGGGAAGTGTTGCTAAAATTGTAGGCGGCCAACACATGGGTGTTGAAGAAGGTCATGCAGGTCCCAATCTTGAAGATGCGACTAATTGCTTCAGGAAAGTTGGGTGATGAGAGATGCATAGAAACTCTCATAGCAGATGCACTTGAATTAGCATGTGGTAAGAAAGTAGGTACTCTTTATCTACTTGCTTGTATTACTAATTCTTCTTCTGTTGCAAGGACGTGGCTTTGTAGGCTTGGTCACATGAGCAAGAAGGAGATGCATGTTCTTAAGCGAAAGATAGATGTGTTTGATAGACTTAATAACTAGAAAGCCTTGGTGTTTATGGAGGAGATGACAGATAGAGATTAGTGGAGAAGGCTGAGTAACTCTGAGCAGGGTAGTTTGGACAAGGTTTTGATCCAAAGAGAGCTCGCGGGTAAAAAGTCATCACTCACAGGTGAACACAGGTACCAACATCGATCAAGGGGAACTGACATCGAATAAATAAGTATCAACATCAGTCATGTGCAGACCAGAGGAGTCGATGGTGTTGGGCAAGTGGAGACCGATGTCAGCATGGTAACTGGCATTGGTGACCTAGACAGTCACATGGAATCGATGTCGGTCAGATGTAGACTGTGTGGTGATCGAGGTCGGTCACTAAAATGGATTTTGGGCAGATAGCAAGTTGTCAAGGAGTCTCAGACGCCCATGTGGAGGATTGAATGGGTAAGTAATCCTCAAATTCACTGTTCCTCTTCTTTATACTCATTGCTCACTGTAGATTAGGGAGGATCCATGAAACAATGGGAGCATGGCATGAATAGGATGCAGAACCAAACGAGAGATTTGGTAGGGTTGCTAGCTAGTATGAAAGCACTGAGAGATGAATGGATTCCTTAGTTAAAGAATAGAGAGAATGGATACGTGAGATGGAAGGCCAGGTCATATGGTCTTGAGGAAGCTGCAGGATAGTGGTACAGGTTTTGACAGGTGGATGACAAAGCAGGGCTTTAGTCAATGTCAGTGTAACCATTGTGTTTGTCTTACCAGGTAGATGATGGTCGCAACATTATCTTGTTACTGTATGTGGGTGATATTCTAGCTGAAGGTTCAGACATACAAGGTTTTGTTGAGCTAAGGGTAAGGTTAGTTCAGTGGTTTACCATGAAGGATTTGGGAGCAGTGAAATTCTTTGGCATGAGTAATCCTAGAGACAGGGAGATCAGTAGTTAATGTTGTCACAGGATGATTGTGTGAAGGTAGTGCAGGATGCAGAACAGGTCAGCACACCTATGGATGGATAGATCACAGAACAGGGTCCCCAATCACATGATGAGGTTAAGTACAAGTGTACTCCCTGATTTTGCCCTAGCAGTGGGAGTTGTCAAAAAGTTTGGAGCTGATCTGGGAAAGAAGCACTGGAGGGTAGTTCAGTGGATTCTTAGGTCTCTGAGAGGGACCAGCAGTAGGTCAACATGCTATGTAGGGTCAAGTTCTTTTCTACATGGGTTTATAGATGTGGATGCGATAGGTTACTTGGATTATAGGAGGTGCACCACATGATTTGTGGTGGTTGGTCTTCAAGATTGAGCTTGAAGAGGGATACAAGCTAGGAAATAGATTATATAGTGTACAGGTATAGGTATAGTGTAGCTATTTATCTTCAAGTGGGAGATTATTAGGTTATGGAGCTAAAAGCTTCACTGATGCAGACATTGGAGGAGGGTGCTGAGTGTCATAGTCACCGACATCGATTAGGACAACCAACATCGGTTAGGTGGAGACAAGAAGCTACTGACGATGGTCAGGGATCGGTCGATGTCGATCACCTCTAGGCAGACAGGGACTGATGTCGATCACCTGTGTGGTTCTGGAACTGTCAGTTACATGAACAGTTAGTTAATGAACTGATTGTTTGCATGTCAAAGGCCAATTATAGACTTGAGTTGTGGATCTACTTATTGTAATTAGATGTCTAATTATTGTTTGCATGGGATCTATATAATAGACTCATGGGCTGTATTGTAATTTGTGCTGGAGAGTAAGAGAGCAAAAATTAGCTCCTTCTATGTGTGAAGAGAGCAAGGTGTGTTCCTCCTAGTGCCACAGTGCCAAGTATGGGTGCTAGTTTGGAGAATCAGAAGGATTCTTCATGTATGTAGGATCTTGGTCAGTAGGTGTGCAAGGCCACGTTTGGAGATCTACATGTGGTAAGTAAGATCAGTTGATCTATAGGTGTATGTGGGTGTCGGATCCAGGTTTGTAGGTGTGTAGAACCAGATTGATTTACGGGTGTGCAAGATCAGGGAGGATAGCAACATAACAAGTAACAAGATCAGGAGAGATCTACTTGGAGTACGGTGTGTAATCGGTTATTGAGCAATAGAGGAAGGCAAGGTAGATCCTTCCAAAGTAAGACCATTTGAGTTGCAAGTTGTTGCAAGTTCATGGGAGATCTACTTGGACTGCATTGTGTACTCGGTTGAGTATATGTGTATACTCGGTGTACTGGTAGTAGTGGATACTGACTGGTTGGAGGTGAACACCAATTCTGTGTTTGAGTTGTGTGTTGGGACCGTAAGAGAGAGAGTGAGCTCTTGAAGAGATTTACTATTTATGCTCTAGATGTGTGTGAGCTCTAGAGATGTAAGGAAGAAGACTGTGGCATCTTCTTTGTTGTATTTCCTTTTGGAAGAGTATTAATACAATTGGGTATTGTTTCTCATATTCTGTGTTGTTTCTGAATTCTAGTTACTTGTGATTCTGATTATTTTTGCATGTTTAGTTGCTTGGTAATCAATTGTGCTTCCTAGATCCTGACACAAATTCTTTAATTTTTCTCAACTTGTTTCTTATTTGGATAAGCCTTTACATCTATTTTCCATCTAGTGAATAAAGGTCAAATAGTCTTATATTTATATAGATTCATAGCTTGTGTGGATAATAATATATACTTAGGCCAACCTTAGGAGTGGCAAAAATTTGAAAAAGTATTTGTTTTGGAGATTTAGGGAAAGGGACACTAGTGCCCAGTTGGGGACACTAGTGCCATGTGGTTAAAGTGTCCTTAATGTGGCACTAATGTCCACCTAGTAGACTGCTAGACACACTAGGTTAAGATCTAGGAATGTTGTCTTAAGACTGTGTTTGGGATGATATAAACTTTTAATGGTATGCATAATGGATAAAAAAGTGTGATAAAAGATTTAGGATAGGTCTAAGGTTAAGCTAGGAATAGTCTAACTCAAGTAACACTCTTAGCATCCAAATACCACTTTTAGGTGATTACATTTACCCACCTTTATGATAGAAATGAAGCATAGTGAAATGACTAGTATAAAGGAAAAATAAGGTATCTAGACTTACCTAGGAAGTGAGGCTCGTGTATCTGAGTCTAAGTATATGAATCTAGATCTACATATGTAAAACATGATATAAAGCAATGACCTGTAATGAAACATGCAAAAAGTAGTCCTTAAGAGAATATCAAAAGCAAAATATTATGATAAATAAATTAACTAAGTAAAGAGAGAGGAAATGATTCAATATAACTTGTTGGATACATGAACTACTACATGATCCTAATGATAACCTATGTGTGAGTGTATATAGTGATCAAATCATTAAATAGTTTGGATTGAGCTGATAGCTTGCTCAATCATCATATGTGGGTGTCTCAAGAAATCAATCTAGTTTTGACTCCATCATTTCCCACCCCTGCTTGGTGGATCATGATATGTGAATAGCTTGGATAAGACTATAAGTGTGTCTAACCCTCTCATGTGGGTGGATCAAGAAATCAATTAGGCCATGAATCCATCATTTCCCACCTAGGTGAAGTAGATGCATCTAAAACCATACCTCTCAACGTGTTGAAAATATATAACTAGGTATATCTAGCTATGTATGTCAACTCCATAGCCACTCAGGTACATTAGGTGGATCTGGGCCACTCAAGAATGCCAACCACTATAGATAGAGTAAGGCATGAAATTGGTGATGAATTTGAATATAATATCAAGTGTATACAATGTAGATAATGGCATGGAGTTTTCATTCCATTTGATCAACCTATGTGTAATTGAGCATATGGAAACTATGTGCTACACACATGACCCTGATCTGATATCTGACTAGACTAATTCTAAATTATGTAATAACTAAATATATGTATCTAAAATAAATGTGGGAGTGATCATGCCATACATGATGCCCCTGAATATGAGCAACTAGTATGAATCTAAGCTTAAATGAGTGTATCTTAATAAAATTTGAACATAACTATCAAACCTATGACTGTAGATATGTAAATATATATTGTTCTTAGTGTACTAATTTGGCTAATCTAGACTAACCTAAAGCTAGAAATACTAGACAATAATTCCTTGTAATAGACATTAGTGCTTTGTGGTGTTAGTGTCCCATTTTGGGTGCTAATGTTTGTTTGGTATAAAATCTAGGTGATTTGAACTACATTTTGAGTCCCAATTTTTCCCTGTGTCTAATTTGTGAAACTGAGCCTATGTGCTAAAAATAATATGTGAATAGCAAATTAAGAGCATGATCTCTATGACAAATCCTTATGAATCCCCCCTATTTTGAGGGTAGTTGTGGAACCTATGTAAGAACTATCCTCAAAATAAGTAGCTCTATAAAATGTGTTAGCTGAAGCATATATATGGTAACTATGTAATATTATAGTATAATGTACAAACATAACATCAAAATGTAAAAGTATCTGAGCATAAGTAGGTAATGTAAGATGTATGTTGTAATTTAACATTGTACAAGGGTGTCAAGATAGATGTAATCAATGCATATAACAAAAAAATCTGAGTAGATACCTAGGGGGATGGGGCATGATGTCCATCACAACACCCAAGTAGGAATGGTAGATATATGAGGTCCCTCATGACATCAAAAATTGGTGTGTGTGTAACAAGCAAAGATAAGTGTCATGGTGAATAAGCATACAAATAAGATTACATATAAACACATGATACACACAAAAGTAGGCCAAGGGGACATAATATAAGGGACATGGGCACATGTCACTAAATCTAAGAATGAATACATACAAGGACATTATAAAATGTCCACATACGCAGGAAATAAGCAATTTGGATTAGATCCACATAGAAGGACATGTTCAAATGTCCACATATATAATCAGGAAAGCACACATAAGGGACATAGGCACATGTCCAAGGCATACAATCATAGAAGTAACATAGATCCAAAGAGTAATGTCATATTCAAATTCCCTTGAAGATGGAAGAAGTGTAGGAAACACAATCAAGTCTAATCTAGGAAAACTAGAAATGAAAGCATGTATAATTATGTAGTACAAATCTATGTAAATGCTAAGTTATATATATACTGAGTCTAACTAGTGATAGTTGGAAAAAAAAAATTAAGCAATGAGTAGTAATGATTAATATCAAGATGTATCAATGCATAAACTGGAATACATAGTATATGAGGATAAAACTTGGTAGTAGCAACTATGTTGGAAATTCCCTTGAGTGGGTGGATATATCAAATGAATAAACTTGGATCAGTGTATATGCCCCTAGTGGGTAGATGATAGCAAGTTTGGATCAAGTGAAACATATAATATATGATAAAATTAACTATACTAAAATAGCTAACAATATGTAATATTTGGCAAGTAGTAGAAATGCAAACATAACAATGCATACAATCTGTAAATTTTGTGTTTTTTGAGTAATATTTGAACATTTTTGTGTTTTGACATGTTATATTATTTTTGAGACATAAAATATGTACAAGTAAATGGAAATAAACTATGTATAAGGAGTGTGAGAGAAAGAAGTATGTACAAGAGTAGGCACCAAACTAACCAATGAGTCTCATGGGATACTCACTATCACTATGACCTATGTCGAATAGGGGAACTATGATCAGGAATGAGGTGTAAAAGGGAAAATGTGATGCCATGATCTATTGTGTAGAGTAATATATGTTTGAATCTACTTTTGAAGTGATGCTAAGATGTTGTGGCACTAACTATGATTCCATGTGAACTATAAGGGTTTTAGGAACCCATTTGGTAGAAGAAGTTGTAAGTCAGGTAGGTTCCCTATGATGAAAACCCTTAAAATCCAATAAAACTAATCTTGACATAAATTGAGTAGAGTAAGGTCCCCTAGAATCTATGATGTATCTTTTATTTAGGGGTCTCTCTAGTAATGGTCTCTATGGGAGAATATGCATATGTGTAGATATTATAGAAGTAGACCTAGCCTATACTAATAACTCTACTAAACTCTATAATATATGCATAATAGATGTACTCTTATCTATAATTGATAGATGTGTAATATCTAGTAATGGTTCTAAAACTACAACTATTGGCCAATTTTGGCCTACATATGAAAATTTGCCTAGATGGATCAGTTTCTAGAGGTCTTGGTATGGGGTGATCAACTGAGCAAATTTATTGATTAAGTGATCATAGCTTGGAAGTAGGTATAGGTGTAGACACCAAAATTGTGTCTAACCCTTGTCGTCCTCCCCTTAACCCCCATTTTATTCTCCCATGCCTATTTAACCCCTATCGATCATTTTTACATGAGCCTTGACCCTGGCAGTATGTAAAAATGAGCAGAAAGCTAAAGTTAGCCTTTGTCCCCATTCTGCATCTACCGACGTCGGTCACTAATCGACCGACGTCACCGACGTCGGTCACTACTCAGCCGACATCGGTGGTCTTGCTGGCATCAGTTATCCTTAATACTGCGTTCTTGACCCGAACGCAGGATCTATTATCCATTATCCATTATCCGTTATTCGTTATTCGGTTGCCAATCAGTTTCTTGATCGGTTATCAGGCCTTCTTTCAAAACATTCTTTCATTCGACCTTCAGAATGATCAGCCAACTTTTGCATTCAATCAATCTGTAATCAAATCTCTTGTATTCTCTCTCTCCAGTATAGCTATTCTGCTTCAGTCATCTCGCTGGAGGTCTGCTACATCAAACTTTTGCAACACACCGACAACATCAATTATGTCTCCTACTCTATCTTCAGCATGTAACAGGTAAGCATTTTTTCTATGCTTTTTTATTTTGTTCTCTGGTTATTGTTTTTAATTGATATCACCACCTTGATTTAGATTCAGACTACAGACCCGACTTGACTTCCTCCCGTATCACCTCTATCCACCCTTTCTAGAATATACAGTCTGTAACTCTACCCAAATTTTTGCACAAACCCCCAAATAATCCCTCTGACTCCCAAACTGGCTCCCTAACCCTCAGATGAAACTTTAAACCCTTCTGCAATCCTAAAATCCTATCCAGACCCGACCAGACCCCATCCAAAAACTGCTGCCCCGACCGACGCCGGTCATTACCCCTACCGACATTGGCACTTTAACCGACGCCAGCTCACTTACTTGACCGACGTCAGCATAGAGACCGATACCAGTGACTGTGCAGAGCAATTTGCTGCATATCAGGTACGCATTTTGCTTTTTGTCTTTTATTTCTTTCATTCTATCTTTCACTATTTCTATTTCTATCAAAATATTCTATTTTTAATCAGTGGGTTGATATCCCTCAAGGAAGTCTTCGTACTTCAGGGATCAAGCTTTTGCTTGACAACCCACCATCTCCTCATCTAACATTTTTCATGTTTTAGTCTCTTTTTCTTTGCAGGTGTCATTCCTCCATAGCCAAAGAGGAGTACCTTCCAACGTCTGATTTCGGTACGCACGACTTCATCTGGGTATCTTCTAACCCTAGACCATCTCTTAGTTTCTCATTTCTCTCTTTGAATGTGAAAGCAAAAATAGCGTAGAAACATTCTGGCATGCTCGGTGGGACCCTAGGGCCTTCCTTGGGTTCTTTCTTTCTTTCTTTTCATATAGGTGCATTAGGTTTCTCCCTTTTCACCTCTTTCATCTCTTCTAAACAACACCATCAGCAGGACTATAAAGAACTTTTCTTTCTTTTCTTGCACTTCTAGACTAGCCAAAACTCATACTCTTCGACCCTTTCTCCATTCGTCTTCATACAAACAAACATTTCGACTTGGGATTAAAACACGTTGCATTGCATTTCTGCTTGCTTGCATTTCTTAGTCCACACTTAGTAATTAATAACCGCATATTGAATTAATCTAGTCCACTTTATGTTACATGACCAAACCACTTGCACAAAACAAACATCTTAACTTACCTGAGACAAGGCCCGACTGGGATTTCATCACCCAGCGGATACCTTACCCATCCCGATGATCTTACTTGGATTTCATCACCAAGGGGAAATCCCACTCTGTTCTCTGCCAGAGTCTAATCTCTAGGGGAAGTATATTTTGGCTAAGCGAGACCAGCTTATCACTGGACTCGTGAAGTCAGGGGAGCTTGATCCTTAGCACCAGGCCAAGTACGGAACCTAACATAGACTTTTGAACACCATAATAGAACCTGAAACCATCCATAGACTACTTCCAGGACCCAACTCAAAAGCCAATCTTCCTCTACACATATTCTAAGGCATAAGCCACTATAATCCTAATAATTTACTCCTAGGGTTTTTTTTTAGGATCTGCTTGTGTTCTTCATATTTTCTATTCTTATCTGCTTGTTTGAGCTTGTGAGGACGGTCTTTCTTACCTTGAATGGTTCTGACTCGTAGCCAAGCCAAGGCTCTAGTCGATCACGAGAGGCATCACCCACTTCCGTCTACCCCGTCCATAACCAGTCTTATAATGGAGTTCCACTCGGAGACTGAAAGAACTCCTACTAGACCATCCCTGACCCAGACTCCTATTATCCCAGAAGGGGACCAAGATTTTGCACGATTCTTGGACCTCAACATCAAAGCCTTGCAGCACTATCTCATGAATAGCTAAATGTGAGACTCCTTGGGCAATCCAATTTATGGAATGTCGACCTCTCTTCTCGAGACTGCGGCCATATCAACAGCGTTCGTAGTTCAACCTTTAGATACCCAGGCTATTGCCTCAACCAATGACCAGCCTTTGACCAACCATCCAAGTGTGGCCTCTCCCTCCATCTTTGGGCCCACTTCCACTGGGGTTTCAGCCCCCTATCAACCTCAGTCCACTCAACCACTCTTTACCCCCTTTCAGAATCTGGTCATCTCTATTCCACCTACCCTTGCTCCTATCAACACTAGGGTGGCTACCTATCCATTGGCCCATGTTACCACTAACCAACCTCCCGTGGCAACATCAAGCCTAGCCATGCCTTCTACCCAACCATCCTTAGTCTCTTCTTCTATCCCTATGACTAGTCATCCGTATGTTGCACCCTTACTGGTACAACTGACTACGTCGTATGCCTCTTCTAGCCTCTTTCAAGTGCCTTACAATCTAGGGGGTGCTCCACCTACCAATCCGTCAGCAGATATCATCAAAATGCTGATAGACAAGATGTCTAGCCTAGAGACCTCCATTTTTGGCTCACGCAATGCTCTCTCATATGAGCAAATTTGCAATGAGCCCATTCATCCTTCTGTCCCGATTAGACCATATCCCAGCCAATGGGAACTTCCTAAATTTTCTCATTTTCAAAGCAAGGAAGACCCACAACAACACTTACAGGCATTCAGACATGCCTGTTACCTTATTACCCATGACGATGCATTGCTTTTATGCACGTTTCTTATGTCTCTCTCTGGTGCTGCGCTTGACTGGTACAGCTCCCTTGCCAGCCATTCTCTTTTCACATTCACTCAGCTGGCCCAGCTCTTCCTTGATCATTTCTCTATCAACATCACCAAGAAGGTCTCAATCATAGACCTCTATTCTATCGGTTAATTCGAGGATGAATCCATTTCTAATTTCATTGCTCGATGGAGGGGCCTCATCAATCAAATCTCCTTTTATTTACCCCAACCTAAACTTATTAAACTTTTCTCCCAAGCCTGCGCCAAACATATTTCTTCCACCTTAAGGGTTCAGACCTTCCGCACTTTTGACAAAGCCTTCACGATGGCCCGCAAACTTGAGTTACGTGCCATTGAGGAGAATAAAGTCAAGTTGTGGAGCAAGAATCCCAACTCCAAGACCAATGACCCCTCTTCTAAGCCTTCCTCATCCAATCCTAAATCTAAAGCTTCAGCAAACGCTGTGGTCGTTAGATCTTCCTCCTCTTCCCCTTCAACTAACCAGCCTGAGCCATCCACATCCCAGAGTGCCACCCACCAATTCCAGTAGAGATACGTACAATGACAGTATACTCCAGTCAGAGAATCATACATGTCTGTGTTGGAAAAACTTGTTAAACAGGGGGTCCTCAATCTCCACCAAATCCGACCACCTCCACAATTTGATCCCTCATGCGCCATCCCTGCATGGTATAGGGAAAATGACTTCTGCAACTACCACCGTGTTAAGGGACATGACACGGGCAACTATAAGACCCTTAAAAACATCATCCAAGACATGCTGGAAAAGGGTGACCTTATCCTCAACAATCCCAATGCACCACCTAATCAGGGTATCGACATCTTCAAGCAACCATTCCCCAATCATCCACCAACTCAAAACAATGTCCAGACCTTGACTGACAACATTCATGAACATAATATACGAACAATCAATACAGTCTCGCCCTTCATCCCCGACCAGACTCTTTCACAACCTCAAGAGGTGAGTCCATCCATCAGTCCATCATGTGTGGACGAACCTCTTTCTCTGATTAGTTCTCCATCAACCTCTCTCATCTTGGAGGATGCCTCGACCTTACCAGCACCGCTGGTTTCACCATCCTCCTTCTTGCTGCCCATGGCGGACCCAACCCTTCCTACTCCTCGACTACAAGTGGAGGGCACAATCATCCCTGCCCTTTACCTGCTTGAGGAGCCTCATTCTCTGATTTCTTCTCCACCTAGGGAAGAACCTGCCTCTCCTTCATCTCCAACCAAGGACGAACCTGTCACGACTTTGTCATGCCTTGGGAATGAGACTACCACACCTTCGATCCCACAACCGTCAACATCTTCTCAAGAACCTAAACCCCATTCAACATCTTCTTAGCCATTTTCCCGATTAGTGGAGAAACTCGAACTTCTCCCTTCAAGGAAAGTGGAGCATCAAGTATTATGGGAGCGTCTCACAGCTCTTCAACATGCCCATGCCCTATCGTCTCATGTAGCCAATCCTCCCATGGCGAAATCTCCCAAGACTCTCAACAAAAACTAGACTTCTACTTCTAGATCGTCTACACCTCAACCGACCCCATCAAAACCAAAACCCACATCTACCCCATCTAAACCTATCAAGTCACTTGGCATTCACCCTATCTCTACCCTCACTCATCCACAAGTGAAGGTGGACCTAGACCAAACCTCGACCAATAGTAGTCTTCAACCCAAGTCACAAAAGACTGCTAAACCACAGAGGTGAACGCCTCCTCCTCTGTCACCATTGCCCTCCATTTTGGGCCCCCATCCTTCAACCCTGACCAGAGTCCTTCCCACTCTGACCTTTAATCAAAACCAGTTGCCTCCTTTGCTTCCTTTGCCTACCTCCAGTCTACCCTCTCTCAAAAAGGTGGTACCTCCCACGAACAAAGTGCCATCTCCACCTGTCGCCGCACCGTCAACCCAAAAGGTGGTACGGAAGCCTCCTCTAACTCCACCCAAGCAAAATTCACCAGCATCGCACACATCGACAAGCATGGACCCTTTAGTGGGCTCATACTCTTTGATCTTGCACCGAATTTTGTAGACTTCTAGCATAACCCTTCCACCCATCAGGCCTTTCCAACCCCTCGGGTCTAAGCCCTCCTGGTTCGACAACACGAATATTTGCTTATACCATCGTACGTCATGACATGATACCGAGACTTGCTGTGCCCTCAAGGCCGTCATTCACCGCTATCTGGAGAAAGACACTCTTCTCTTTGAGGACACTCTCGACTGACCCCTGACCCCTTCTCATAACCCTCTAACCTCTTCAACCATATCAACATCTCATCAACAGACCATGATCCCTTCATCTCCTTCACCCCCTATCTTCAAAATCAATGCCATTCACATAACCACCAAGTCACAAAAGGACAAGGCAAAAGAAAAATCTGGCATTCCTTGGACCTACCCTTTCATCAATCCACCTCTAGTGCCAAAGCCTAAAATTTCTATCCTTGACGCGTCTCAACCCTCCTCTTCTTCTTCTTCTTCCAGACCAATCCATGACTCCATGTTGAAACAGTTTCACCAGATGCCTATGAAGATGTCCCTTTATGACCTCATCCAAACCTCACCTCAACATCATCAAGCCCTCATCAGAGCCCTACAGGCAGCAGAGGTCCAACCCGAGGACCCCCAGCCACTTGCTTCCCTTGTCCACTCTTTAGCCCCTGTTGCCTCCATCACATTCAGCGATTTTGAGATTCCCACATACAACACGAAAGATCAGGACACCACCCTCTTCATCACTGCCTATGTTGATTAGACACACATTAAACGCGTTATGATTGACGGAGGCGCCAGCATCAACATTATCTCCACCCATGCCTTTGATCAGTTGGCTCTTCCCAAGAATTGCGTCTCCAAAACTGACGCAATCTTGCGCTCCTTTAATGACACCACTGCCATGACCATTGGCACAGTCGTCCTTCACATCCACATTGGTCCATGCACAATCCCAGAGCTCTTCTATATCATCGAAGGAGAGTTTCAATACAACATGTTGCTGGGCCGACCCTGGATCCATGCCATGGCCTATATTCCCTTTACCTTGCACCGTTGTGTGAAATTCGAGGACGATGGGCAAGTCCATACCATTCCCACTGACCCTTCACCCTTAAAAACTTGTAACACCACCTACCATACAAATGACGTCCTCATTCTTATCAAGCCATCAATCCCAGCACTACCTCCATCCACAGAAGCTTCGACCAGTTTGCAACAGGCAGTCACCCTAACACCTCCCCTTCAAGTGACGACCATAGACCCCATGGAAGACATCTTCCAAAGACTTTCATTGGGAGAGTATCACTTGCTGGCCTTAGACATGTTCCAAACTCCACAAGAGTATGGACGCCTTCATCACAGTCCTAGTTATGACCATCGGATCGGGATGATCGTGCCTTATGGTCCTCCTCAGCTCTAAACCAACCTTGTCTATGGGGGGCTTGATCAAGCTCCTACTGATGGCAATCCTCTTTCTTCACCGCAACCATTCACATCAGACTTCTCATTTCTTGGCAACCCTACCTTTGCACACACCTACCTTTATAGGTGTGCATGGAAGGGTTTTGGCTTCGGACGCTATGAGCAAGGCTCCCATCAGCCCATCAAACCACTCAACGATGACGATGCCAAGAAATGATATGGCCTGGGATATCACGACCCCACTCAAGACCCTACAGACCTTTGTCTCAAACCAACCATTGACCAATCTCCTCCACGCTCACCCATTCTTCCTCCTTCACCTACGGAGTCGGTGGTTTCCATTCCTCCTAGTTTTTTTTTTACATAAACACCATCCGCCTGGAACCCCTGACTTATCAGCTCAATGGGGTGTCCAGGTCTCTCCCTCTCATTTTTCCCAGCATGATAGAAGATGAGTCAGAAACCATTCACACTGTCCACTGCATTGACGATGATGCCATTCTTTCTTACATGGGCACCGACGACTCTTTCATCTAGCACTCTCTCCCTTTTGAGACCCAGGTTATGTTAAATGAATCAACCATTGACATCAACCTCCCTTCTTCTGATGTTCCCCATGTCTTAAAGATTGGTCAATCTTTAGATGCTCAGGAGTAGCTAGACTACACCCAGTTCCTCTCAAACCATAGCAAGGCCTTTGCTTGGACCTACCGTGACATGCCTGGCATCGACCCCACCATCGCTACCCATAACATTGTCACCAAACCAGAGGCTAAGCCTATCAGGGAAAAGCTTCGAAAGATGCATCCTCGCATTGCCCTCCTTATCAAAGAGGAGCTTTAGCACCTCCTTTCTATTTCCTTCATCCAAACCATCGATTATCCACAGTGGGTCTCTAACATCGTCCCAGTCACCAAGGTGACTGGGGGGATCCGGATCTACACAGACTATCGCGACCTTAACTTAGCCTATCCCAAAGATGACTTTCCTCTTCCTAACATTGACCAGCTTGTTGATCTCACGGCCGGCCATGAGATGCTATCTCTCATGGATGGGTTTTTAGGATACAATCAAATCCTAATCGCTCTGAAAGATTAGCACAAGACCACTTTCATTACCCCATGGGGGACTTTCTGCTATCGAGTCATGCCTTTTAGCTTGAAGAATGTAGGCACCACTTATTAGCATGCCATGACTTACATTTTTCATGATCTCCTCCATAAAATCATGGAGGACTATGTGGATGACCTGCTCGGCAAGTCCAAGCTTCGCCATGACCATTTGATCATTCTCAAAATCATCTTCTCTCACCTTCTTCAATACAATGTCTGCCTTAACCCCAAGAAATGTGTCTTTGGGGTCCTCTCCGACAAGCTCTTAGGCTTTATCATTTCTTTCCGTGGCATCGAGATAGATCCCGCCAAGATCCACGCTATCCTTGAGATGTCGCCCCTGACCAATCTCAAGAAGCTTCGTAGTCTACAAGGGAAGCTCTAGTCCATTCACCATTTCATCTCGCAGCTTTCTAACTGCTGCCAACCTTTTCATCATCTCCTTAAGAAGGACGTCTCCTTTAAATGGGATAAGGATTGTCAAGAGGCTTTTGAATCCCTCAAATGCTATCTGGTCTCTCCACCAGTCCTCATTCCACCTAAAGACGATCAACCCTTCTACCTTTACATCTCTGTCACCAACCATTCGTTAGGTGCCACGATCGCGCACCGAGACGAGCATCACTGTGAACAAGCGGTCTACTATATCAGCCGAACACTGGTCAACTATGAAACTCGATATACTCATACCGAGAAACTCTATTTGGCATTAGTCTTTACCACTACCAAGCTCCGCCACTATCTTCTTAATCACAAAACCTTTGTCATCACTCACACCGACCCTCTTAAGTTTATGCACTCCAAGCCATATCAACATCAATGTATGGCTCGGTGGCTCATGCTGCTTGCTGAGTTTGACCTCAAATTCATCCAACAAAAATCCATCAAGGGGAAAACCATCACCGATCAACTGGCAGATGCCCCTCTTCCCAACAATCAACCTTCGCAGTGTGAGTTCCCTGACGAGTCTATCACCACGCTTTCCACCGATGACACTGTCTACCAAATGACCATGTTCTTCGATGGCTCTAAATGTCAACTTGGTGGGGGTGCGGGAGTCATTCTCATCCCACTCGATGGTGAGCCCATGCCTCTATCTTTCAAGCTCGACTTTAATTGTAAAAATAATATGGCTGAATACGAGGCGTTAATTTTGGGACTTCAGATCACCCTCTCTCTCAGCATCAAGTCCATCAACATCTTCGGTGACTTGCAGCTTGTCGTCAATCAGGTCAATGGTTCATACCTCTGTAAAAATGAAATTTTGCAAAGGTAAAAAAACTGTGCTGACATTCTCCTTGCATCTTTCAACCATTACCTCCTACAGACTATTCCTTGATCCACGAATAAGTTTTCTAACACCATGGCTTCTCTCGCTTCACATATCCTATCTTCCTCATCTGCATCTAGACTTTTTGTCATGGTGCATCATGTGCCGTTGCCTTCCTATATCTCTCCTAACATTAATCATGTCAACACTATAGACTCTAGCCCATGAGATGATTGGTACAAGCAACTTGTGGACTTCTTATCTTTTTCAGTCATTCCTCCCAACCTCTCTAACAATGCGCGGTGAGCTTTTATCAAGCATACCGCTCGCTATACCATGATAGGGGGTCTTCTCTATAAGCAAGGCTTCGACGGCCTCCTTCTTCACTGTCTCACCTCCACTGAAGCATCTCAGGCCATTAAGCAAGTCCACGACGGGATTTGTGGTAGACATTTCAATGGGAATTCGGTTGCCAAGTGCATCCTTCGTCTGGGCTATTATTGGCCCACTCTTCATCAAGACTGTAGCAACTATGTTCGGCGTTGCATCAAGTGTCAGTAGCACTCTAACTTGCTTCATCTTCCTAGTCACGCCTTACAAGTCACTCAAGATTTTTGGCCTTTTTCTCAGTGGGGCTTAGATCTCATCGGTGAGATTAACCCTCATTCGTCTCTTCATCATCAATCCATCATCATCGCCACCGAGTATTTCACCAAGTGGGTGGAAGCCATTTCTCTCATCTCCACAAAAGCTGACAAGATTGTTGACTTCATCACCACCCACATCATCTGTCATTTTGGTGTCCCTCACAAAATCATCACCGACAATGGCAAGTCCTTCAAAAACAAGACTGTCCAAAAACTCTGTGACTCATTTGGCATCAAACTCAATTTCTCTTCGCCTTACTACCCATAAGCAAATGGGTAGGCCGAGGCTTCCAACAAAATATTGACTAAAATTCTCATGAAGGTGGTCAGTGACACTGGAAGGGATTGGCATATTCACATTCCCTTCACTTTGTGGGCCTACCGCACTAGCATTCGAACCTCCACGGGTGCTACCCCTTTCTCTCTAGTGTACAAAATAGAGGCTGTCCTACCTCTCAAAGTATAGATCCCATCTCTCTACATCTCTCTGCATGACATTATTTCTAACAATGACTTTCATCAAGATCGCTTAGCTCAACTTGAGTTACTTGATGAGCACCATCTTGCTGCCCTCAACCATCTCCATGTCTATCAACATCACATCAAGCGAGCCTATGACAAAAATATGTGAGAACAAGATTTCAATATCAGAGACCTCATCCTCAAAGAAAATAGCACGTGACCAATATGGAGTGAAGTAAATGAGGCAAGTTTGCCCCTAATTGGCTCGGACCTTTCATTATCACGCATAAGTATGGATCAGGGATGTATCGTTTGTCTTCTCTTGATGGACGACCAAAACCTGAACCTCTTAATGTGTTGCATCTATGACCATTCTACTGTTAGTCAAATACTCATCCACTTGAAATTTACCTTGAGCTCATCCTTTGAGCAATCCCCATCCTCTTAGTCCTCATTCCTTTCAACCCTACTCCCCTTGACAAATCCTATATACCCCTTTTATACAGTATGGATGCTTTGTCCTAATAAAAGGGAGCCCTTGACCTTCTATAATCTTATCCATGACTCACATTTCTGTCAAAACAAATCAAGATGTCAAAATATCCAAGGTCATCAAATTAGAATCAAAAGGCAGACTGCTCCCTCAAAGGACAGTTGTACTATCATTGTTGTAGCTAATAGACTGCTCCCTCGAAGGACAGCTATTCAAAGCCCTTATATATAAAGCAAAATATAGACCACTCCCTTGAAGGATGGCTATGATTAACTCTTGCTACAAAAAACAATCTTTCTTAGAAGCTTCTCGCATTGATCAGCTTCGCAAATGACCACCAAGCAAATGACATTTCTATACAGGCTTCCCGCATTGATCAGTCTGCGCCAAAAAAAAAATAAAAAATAAAAAATCATGGACTTGGCTTGTAGTTGTCTCAGGGTCTCCTATAAAAAGGGGCAAAGTTATCTCTGCTCTAAAATGGGTTACCCTATCACTTGCTCAAGGGACTTCAAGCTCACTTTAATGTCAAAGTGATTCGATTACCTCTCTAACACAACATATGGTCAACGACGTCATGCATGAATGGGGCTCTTGGTTCTAATAACCCCTATCTTTGCTGTCATTCTGGTCCTTGTCAATGAAAGAGCAATATGCCTTTCACTTCTTCTACACTTTGGTCACATTCAACTTCATCACTTGTCAAACCTAATCAACTCAACTCAACTCTCTTTTTAGGCCACTCCCATAACCTATTCACACTAGTTTCTATGGACACCAATACACATGGAAACTATCGACCAGACGCAATTTATGTTAAGCATAAACCAATACTTGCTGAAGCATAAATAGACCTCAATTCATCTTTAACATACATCCATCACGAATATGGAAAATTGCTAGAGATGAAAGACCCCTCAACCAATGTTGCAGAATAAACCATTTGGAAAAGGCTGTAACATCTTTTTCTCCTCATCATTTCGACACATGACCAAACCAATCATCGACCAATCTTCTCAACTAGTTCAAACTACATTGGTCTGAGGTCCTAAGACCAGGGCTATGTAGGCAGCACTCAAATGCCACGACATCTTCTGGGGTTAGCTCGACCACCCTCGTTTGTTCATCTCTCTGATGGAAAAACCTTCTTTCCTCCTTTTGACCATGACCTTGCCCTCGACCAAGACCAATTCCATCCCTTTGACCCTTCCTTTTAGGGAGAACTACATTGGCCTGAGGCCCTTCACACAAGGGCTATGTAGGTAACACTCAGATCACATAACGTCTTCTGAGGTTAGCTCGGCCACATCCTTTCGTCCATCCATCCACCTCGACCAATGACCATTGGAGATCATGCCTATCTCCTCCGACTTTGACCACTTCTAAGACAATGTTGCCTTGGTTGTTTTTACCTGTATGCTACCTCATGACTGGTTAGCAAAATTGTGTGCAGACTATATTTTGGACCCTCACAAGTATAGGATCACAAGCCGGTTGATCCCCACTATTTGTGAATTTTTCATGTTTTTAGGAGCACTTCCTGAGCTCGGGATACCTGGAACACGATGACCCATTAGAGCTACAGCTTTGATTGAATAACCCGATCAGCTATGACCACATGCTGGGGCTTAGTTACTTCAATTTTAGCACTCCTCAACCCTTGACCTGCGACAATTTGACCTGACCATCTTGTGAAGTGGTATGCACGCAATCATGACTTTTGCAGCATTCACCCTCACCCTTTTTTTCATCCACTCTTTGTCAAATCAGCACCCGATTCTTGGTTCCCTTCCCTTGACTCCTGATTTGAGGGGGAATACCTCATCCATAATCAGGGAAATCCACCTCCTATTTTTTTCTTGCAGTTCATTTGAACAACCAACAAGACGGAATCGACCTTATCCCACACTTGGGGCAATCCAACTCCTATTTTTGTCTTGCAGTTCGTCCAGAACAACCAACAAGACAAAAAGGGGCAAATGTAGACACTGAAATTGTGTCTAACCCTTGTCATCCTCCCCTTAACCCCAATTTTATTATCCCATGCCTATTTAACCCCTGTCGACCATTTTCCCACGAGCCTTGACCCTGGCAACATGTAAAAATGAGTAGAAAGCTAAAGTTAGCCTCTGTCCCCATTCTACATCTGCCGACGTCGGTCACTACTCGACTGACGTTGCCAACGTCAGTCACTACTCGGCCGATGTTGATAGTCCTGCTGGCATTAGTTATCCTTAATACTACGTTCTCGACCCAAACACAGGATCCGTTATCCGTTATCCATTATCCGTTATTCAGTTGCCAATCAGTTTCTCAATCGATTATCGGACCTTCTTTCAAAACATTCTTTCATTCGACCTTCAAAACGATCAACCAACTTTTGCATTCAATCAATCTACAATCAAATCTCTCATATTATCTCTCTCCAGTATAGGTATTCTACTTCAGTCATCTCACTGGAGGTCTGCTACATCAAACTTCTGCAACACACCGATAACATCAATTATGTCTCCTACTCTATCTTCAGCATGTAACAGGTAAGTGTTTGTTTTGTGCTTTTTTATTTTGTTCTCTGGTTATTGTTTTTAATTGATATCACCACCTCGATTTAGATTTAGACTACAGACCTGACTTGACTTCCTCCTGTATCACCTCTATCCACCCTTTTCTAGAATATATAGTCTGTAACTCTACCCAGATTTCTGCACAAACCCCCAAACAATCCCTCTGACTCCCAAACTGGCTCCCTAACCCTCAGACAAAACTTTAGACCCTTCTGCAATCCTAAAACCCTGTCCAGACCTGACTAGACCTCGTCCAAAAATTGCTTCCCCGACCGATGCCTGTCATTACCCCTACCGACGCTGGCACTTTAACCGACGTCGGCTCCCTTACTTGATCGACGCTGACACAGAGACCGACACCGACGACTGTGCAAAGCAATTTGCTGCATATCAGGTACACATTTTGCTTTTTGTCTTTTATTTCTTTCATTCTATCTTTCACTATTTCTATTTCTATTAAAATATTCTATTTTTAATTAGTGGGTTGATATCCCTCAAGGAATTCTTCGTACTTCAGGGATCAAGCTTTTGCTTGACAGCCCACCATCTCCTCATCTAACGTTTTTCATGTTTTAGTCTCTTTTTCTTTGCAGGTGTCATTCCTGCCAAAGAGGAGTACCTTCCAACGTCTGATTTTGGTGTGCACGACTTCATCTGGGTATCTTCTAACCCTAGACCATCTCTTAGTTTCTCATTTCTCTCTTTGAATGTGAAAGCGAAAATAGCGTAGAAATAATAGGTTTGTAAAATGAAATGACTAGTAGTTTCTCATGGTGTTTTAAGAATCTAGGGGTATGAATAAGGTTGTATAAAGTCTTAGAATCTCATTAGAGCCTTCTAAAGAGACAACAATTTCTTGTACAAGTCCAAAAGAACCAGACCATCACTAACACATCATGTAGAAGCAAACAAATTAGTTTGGTTATACATTTGATAGACATACTTAAAAATTAAAATAGGGTCAAATATTTTCATGGACATGGTGTTTTTTATTCCTTGAACATTCTCTAAAAATTTCATGTCTTGATGAGTTGTCTATCTCAGGATCTAAGTCCTCAAAGTTGAATAAGCAAAATGAAACATGCATAGGGATGTCAAGTTAAAGATACAACAATTAACTATTTGGATTTAAAAATACTTAATAAGTTGTGCACTTAGACATCAAATTTGGGCATCATAAAATATTTTTTTGAATTCAAATACTCCAATATCAATGATCGATGTTCAATCAGATCAAAGATCCAACAATGAGTGGCAAATTCACAGTGTCAATAGGTACCAAAGATCTAATGGAGTGCATTTTATCATGTAACCAAGATCAATGGTGAGATTCAAGTTAAAAGGTTAATATAAGCATGAAGTGGATAAGTTTCAATATCTTGGGTACTTGATTAGAGATCTAATGATGCATGATGACTAACAAAGCTAGTGGGCCAAAGAAGATCGATGGTGTGCAATCCATCATACAAAGTAGATCTAACAGTGAGTGATAGGTCAAAAGGTTAGTGAATCTCTAAGACAAATACATGAGTCACAAGTGTCTCAACTACTTAAAATTATCATAAGATCTATGGCTCACATTCATTCATATAAAAGAGAATCAATGACATACGTGTAAGCTGAGAAAATAAATCCAATGGTGTGCAATCAAGTTGATTGATGATCAATATTAAAAGTTAAAAGATAAAGGACTTTAAATAGAGGTCAAATTTGACTTAGGTAAAAAAAATCAAATTCTTTAAAGAGCTATTTCACCATTAAATATCAGTCTTAACCTTTGGTTTTATGGGGTTACAATATTGTTTCACGACTATGATCATTACTCTTTAAAGAAGATCTATGTAGAATAGGTTTATTTAGACCTAATAGAGATCAAGAAGGAAGTTATATGACTTGTAGGATTTTCATTGATAGGATAACTATATGAAAACTAATATGGACCAGTTTTCAATATATAATATCTACCTATGCTCAGATTTTACTAAAGGGGTAGATATGTGGTTATAAAAGAGTGTCTTGTTTGTTAACATGGTCATAGTTTTGACAAATAGGTACCTATAGCTGATCAAATTAGACATGGCATGGATCTATTCAGATTCAAGGTATGAGGACTTTGTCCTTACATTAAAGACAAGTGGGAGGTAGTGTAGAATTTCAAGAAGCAATTTTGAGGGTTAAAAAAGTACATGTGGAGCACTCAAGTCTTTTACAGAGCCTTTAAAGTGTTTACCTCATAAATTTAAATCATATCTCAACACCTACAACAAGTTTATATCTTCTAGTATGTCTCCTAAAGCCAATGAGGGGCTTGAAGTTATTTGGAGCTAATGAATGGCTAGTTGGGAGGCATAATTAATGCTAATAGATGAAACATGGTTGGGACCCCATCCAAGTGATTAGAACTCATTTAATGATCTCAAATGTTGTGCTCCCTCTTCTCTCTCTGTTTCTCCTATATTTCCCATTCTTTCCCATTTGTAAGCTCGATCTCAATTTTTATAAAGAATCACTCTCTCACTTTTGATAAGAAATTCTCTCTCAATTTTGTAAGAGAAAATACTCTCATTTGATAATTCTAGACCCTATCGAAATTTGTATGAAAGACCTCTTAAAGTAATAAAGACTTTCTTTACCTATCTCTCTCCTCTAAATTATGTGTAGCAAAACTTGTGTATGATGGCATTGTGAAGGAGAATATTCCATGCCCATTATCCTTTATTATTCATTTCTAAGTGTCTTTAATTTAGTTGTAGGTCTAAAATATTATTCTTTCTATCATTGATGCAAGCTTTTAGTGATTCTTAGAACTCATTTTTATCTTCATTCATTGATTCCTAAACCTAGTTTATGAAACATTTATGCAACTAACTAAGTTTTGTGAAATCGTGTGAGATAGCATTTGTCTCATGCTTCCTCAGTGTTTACTTAATACATATGAGAGCCTCATTTAAATTTGGTTTATCACCTAGTTTACCTTTTTAGGAGCCCTTTCCCCCTTTCTAACCCTTTTCTCAGTGTAAATATTAGTATAGGGGATCCATCAAGAAGAAGCTAGACTTATCTAGAGGTCCAACCCCACCATAGGTAACCCAAAACCTAGGGTTTCTCCCATAGTGTAGCTCAATTGGAGGGAGCCTAAAGAACCCTCTCCAAGGGTGAAAATTAACACTACAACATTTTTTGGCATGCCTAGTGGGACCTAAATTTTAAGAAAATATTAATCAATTTTGATGCTAGTTTGATCAATTTATAGTGGTTATAGCTTCACACAATAGTATCTGGTGACTCTAAAAGAATAATCAACACTTTGGTACAGAGCGGTAGCTATATTTCATGCTAAAGGTGACTACAAGATCAAATTTTAGAGGTATTCCTTTTGAATTTGTTGAACTAACTTTAAATTTAGCAAAGAGGTTAAGATTTGCTAATACACACCCATATAATGGCAACTTTCCTTCTAGATCAAGTCTAAGGTCTACTCCTACTATAAGGTCCTTGCCAACTCCTTTTATTGCCATGGTAGCCCCTAGAGATTTCCCCTTTATGGATTTTAATGGTAAAAGTGCTCTACACCTCCCTAAATATGATCTTATTCCATTATCATCTCTTAAGAGTGTCCCTTATTTTACTAGAGACTAATCTACAACTCCTTTATAACACCTCATGGATATAGTTAATTTTTACAACATTCTTAATGTCAATGAGGAAAATGTAGCAATTAGATTATTAGCCATCTCTTTCAAAGGTAAATATTTAAAATAATATAGAAGCCTTGTTGCTAACTCTATTACATCATAGGATCAATTAGGAGATGAATTATGTAAGATATTTGAGGATAAAAGTGATCATTTGTCACTTGCAAATCAATTAACCATAATAAAAATATCCCCTCATGAAGTTATGCAAGACTTCAACACAAGGTTCTAAAAGACTTGGGACATAATCCCAACCTATATTAGGCTTTCCCCTAACTTTTCCTTTATTTACTATTTGAAGGCCCTAAATATTGACATTATAGTAATGATCGAGTCCATGGGAGGGAACACATTGCCAAATGCATATGACGTGGCAATTAGAGTAGAAAATTATCTAGTGTAGGTTGGAAAGCTTACACCTAGACCACCAATGCCTTTGTTTCATTAAATCAAACTATCCCTATTTATATTCCTCCCCTTTATGTCATTCCTCTTGTGCCTACAATTACTGCTATACCCTCACCTAAGTAAGAAAAGGCTTCCACTAGTCAGTCTAATGATTCCCTAGAACATAAGAACTTTCAAGAGCTTAAGAGCATGTTTTCATCCTTTGAAAATGAACTAGTGAATTTTAAGAGGCAAAAAAATTTAAATAGGCCTTACCTAGTCTTATATCAACCTCAGAAACAATCTTATCAAGAAAATAGGCCACCCTATAAAGGAAATTTCCAAGGTCAAGGCTAGGAGTAAGGGTAACCTAACTATAATAGACAGAGTAACTATAATCCAAATGCTACAAGCACTTCCAACTCCTTGGTCCCTATTCAAAATAACATTACTTAAGAAGCTAAGCGTACCATGCCTTGAAATCAATCTTTTGGGCAATCCATTGTCCCAAATACTAACTTCACTCAAGCTTTCAATGATCAATGGTAGTAGGCTGATAATTATGGGTAAAATCAAGCTCTTATGGCTCAAAACATAGAGGTACCCATGATGAAAAAAATAGAAGAGACTCAACAAGGTCAAAGTCCTGATCAAGGACTAAGTTAGTTGGGCGATACAATGGTGATCTATGAAAAAGAAGAGTGTTATACACTTAATTAGTAGGCTAGTTTTAGCCAGACATATATTCTAGTGGCAAGAAATATAAGGTTTAAAAGAAAGAACATGGATGGTAATAAGGAAGTAGTCATAGAGAATCCTACCATTACTCCTTGAATATCAAATCTAAATATGCCTACTACTATTCCAAAGGTTCCTATATCTCTAAGGAATCAAAATCAAGGGAAGTTCTTTGTTCTCTAAAACTCACAAACTCAAGTTGCAGTTGTGGTTCCCAAATCACAACCAAAGGTTGGTGGTTCACCCATCAACATTATGGAACAAATGAAAAGGTCTAGTGTGAGTGTGCCAATGTGGGATATTATCTCCATGCCTAGACAGGTAGACATCCTCCAATAAGGGTTGTCAAAGATCAAGGTTCCTGAGAAGGAACCAAGCAAAGAGAATGTAGTTCTCACCAATGTAGCTAAAGGACCTAGTGAAGGGAAACCAGGTAAGGTTGTTAAACCTCCTCCCTTCTACATTTTAGTAGGGTAAATTTTAGTGGAAAATATTCATTAATTCGTGAATATTCTAGTTTGGTGAATTTGAATTTGGAGATTATTTTGGGTGAAACATAGGACCCATTCACCTAAAATTTTGGGATGTCATTTTTTTAGGGGCCAACTCGCCAATGATTTAAAATAATTATGGGGTTATCCATGCAATTCACTATATATATATATATATGTTCCTAGAGGTCATGAACTTACCACTAAAGTATCTTTCTTCATTGCATTGTGAATATGTTAAGACTTTAGGATAGACTACACCATGTGACTACTTTCATTAATAACTAAATTACCTGATAATAAGACACCACCTGGTAGCAACCTGATGCCTAATAACATTATGTCATGTAATGCCAATCAGATGATCAATAGAACAATACCATGTAATGACAATTGGACACCTGATGGCACTATGTCATGCGACTATAACATGGCTTCTGGTAGCACTATGTCACATGATAATAACCAAATGCTTGGCAATAATGTGTCATATGATGACATCCAGACACTTAGTAGTACTATGTCATGTGATGATAACTAGATGCTTGATAGCAATATGTTTTTTGATGGTAATCCAATACTTGGCAGCAATAGATTTTTTCCCTATAGTACTGTACTACATAATAATAGATTACTCCCTAATAACACTATGCCACATGATAATGGCTCAATGCCATATAATAGACAAGAACCCAACAAAACTAAACTACCCAATAACAAAATTATGGAATCAGGAGGTAACAACAAGGGTAAAGCACTACAACAAATACCAAAAAATTCCAACATCATATATTATTTTAGAAATCCAGGAAAAAGGGTATGTAAACATCATACACTACAAATATAAGTAATTTTGAAACTTTTTAAAAAAAGATCAGTTATTTTTTTTAATTGTAGAATAATTGTAAAACCATTTCAATGTAGAAATTGACATGGATAATGACACTATTTCATTAAAAATAATTAATCCCAATAACTTCTCACCAACATGTCACCCCTAGAAGACACTCCTCTAGGCACTTCACAAGATAATTATAGTTCTTTTCAAACATCAATTTTTTTTGAAAATTCTGCTCAAAAAATTTTATGGAGGAAAATACGTACATGAAAAATAGGAAGGTCTTTTCAAGTTGACTGGGATATAAAATATCCATTCATATAACTTGTAGAACTATAAAATGGTAGTGAGCCTCCAACAGAATGTAGATGTAAAATTTTTAGTTGGAAACTTGGAAAAGAACACATAATGCAAATTAAATTGGACACCATTGAGAAACATTATGGGAAAATATATATATCCATGAAGCACCTAGAAGGATAGATAATAAGAACACACAGATATAAAAATAGAATAGAATGATTACATGTAAGATATGCATGTGAATATGAAAGTGATTATAAATGATAAAAAAATATTGTTGAGAAAGAGGGAACAATCAAAGCACAATTTGGAAAATTTATGCAGTCCAATATTAAAGCAAAATATGTACAATTCTCTACTATTTTCCACATTTTAAAAAAGGGCAAACTCATTTCTAATTTTGTAAATTACACAATTTTAGTTCAACATAATGAGTTTATGGATATTACATAGTCACATTGGCTGGATAATAGTGCTTGGGAAATGGAAAAATATCTAGCCATTGTTGAGAAGGAAGATTTAAAAAAAAGTGTTAAGAGATCACTATTTATCTCTCTATCCATTGATAAGGTCACTGCAGTTGAAAATAGAACATGGGTTTACATGCATGTGTATACTTTTGAAAACTATTCAAGTCAATCTCATCTTTTATCTATCCATAAAATGATAGACAATTGCAATGCATAAAACCTTCACAAATTGGTTGTATCCAATTTAAGAGAGAGATCTAGGATGGGTGATTTTTCCATAGATATGAAGCTAGTGTGTGTTGGTACTAATGGTGCATCAGTGATGTAGGGGCATATAAGTGATCTTTGTGTTTACCTTCAAACAATATATTATCCATTTATGATTCCAATTTATTTCATGGCACATAGGATGAATCTTGCATAAAAAATTGTTAGCACATTTAGTAATGTCACAAAAGTGGAAAATCTTATTTATGACTTGCATTCTTACATGTCAAGTAGCCCAAAAATATTTATGGCATTCCATAAATTTGTAAATAGGGTGACAAATGGAAAAAAAACTATTGAAAGATGTTGAAACTAGATGGATTTCCATGTATGAACTTGCATGTAGAATTTTTGAGGAATATCCATCTTTGACATATTTTATGTATAAATATCATAGGGAAGTTGACAAAGTAAAAGATTTGTTGTGTCATTTAACAGATCTCAAAAATTTACTCACATTATGTGGTATTTTTCCAATGCTGAAGGAAATCAATGGTTTAATGAAACATGCCCAAGAGAGATCTATCTATATTGTTGACTTCATACGTTTGAGAAAACATATATGTTGATGTTTAGATTTACTATACACATCGAATGAAAGCTTTCATGAACTTGCTTTTAGAACCTAGAAAATTTTGATATATTTTCAAAGTCTATAGAGTTATTTGAAATTCAATATACATGATCATCTTTGTGTCATGGTAAACGGCATTGAGATCCCAATGCACACATGCTCTAGAAGACTTGAAGTTGTGGGAGCTAAACCTAAAGATGCACCTATGACACATGTACTATATGATGCTATTTTATCACAAACACAAATTAAATTAAGCAAAACTCACAAATTTTATCCACTGAGATTAGAGAATGTTTTCAAAGGGATGAGTTGTTAGAGGGCATGGGAGTTGTGAATCCCAATTTTTGGAACAATGTTAATAGTCAAGAACAAATCAAAAGTTTATTTCAAAAATACATGGAAATAATTATTATACATTTATATAAATCTATAGATGTGAATGGAGTTTAGATTAATGGTATTTTAAATAAAAAATTATTGACATCTTAGTCAACCCATTTTGGGATTACAATGATGTATCAATTTCAATGTTTAAGAGACCCAACAAAAAATGGTGCCATTACACGTCTATGGAATTTTTTTATCCAAGAAGTGTCTTACAAGAAAGTATTAGTGAATAATTTAGATTATATGAACTTTTTCAAACAATGATTTTGGGTTCTATAGAAGATGAGTGATTGTTTAGTGCATTATCCTTAATGAAGTCAAAACCTAGAAATAGATTGGATACAAATCTAGAGACTTGCTTGAGACTATATGTTTAGCATTATTTTATGGGAAAGTTTATTTATGATAGAAGTGGCAACATGGAGTTATCTAGTTGAAAGAAGAGGCATGAGTAATATAGTTACCAATGCAGATGATGTACATACCGAGATTGAATACGACACTAGTATGGTAGATGCAAATCACACTTATGATGAACAAGTTTCTTAAGGATTATTTCAGTCGTCCAAATTTTAGTTTGATAAGTATAAAAATTACTATTTTTTGAAATATTTCATATTCTTTCATCTTAAAATAGATTAAATTTTGTAATCTATTTCCTACATCTTACAATTATGAATATTATTCAATACACTATAATTAAGCACTTTATTTGTCCTATTACAATTTTGTGTATTTCAAATATTACTTCTATATGCAATGTATGCCATTAAATAAGAAGTAATCATAATTATAATTAACATTATACAAATCATTTCATTATATAATTCATTGAAGCATACAAGTCTTATGTGTAGAGATGCATGGTGCACCATAGGACACCAATTCTCTTTCTATTAAAACTCCAATTATTAAGATTTGTTGTTTTCATTATCTTAATTGTCTATAATAGTAATTTGGAGAGCATATACATAGATTTAATGCATGCATAAGTTTTAAACCAAAACATAGACAAATATTTTAATTGCACCAATATTATTCTATTGCACATTTACATTAAAACCATTACACATATATAGGAAATATTTTTCTTATAGTTGGGGATCGCATATTTCTAATTTCTACCATAATTAATGCATTCAATGCTACAACTACTAGAAAAGTATAACAATAAATTCAATGCTACAACTACTAGAACACTATAACAATGAATTCAATGAAACAATTAATTGAACAATTTAATAATGCATTCAATGCTACAACTACTAGAAAAATATAATAGTATAACAATGCATTCAATGCTACAACTACTAGAACATTATAACAATGCATTCAATACTACACCTATTAGAATAATATAACAATGCATTCAATGCTACAACTACTAAAACATTATAACAATACATTTAATGCTATAACTACTAGAACAATATAACAATGCATTCAATGCTATAACTACTAGAAAAATATAATAATGCATTCAATGCTATAACTACTAGAAAAGTATAAAAATGCATTCAATGCTACAACTACTAGAACACTATAACAATGAATTCAATGCAATAACTACTAGAATAGTATAACAATGCATTCAATGCTACAACTTCTAGAACAATATAATAGTATAATAATGCATTTAATGCTATAACTACTAAAACATTATAATAATCCATTCAATGCTATAAATACTAGAACAATATAACAATGCATTCAGTGCTACAACTACTAAAACAATATAACCATGGATTCAATGTTACACAATACATTTTAAATATTTTAAATATTAAAATTATATACCCAGAGTATATGGAACAACTGTAAAATATCTTTTAATAAAATAAGTGTTTTTCAAACAAACATGATATCAACTATTTGAAACATTAAAAACTATTTTTTTGAACATTCTAAATAGTTCAAAATGATTAACATTTTTTTGGAAGAGACTCTCCACCCCCTTGCTTCTTGCCATTGCCCTTCATGGAAACCCCACTGTCTTGACCTACCTGTTTATCCTCTAATATCACTCCTTCTTTCTGAAGATCCTCTACAATAGAATTCATATTTTCAAGAATTACCCTCTCCTAATTTTTAGCATCACCTGTTGAAAGAATAGTTGGATCTGTATCTATTTTTTTCTTCAATAAAATTCTTGGATCCATCCCATACTCTTTAATTATTTTCCTCAAAGTGTTATTCTATTTATTTAACAGAACAAGATTTTCATTCAATGCAATTGTTAAGGTGATACTTTTACAGGAATTTTTTAAATGCACATTAAGAAGATGTGATTCTTGCTTCAAATTTTCATATTTTTCCTACAATTAACAAATAATATATAAGTGTCAAGCACATACAAAGTTTAATAACTGAAATACATGTTATAGATGATGAAAACTTACAACAAGAAGGTTTATATCTCTAGCCCATTTATTGAAATAGGTCTGGGTTTCTCCATTTAAATTTTCCAATTTGTTCATCATAATCCATAAAACCCTATCATTGTAAACATTTAAAAAAAAAATCAATCTAGATTAAGCTTGCTAGAATAAAGCATTAATCTTTGAGGGTTCATTTTGAACAAGCAAAAAAAAATTAACTCTTTGGGAGTGGTTGTGATAGTGGGCATTGATTTATTTGATAGGTGTTTTTTCCCTTATCTCTCATTGTTTTAAATCATTGAATTCATCAATAACACTCTCCCTCAGATTAGCAAGTAGATTTTCTAAAACTAGATTTTTAATGAGAAATTAATGATAGAATCATTAGAGATGTTTAGATTATTAGTGTGGGGTGGGTTAGTTGGGGAAGAGGTAGCCATAGAAGGCACTTCTGTAGGCACATTATCAGCTTGAATAAAATCATGTCGATTGAATCCACCAGCAACTGGGGGCCCACTTTTGATCCCAAGAAACTGTTCATCTAGATCAATTTATTGTAAACATGTAAGACCCAGTGCACTAGAAAGGCTACCAATACAGAAATTTGGGAAATAAAAAATTTGTTGGGTTCCTCTAATCTATATAGGGAGGGAGACATTATTTCCTCTTCTCTAAGTTTGGATGGGTGGTGGGGTTGGTGGCATAATTCTCAGTCTCCTGATAGATGTTGGGTGGAATGCAAAACAAAAAATTATTCAAAACTGGTAAATTCAAAAGCATAAAATTAATGTAAATCTAAATTGAATGCCTTATTACATGTTGGGGGGATTGTCTCTTCCATTTTGATTGTCCTTGATGGAGTTACCTCTTCCCCTCTTATTATCCTTATGGGAGTTGGCTCTTCTCATCTCATTAGCCTTGCAAGAGCAACATTGGTGGTTTCACCTACAAAATGAGTGAATTATCAAATTAATAAACTACCCAATTATATGAAACTTCAATTCAAAAATAAAGTTTTAAGGTGGAAAACATTGATCGTGTTGTTAGGAAGAATCCTCAATGGTAATAATTTGAGAGTCAACTACCAAAAAAAATAAAAAACCAATATGATAATTTTTTTATTAAATAATACAAGAAATAAACATTAAAGGAAATTTGGGGGAACCTGGAAGCAAAGATGAAACATTATCACTTCTTGGGTGTTTGTCAATTCAAAATGAATTTAATGAAGACTCTATGGATTGGGTATCACTAGAGATCAATGGAGCATTCTAACCTTTGGATGCTACCTATTTTATTATGGCATATGCATGGACTCTTACCTGTAACAACCAGTAGGCTATTTTTTTTAAAAAATTTGAAATATGTATAAAGCAAGAGAGGAGACTGTTAGGAAAACTAAACTTACCTCCTGTTCCTGGATAGACAAAGCATTAGATTTAATTTTTTGATGGAGAGTAGTGGGAATTATAGTATTTTTTATATCATATAAGACCTTGAAATACAAGGCCATAATATATTTGGAAGATGAAATGGTGCAAGAATCCTTTAAAAATGCAAAATTCAACTCAACTATAATCTAATTAGATATTAATGTGCACCAGTCACACACAACACCCAAAAAAGAATGAAGAATGTAGTAAATAGCTTAGAAGGGAATATCCAATGGTCTTCTCTACAAAACAATTCTAGTTTGGAAGAAATACATAATAGATTTGAGAAATGGATTAACAATTTTTTCAATAGGGATTCCCCTTCGATTCTGACTATCTATAATGAAAATAAAAAACATGCAATTTAGTTAGGACAAAACTAATTATAATAAATGATTCAAGAATCATTAAGAAATGTTAATTTCATTAATAAATCTAACACTTACTAGCTAGGTTTATGGCCATTTTGAAGACCGACTCCATGTAATTTTTGTTACTATTAGATAAGACAACCTTGGTGATAATAGAGCTTACATTGTAATGTGGACGGCCTGTTAAATTATGGATATCTAATGGAGAGGTGACAAAAGATATTGTTTTATTATTAAAGTGGACATAAAAATGGCTCTTAGTATAGTTAAAGCATGAAACCAAAGATCACAGTAGGTTATTATTTATCATCATGTCATATTGAGGCATCTGCACCAGGCCTTTGAGTTCACATTGATCTATCTAGTTGACATAGGATTTTGGTTGCTCTACTATCTGAAGGAATTTCAGAGATAAAAAATTATTGAAAATCAAGTTTTGGATCCCTACTTCAATTTTTGTGGATGTAGAAGACATTGAAACTTCACTATAGAGTTTGAATTAGTAGTAGGTGAGCATAAAAACAAAAGGTAGGACAATAAAAAACTTTGAGAAAAGTGTGAAAATGAGGGCACTATGGGGATATTTATAAGCCATGAGGGTAACTAGAGCAACTAGTTGATGTGATTGGTGATAGATGATATATATTGTCACTTGATAGAACTAAGTTGCTCGATAGCATGATGATGCATGATAGTATAGTATTGTGCAACAACATGACAGTAGGAAGAAGGATGCTATCATACGGTAGTATGGTAATGGGTGGTACCATGTTATCATCTGATAATATGTTATCAAATAACACCATACTATTGTACAATAATATGTTTTTGGGTAGTATCATGTTGTCACATGATAACATGTTGCTAGGTGGCACCATGTTATCATGCAATAACATGATGTTAATAGGCATCACTATTTTGTTAGGTAATAACATGGTGTCTAGTAGTAATATGGTATTGGGTGGTAGTATAATGCCACCCAAGAACATGTTGTTTCATGATAGTATAATGTCACCTAACAGTATGCTATTATGTGATAGCATAGTCACTAGTGCCACTCAACACCATACTACCACCTGATGGCATAATGTCACCCAATGTCATAATGTCACCAGGTGGCATGAAACCACCTAGAACCATGTTTTTTCCTAAGACCATGGTGTAAAGTTTTGAGTGTAGTCACCCATATCTAGTAAGATAATGTCACCCAACAACATAATGTCTCCCAGAAGCATAATGTCACCTTATAGCATAATGTCTCTTAGAAGCATAATGTTACTTGATAGCATAATGTCACCCAAAAATATAATGTGGAATGAAGTCACCTAGCACCATGCTAACCCTCTTCACTATAATGCATAGTGCTATGTATAGTGTCACCCTAGGCTCTAGTCGAATGTTGTCAAGTAGTTATGTGGGAAAAAACAAGGAAAATTTCCCCTCTACACACTTAGATCACCCAAGCTACAAATCTGATTCACCTAAACAAACTTGGGACGTTTTCCATCATGGCCTCTTAAAATGAACCATATATTTTAGTAATCATTGGTGACTCTTTAGTGTACAATTGCTTGGTAGATAATGGGGATAACACCTCAGTAATGACAAAGTCTATAACTAATTAGCTTGGTCTAAAATATGAGTCCTAGTCTAAAGGAGTATTGCAGCTTGATGGATCTTCCACCAAGCCATCCAATATCATTAAAGATATAAAATTGACCTTGCATGCTTGTCCTAATGTTTTAGTGGTTTAAGATGTGTTGATCTTTGATGTACCTCCTCATTTTTCCCTATGCCTATCTAGGGAATTCAATGCAAAGATAAGAGGTTAAATTGTAGTAAATTAGTCATACATGACATTAAAAACAAGATATAAGAGCAAAGAGTCTATTAAGCTTGATCCCATTGCATAATTCCACATAGAGCCTTATGGGCTAGATAGAATTAACCTCAATTGCACCATCCTTGATGATGATTAATTCATAGTTGGTCAAGATCAAGTAGTTGCAAGTTTATGGAGATAGTGAGTTGAAAGTGCACTAGGTTAAAGGCCAAAATATCATCAAGAACCCTTTGACGAAGCCTAAAAAAAATAGAGTGTGGGACCTAATTGAGTATTTTAAGGATTTTAACATCCATGCAGTACTAAGGAAATAAAATGGACATGTTGATAGTTTGGCAGCTATGGGAGCTCAATTTAATATATCAAATGAGTTAAAAAGGAGCAAAGTGAAACCACATGCCAAAGTGGTAGTAAGACCATTAGTGCCAAATAATGAAACTCATTGGAATGTCTTTAAAAATGACAAACAAATTGCTTGTTTCTTAAAGTAAGAATCATAATTATCTTTAATGAACCAAGAAAAGTTTCAACATCAATATAAAGAGCATATAATTGAATTGATATCCAATAAGCTTCCTAAAGGGCTTATCACCCTTGAAGGTCTTTTCCATGAGGGAAATCATATGAGAAAATATAAGGCAGTGATGTCAACAAGTGAAGATAACTATGAAAGAGTCCTTATCTTCAAGTATAATCTCCTCAAGCATGGAAAGGTAAGCACTAAAGCTAAAAGCCATGTTTTCATAGAACTTTATAAAGAATATGAAAACATCTTTGCTTAGGAATATAGTGATTTGAGAGGTTTTGATCCCAATTTAGTCCAAAATTAGAGGGTAATGCTAAGCCTATCGAGCAAAAGAAAAGGCCTATAAACCCCAAAATTAAATATCTTATGAGGAAAGAATTGACAAAATTAATTGAATCCAAGATCATCTTTCCCATTAAGCACTCCTCATGGGTAACCAATTTGGTACCTATGAGGAAGAAGAGTGGGGATATCAAATTGTGTGTTGACTTCAAGGATCTAAATAGGGTCTTTTTAAAAGATCACTACCCCTTACCATCCATGGAGTAACTCCTTCAGGTAGTTACTAGTTTAGAATGCTTCTCCCTTTTGGATGGGTATTTAGGTTACAACTAAGTGCTGGTGAAAGAAGAAGATCAACATAAGACTGCCTTCACCATAAAGTGGGGTACATATGCTTACCAAAAGATGCCTTTTAGATTGTCAAATGTTGGGGCTACTTTCTAAACAACCATGGATATGGTTTTCTAAGGGTTGCTAAATCAGATGGTACTAGTTTACTTGGATGATATCATAGTTTTCTCCAGGAAGGCTAGTAAGCACATGGACCATCCAAGATTGATCTTCCAAAGATGTAGAGAGTATGGCATCTCTTTAAATCCCAAGAAAAGTGTGTTTTCTATCTATAAAGGTAAACTTTTGGGTTACAATATTTCAAAGGAATTATTATCCATTAATCTTGATAGAATAAGTGCCATCCTAGCATTATCTTTACCCAAAAATAAGAAAGGAATCTAGAGATTCCTTTGGGAGATAAACTTTGTAAGAAGGTTTATACCTAGTTTTGCAAACCTAGTCAAACCCATCACCACCATGCTGAAGAAGGGCCAAGTGTTTACTTGGTCAAATAAAGGTAAAGTAGCATTTGAGGCCATTAAGTAAGCCATTGCCCAAGCACCCTCACTCATGAATCTTGATTTATCAAAATATTTCATATTGTACACATTTTACAATGTTGAAAACATATCATCTATGATAATATAGAAGAAGAGTGAAGGACTTGAGCAACCAATTGCCTTTTTTAGTCAGTGGCTAGAGAGATATGAGGTAAGGTACACTTTTATTGAAAAGTAGGTTCTTTTAGCTTTGATAAGCCTTAAAACATTTAGGCCAATTATTTTCAACAACAAGATTCATCTTATGGTGTCTCATCCTAGAGTTAGGGACTTCCTCCTTAACAAAGACTTGAATGAAAAGAGAGCTGGCTAGATTACCAAAGTCATAGAGTATGATGTGGAGATCAAGGTCACCAAGTTATTAAGGGGTAAAGTCTTGTGCGAGCATATGGTAAATCATACTCAAGAATACAAAGAATTTATTTTGGTGACACAAGACAACTCACAAATATATGCACTCCACTTCATAATATTTGGCTCTAAGATATGACACATTTATTGATGATAGGAGAATACCCCCAAGGTTTGGATAGAGCAAAAATAAGGTATTTCAAGCTTTAATCCATACCTTATGCATTATTTTATGGTGTTATTTTTAGAATGGACCTCAATGGGGTAATTTTTAGGTGCATTAATGATAATCAAGTGACAAAGCCCTTGAAGTAGTTTTATGATGGACCTACAGGAGGCCATTTTGCTCCAAGAACAATAGCAATAAAAATAATGAGAGATGGATATTATTGTCTCAACATTTTAAAGGATGCCTACGCATGGGTCAAGAAATGTTAGAAGTGTGTCCTACTTGTAGGAAAACAAAGATTAGCAGCTCTTCCACTCAACCTAATTCAAGTGGATCAAACCTTCATGTAATGGGGGTTGGACTTCATAAGAATGATAAATCCACCTTCAAGTGTAGGACATAAATGGGTACTCATATAAACGTACTACTTCACTAGGTGGGTGGAAGCAATTAACTTAAAATAATCCAATGGGATAGTAGTAATAGAATTATATGATATCATAGTAACTAGGTTTGATGTCCTAGATACTATAAATTTAGATAATGCATTAGAATTTGTTGGTATGAAGATAAGTGAATGGGCACTTAAGCTAGGCATCTATCTCAGTACATCTTCCAATTATGACCCCCAAGGTAATAGACTAGCAGAGTCCACAAATAATAACTTGATAATTTGTTATCAAGAGGACCATGGAATAGAATCAAAGAGTATGGCATATAAATCTAAGGAAAACCTTATGGGCTAACAAAGTGACTGCCAAATCTATCATTGGAAATTATCCATATGTCCTTGTATGGAAGGGAAGCCAAATTGCCCATTTTTATTGAACTCCCTGCATTGGAGTTATCCCATTAGCTTAAGTTGATGGAGAATGAGCCTAGTAACATGAGTATGATAGAGCTCATAGAGATTTAAGAAACTAAGGACCTTACAATGAAGACATTAGAGTCACACCAAGCTCGGGTCATAAAATCATTTGACAAGAGAGATATAATAAGGGACTTCAAGGAAGGGGACCTAATCCTTAGGTAGGACTCAAATAAGGCCAAGCCAAGAAACCACACCAAGTTTTATAGCTTTTAGAGTGGTCCTTATTTGATCCATGGATGTAAACATCACAATGCTTTTTAGCTTGTCCAACTAGATGGAGAGGTATTACCCATCCCAGTCAATGGCATTCATTTAAATCCTTGTTAATAGAAGATTTTATAGCTATTGTATGATATTATAACATATTAGAGTAGTTTTATATGCTTTCCTCTAGGTGCCTTATGCACATTTATTTCATTTGTGTGTTTCCATTTCAATAAGTGCCTTGGGCACATTTATTATTATTTTGTTTCTTTTTAGTCCTTATTAGTGCAAGAGGAGGTTTTCTAGAAAGGGGTCAACCTTGAGTCAATTTCATGATAAATGAGAGAAGAGACTATGACTCTAGATGCCCAATAGATCAGTTTAAGGCCATTAGTATTTGCATAGAATTCATATAACCCCAGGATGTTGCCATAAATATTGGTCAATTTTGGTGTACATATAGAAATTTGCCTAGATGGATTAGTTTCTAGAGGTCTTGATATGGGGTGATCAGCGAAGCAGAGTTATTGATTAAGTGATCAAATAACTTAGAAGCAAGTTTAGGATTGTAAAGTGAAAATAATAGTATGTTCTCATGGTGTTTTGATCATTTAGGGGCATGAATTAGGTTTCACAAAGTCTTTGAAGTTAATTGGATCCTTATAAAGAGACATCAGTTTCTTGCACAAGTCCAGAAGAACTAGGCCATCACCAACACATCATGCAGAAGTAAATAGATTAGTCTCATTATAAATTTGATATATTAACTTGAAAAGTTAAGAAAGGTCAAATATTTACATGGACATGGTGTTTTTCATGCCTTGAACATTCTCTATAAATTTCATGTCTTGATGAGTTGTATATCTCAAGATCTAAGTCCTCAAAGTTGAACAAGTAGAATGAAAAGTGCATAGGGATGTCAAGTTAAAGATAAAAAGATTAACCATTTGGATTTAAAAATCATTAAAAAATAAGACATATGCATAGATGTTAAATTTATGCCGTGTAAAATATCCATTTAAATTTAAATGATCCAAGATCAATGGTTGGCATTCAATCATATCAAATATCCAATGATGAGTGGTAACCTAATAGTGTCAGTAGGTCCCAAATATTTAATGGAGTGCATTTTATCATGAAACCAAGATCAATAGTGAGCATCAATTTGAAAGTTTATCATAAGAATGAAGTGGATAAGTATTAATATCTCAAGCACCTAAAAAGATATCTAATGGTGCACAGTGACTGAGAAAGCCAATGGGCCCAAGTAGATTGACGGTGCATGATCCATCATACAAAGCAGATATAATGATGAGCGATGGGTCAAAATGTTAGTGAATTTTGAAGATAAATTCATTATTGATAAGTGTCTCAACTAGGTTAAATTGGTAGAATATCTATGGCTCGTATTCATTCATACATAAGAGAATCAATCGTATGTGTGTAAGCCGACAAAGTAGATCCATTGGTACATAATCAAGCTGATTGATGGTTAATATTAAAAGTTAAAAGATAAGGGACTTTAAATAGAGGCTGAATTTGACTCAGTTCAAACAAAATCAAATGCTTCAAAGAGATATGTCACCATTAAAGATCAGTCTCAACCTCTAGTTTGAAGATTTAGAACATATAAAGCACATAATTTGGGGTTGTAGTATTATTTTGTGACTATGATAG
This sequence comes from Torreya grandis, assembly GCA_037957365.1. Taxonomy (NCBI): domain Eukaryota; kingdom Viridiplantae; phylum Streptophyta; class Pinopsida; order Cupressales; family Taxaceae; genus Torreya; species Torreya grandis. Next base: position 757,114 of record JARHVA010003587.1, read on the forward strand.
TTTCTATTTAAAGAAGATCTATGTAGAATAGGTCTATTTACACCTAATAGAGATCAATAAGGAAGATATGTAACCTGTAGGATTTTCATTGATAGGATAACTATATGAAAACTAATAAATTAGATTGGTTTTTAATCTATAATATAGAGATATACTCAGATTTTTCAATAGGGGAAGATATGTGGTTATAAAGTAGTGTCTTGTCTATCGACATGATCATATTTTTGACAAACAAGTACCTATCACCACTCAAAGTAGACATGGCATGGATCTATTCATATTCATGGTATAAGGACTTTGTCCTTATAGTAAAGACAAGTGGGAGGTGGTGTAGAAGTTCAAGAAGCAATTTTGGGGATTGGAAAAGTATAAGTGAAACATTCAAGTCTTTTATAGATCCTTTAAAGTGTTTTCTTCATAAACATAAATCATGGCTCAACACTTCCAACAATTTCTTGTCTTCTAGTATGTCTTCTAAAGCTAATGAGGGGCTTGAAGTTATTTAGAGTTAATGAATGGCTAGTTGGGAGGCATAATTAATGCTAATAGATAAAAAGTGGTTGGGAGCATATCCAAGTGATTATAACTAATTTAATGATATCATATGGCATGCTCCCTCTTCTCTCTCCCTTTCTCCTATATTACCCATTCTTTCCCATTTGTAAGCTCGCTCTCAATTTTTAGAAAAAATCAATCTGTCACTTTTGATAAGAATTTTCTTCTCAATTATATATGAGTAAAGACTCTCATTTGATAAGGCTAGACCCTACCAAATTTTTTATGAAATACCTCATGAAGTAATAAATACTTTCTTTACCTATCTCTCCCCTCTAAATTGTGTGTAACAAAGCTTATGTATGATGTTATTGTGAAGGAGAATCTTCCATGCCCACTATCCTTCTTTCTTACTCATTTTTAGGTGTATTAAAGTTATTTTAAAGTCTAAATTAGTGTTATTTATTCATTTATGCAAGATCTCAGTGATTTTTAGAACTCCTTTTTACCTTCATTCATTACTTTGTGAACCTAGTTTATGAAACATTTATGCAACTAGTTGTGAGATTGTGTGAGATATCATTGTCTCATACTTCCTCAGTGTTTACTTCATGAATATGAGATCCTCATTTAAATTTGGTGTATCACCTGGTTAACTTTCTTAGGAGACATTTTCCCCTTTCTAACCCTTTTATTAGTGAAAAAATTAGTATAGGTGATCCATCAAGATGAAGCCAACCTTATATAGAGGTCCAACCCTATCATAGGTGACCCATAGCTTGGGGTTGTTCCCATAGTGTAGCTCAACTGGAGGGAGACTAAATAACCATTTACAAGGGTGTAAATTGATGCTACAATAGTAACTAGTCTCTATGATGAAACTGTAACTATAAAATATGTTGGAACTTCCTGTGGGATGGGAAGAGGATACTTATATGGGACACCCTCAACCTTAACCACCTAATTAACATGTATATACATTAGGAATAAATGTACCATAGATGGTATGGATTTAATTTAATTTAACCATGGCCTACCCAATAATATATTGAATACACCTGGACTAGGTACTACTAGGAACCATGTGGCTACATGTGCGGTTCCATCTTGTAATAGAAGCAAAATCTCCCTAATGGAGATTTGAATGTGGCCATTAAAAATAATAATGACCATATCTATGGGGAATATATCTTGATCTATGTGACTCAAGTGTTGTAAGAGTGTCATAGTCCACATGCTTATGCTTGATCCATTGTCAACAATAACACTTTGAATAAGATGGTGGTATATGTATGCGTGTATGAAATCATATTGTCATCATCCACAATATCCTACTCTAAAAATTTGATAAGTGGTCTAGGTATCACTATAGTGTGATACATGCCAATAGTGTTATGTAAGGGATGTGCCTCCTCTGTAATTATGTGATTAGAATCTGGTGGTTGGTGTACTTGATATGTATAGTGACCACCTAATGTGCCCCTTACCCCATTCATCGTATGATTCAAGAAAGGATTTGACAATATATTTAGTGCCTTAGCCTCTAATTTTTATTATTTTTATGCCACTGTGGGTGTGACCACATCAATAATATTATCCTCAACTAGATCTTGTATCTTGTGTTTTAGGCTAATGCATATGTTTATCATGTGGCCTAGTGTCTTATGATACTCATAGTATGCATTTGAATCATAGTTATTTAGAAGAGGATATGTCGTATCAAACTCTTTAATGGGAGGAAGAGATATGACATTGAATTCTAATAGTTGTTATATAACCCATGTTGGTGACTCTGGAAGATTAGTGAAGACTCTGCACTGAGGAGCAGACAAAACCAATTTGGGAGATGGCTCAGAAGCTATGTTGGCTGTGGCCTTTTGATCAATTTTTTTATTTATGGCCCTTAATTTATATGAAGGTTTGTTTGAACTCTTAATAGTTGATTCTAAACCATATTTATACTTGTATTTTCCCATTGATAACAATTTAACCTCTCTTTCCTTGACAATGTGGCACAAATCGATAAATGTAGGAAACTTCTTAAACAAGATAATTTCATGTAATACTAGTAGGATACTTTGTTTAAATATGTACTAAATATCTCTATCTACCATGGGGATAGTTAATTTGTCTAATATTATATTATATCATAAGACATAATCTATGATAGGCTCACTCAAATTTTACTTTAACTGTGCCACTTATGCATATGATATCTTATCATTGATGTTGATAGAGAAATGTGCTAAAAACATGTTGGATAAAATATTGGATGTTGTGATAGATTGATTTGGTAAATCATAAAACCTTTGTAAGGCATAATACTTGAGATTGCATGGAAATAACTTTGTAAGAAGCCAATTTTTGGACACATAATCCAAGCACATTATGCGAAAAAATCTAAGATGATTCTCTAGGTTACCCTTGCCATCAAATAATGTAAGCTTGGGTTCAATGAAATTGGATGGAAATGGATTTGTAACTATGTGATATGCCAAATGTGTATGCAAGATAATGTTGGAATATAAGGCATGTGATGGCCTAGTGGCTCCCTTCTCAAGATGTAACACCTTAGATTGCAGAGTATGAATCTCATGCATATGGGATTGTACATCAAGAGTGAAAGAACTAGACACAAGTGGTGTAGCTATCACTAATGGTTGAATAATAATATTAGGTTGTGTTATCTAAGTTATCCCCATTGGAGGTGTAACAACATTAGAAAATGGGGGAGTTGAAGATTGACCATTTTTTGTTTTATTCTTGATTTCCAATACAACTTGTAGGATCTATGCATGATCAAAGGGTTGTTCCTGAATTCTATCTTTTAAGCCTTTTAATACCTCATATTTGTTCATAATTATGTCACTTTTTTTAAGTAGAGGAAGAGTGTCCTGATTATCAAAGTGTACCTCATTTTGTTCTTGGTTCTATTATTCATCTTTGGATTCATTGTTATTGAAATCCACATAATTAGGGTGTGAAAGATTCATATCTGGAGTTGCAATAGATTCTCTGTCCATATTATAGGTTTAGATAATAGGAATATGAATATGTTCTATAGGATTACCACCTAGTATAGCAATTCTTCTTAATGAAAGAGAGATAAATTTTTAAGATGACATATAATAAACAAATTATAATAGAGATACTAAAATAGAATATATTAATTCTAAAAAATTAATATCAGCTAATGAAAATAGGAAAAAAAGGATACAAACGCTAAGAGTATCTAGGGTTAGGGTTTCTTTACAATAATTTAAATTATATTCAAATAAATTGAAACCCTAATATGAAATTGATTTAATTTAGCTAAGTTGTCTTAAAAAACTAGAAAATCAGAAGTATGCAACCCTAAATTGTTGCACAAAAATTGGAACTAATGAAAACTAGGGTTTGAATCAATATTCAAAGTAAGTCAGGTTCACCAAATGATTTAACCTTTTAACATATATAGTGTTTGGAAAATAAAATAAATGTAAACATAGTAACATATACAATATGTAAATTTTGTGTTTTTTGAGTAATTATTTTATGTTTTATGAGTAATTATTTAAATTTTGTGTTTTCTGAGTAATTTTGTGTAAATCTATAAGTATAAGTTTTGTGTTTTCTAAGTAACTACTTGCCAGATATTACATATGCTAGCTATCTTAGTATATTCAATTTTATCATACATATTATTCACGTATTCTTGTTGAGTGCTTGTAGATTACATACATGACTCTAGTCTACTACAATGATTAAGAATTGCTATCATCTACCCATAGAGGGCATATAAACTAATCCAAGTTTATAGATTTGATATATCCACCCATGCGGGAACATCTCTTACATAGTTTCTACTACTAGTTTCTATCCTTAAATATCATACATTCAAGTTTACACATTGATATTAATCATTGCTACTCATTTTTCATATTTTTTTCTATCACTAGTTAGATTTAACATATGTACATCTTAGCATTTACATATATTTATATTACACAATTATACATGCTTTCATTTCTAGTTTTCCTAGATTAGATTTGATTGTGTTTCCTATGCTTCTTCCATATTTTAGGGCATTTGAATATGCCATTATTCTTTAGCTCTATGCCACTTATATGTTTGTATGCCTTAGATAAGTGATTGTGTCCCTTGCATGTGCTTTTTTGATTATATATGTAGACATTTGAACATATACTTTTACGTGGCTCTAATCCAAATTTCTTGTTGCTTGCATATGTGGACATTTAAACATATCCTCATATGTATTCATTCTTAGATTTAGTGACATGTGCCTATGTCCCTTGTATTATGGCCTCTTGGCATACTTTTACATATGCATCTTCACCATAACACTTGTGTTTACTTGTTACACACACACACACACACACACACACACACACACACACACACACACACACACACACACACACACACACACACACACACACACACACACACACACACACACACAAACACACACAAGTTTTCGATGCCATGAGGGTCCTCATGCATCTACCCTTTCTACTTGGGTGCCATGATGGACATCATTCCCCATCCCCCTAGCTAGCTACTCAAATTTGTTATTATACATATTGATTAAATATATATTGACACCCTTGTGTAATTTTATATTAAAAAAATACATCTTACATTACATAGTAATGATTAGATACTTTTACATTTTGATGTTATGTTTGCACATTGTATTGAAATATCATGCATATGCTCTGACTAACACATTTTACAAAGCTACTTATTTTGAGGACAATTCTTACATAAGTTTCACAACTACCCTCAAAAAAGGGGGAATTCATAGGGATTTGTCATAGATATTAGGCTCCTACTTTGTTATTCATAGATTATTTCTAGCACACAAGCTTAGTTTCAAAAATCAGACACAGGTTAGACACATGATAAAATAGAGACTCAAAAAGTAGTTCAATCAACCAAATTTTATATTAGATATACATTAGCACCCAGATTAGGACAATATCACCATATGGAACTATTGTCTAATACATGGTGCTACTGTCTCGTAGCCCCAACTTCAGGATAATCTAGATTAGTTAGACCAATACACTAGGTAAAATATAGATTTGCACAGAGACATTTATAGGTTTAAAAATTATGTTTAGATTTTGCTTAGATACACTCATTTTAGCTCAGATTCATACCATTTGATTAGATAAAGGGGCATCATGCATGGAATCACTCCCACATTCAATTCAAATACATAGATTTAGTTATTACTTAATCAGTTTAAAATTAGTATACTCAAATATTAGATTGGGGGCATGTGCATGTCACATAGTTTCCATATAATTAATTATACACATGTTGTCATCAAATGGAATGACAAACTCCATGTCATTATATATGTTGTATATACTTGCTATCACATTCTAGGTTGTCAATAGTTTCATGCCTTAATCCATCTATAATGGTTGGCATTCTCGAGTAACCTAGATCCACCTAATATACCTGAGTGGCCATGAAGCTAACATACATAGTTAGATATACCCAGTTAGAAACTTTCATCAATTTAGAAAGTAAAATTTTAGATGCATCTACTTCACACAAGTGGAAAATGATGGAGTCATGTCTTACTTGAGTTCTTAAGCCACCCACATGAGAGGGTTAGATATATTTATAGTCTTGTTCAAGCTATTCATAGATCACGATCCTACAAATAGGGGTGGGAAATGATGGAGTCAAAATCAGATTTAGCTCTTAATCCACTCACATATGAGGATTGAGAAAGCTATCAACTCAGTCCAAACTATTCGATGATTTTATCACTATATACACTCACACACATAGGTTGTCACTAGGTTCATGCATTGGTTCATGTACCGAATGAGGTCTATTAATTCCTTTCCTCTTTCCTAATCTCTTTCCTCTCTCTCTATTTTATTTAGTATAGTTTTTTTATTTTGATAATTTTTTAAGGACTAATTTTTGCATGTTTCATTATAGGACATTGCTTTGGATCATGTTTCACATATGCAAACCTAGATTTACATACTTAGACTCAGCTACATAGGATTTAAATCCTAGGTAAGTCCAGGTATGCTTATTTTTCCTTTATAATAGTCATTTCACTTTGCTTCATTTATAGCATAAAGGGGGCAAATGTAATCACCTAAAAGTGGTACTTGGATGCTAAGAGTGTTTTTTAAGATAGCTTATTCCTATACCTATCCTAGATCCTTTACCACACTTTTCCATCCATTATGCAGACCACAAAAATCTTCTATCATCTCAAACATAGTCCTAGGACAACTTTCCTAGATCTCAACCTAGTGTTCCCAACATTTTTCTAGGTGGATATTAACACCACACTAAAGACACTACAACCACATGACACTAGTCACACTTGTCCTAACTATCTCCAACATATACTTCTTTAAATGTGTTCCCATACTAGGGTTGGACTAGGTACAATTTGTTATCCACACAAGCTACAAATCTCTATAAATACAAGAATATTTAACGCATATTCACTAGATGGAAATTAGATGCAAAATACCTATTCAAACATAAAACAAGTTGAGAAAAATTAAGGTTATTAATCCCTATTTTCCTCTAATTTTTCATACTACCATCTATAGTTACCTTGAGCTTAGATTTTATAGATTTCCAATCTCAAGCACACTCAAAGCACTCAAGGCTACTATCATTCTATCATCACTTACACTTGTACCAACACTTAGGTGGGGATAAATACATTAGGATCAATACCTTTTCAGAGTATTGGTATGTAAGTAACTTTCTTCACAGTGGGGTGTTGAGGATGTCCATCTTGTCCTACTAATGAACACACTTTTAAGCTCATGACTTACTTACAAGGAGGATTAGGGTTTGCATCATAAATCAACTATTATACTCACAATGTAAAGTTCTAGACTTCATGTGTGCATAAATATAACCCAAAACATAGACATAGGTGCACCCAAAAGTTTGAGATAGTCCTACACAAAGGACATTAGTCTCATTAGCAAGACACAAGAGTTATATGACACTTCTATCCAAATGTGGCACTACTATCTAGGAGGTATTTTGATATAAGGATCCAGTTGACAACACTTAGATCTACTCCTATCTCAGTTTTTAGCACTCAAATCATCCATATCAAGTGTTTTCCAGATAAGTCATTATTTTCACATATTTATTACTATTTTTAGAAATTCAAAGCTATTTAAATTTGTAACAAATTACTGGTTAATTTATGCATATTATTCAACTTATTTAGACTACTCATCCCTTTAATTAAACATAGGATATACATAAGTAAAACCCTAAAAGGTTAAAACAAAAACTCACAAACATATAAAAATACTTTTTTATTTTTATTTTTTAATATATATATATATATATATATATATTACTATTTTTCATTTTTTTAGGTCTTTTAGAGCATTTTTAGCCTTTAAAATCTAGTCATATGCCCTAAATAAATATATGAGACATTTATTTAATAAATATAATATATTTCATAGGTTTTAAACGTATATTATGGATTGAAAACATAAGGTATGTTCAAGGATTTATGAACCCAACAAGGTGACATACTAGTTATATACTAGTTTTTTAATAATTTTGCTTGAAAGACTTTCCAAAAATGCCACCTAGATAATTCTACATTACTTGAGAATGGATGGACCTCATTTATTGTATTCATAATTTATCATGACCATATGAAAATATGAGTGCATAATTATCACCTTCCACTTGAGTGGGGTGGCCCACTTGAAATTAATTTTTATTAATTTTATGAATTTTGAGGTAGGTGTGTTGTGAACTCAACACATGTTTGTGGTAGATTGTAGATAGAATCTCATGTACCCAAAACCAAAATTCTTGGGCATCATATCTACCATAATGAGTGTATATATTCTTTTACTATATTCGTTAAGGCCTTGACAAATGTATCCAATTTATTTTTGAAATTCCAAACTAATCCCTACACTTTATTTTTAAAACTCCCCAATGAATTCGATAAATGATGAAAATTCTAGTAATCAAAATGGATTTATATGCACTCCTTAGATTTTATCTAGGTATCATTTTTAAAAAGTTTTATGGTTTACAAATCCTCACAGTCCATCTATAATTCAATCAACAATTCCTCATTCATAGACCAATTCTTTATGAAGTTTATACATGGTGTAGTTGTACCTTTTTTATACTTGAAGAAATACCTAAATAATTAGATATTTGAATTGGAAAAAATTATTCTAAATGTCTATAATATTCTTTAACATATTACTAAAGTGGTCTTGAAACTATTGTTTTTATATCTAAATTGTTAATTTTATTCTAGGAATAATTTCTATTAATTTCATGAGGTATAAGGAACATTTTCATCTTTGCATTGATAAAATATTACATCTTTCTTTACCATAATCAAAGATATATTTTTAAATGAATTACTTAGTTAATTTTGTATTATTATTTTTCCATATTGATGGTGTGACAAAAAAATGATCCAAAATGGTAAACACCATATTGATTCCACATGAAAGGTTGGAAAAATAAAATTTCACACACTTTGAGTGTCACCATGTCATAAATAACTTCATTATGAAATGCCCAAATTGTTTATGGACATAGGAACTATCAATTGACTTGTATATCTTAATCCTAATTCACCCAAATGATTTTATATGGTTGAAGGTGTAGACACCTAAATAGTGTCTAACCCTTGGTCACCTTCCCTCTTGGTCCATTCCTAACCCATTCCTAAAACATGCAATTACTAATTTAAAATAATAAACTTATTTTGAATTAACCCCCCTCCTTGGACACATCACCCATGACACCTCACCTAGGACACCTCGCCTTAGACTAATTCCCATCCTATGACTCACCCAAGACCTATTCTTACTTCTCTCTAACCGCCTAACCAACTCTCGTGCGTATTTATCCTTACCTTCGCCAATTCCTTTACAAATTATGCACCTGGCGGATGTAGAACAGGCTTGTTGGCCCTTTTACGCATTCTTCACCCGCCGACGTCGGTCAACTGTCAGCCGACGCCGGTGAGATCACCGATGTCAGTTTACTTAAACCGTCTTCTGACCTTATCCAGGGCTAATCACAAAAATCAAAAATTCTAATCAAACTCTAAATCTCAGGAGCTAATCACGAATCTGGAATCTGGAGTCTTTGACCATCCGTCAATCTGCCAATCTCTCATCCAAGCCTCTCACTCTCTCCCTCAGGTGCAGCAACAGGGATTCTACATCAGAATTTTACACCAATAGTAGGGACGAGTATCATCAGCAGCACACCTTCCGCCAGCCACAGGTAAGTATATTGTCTGTGTTTTCTTTGTGTTTTCTAGTTATTTGCTTCTAAGTATTATGGATTAGATTCAATTCTTATCTCCCCCAGACCAGACTATTCCCAGACCCAAATCTTTACTTCTCCATCTCCCTATTGCCTCCATTCTCTGTCGAACCATACATTCTGCCCATTCAACCAGACTCCCAGACCCAGACCCTAGACCATTCAACCAAGCCCAAAACTTTGTCTCAGACCACTCAAACAAACCCAGACCCTTCCTTGGCCTTGTCCACAGACCAAAACCCTGACCAGACCCTATCCATGGACAACAGATTCGACCAGACCTCGTCCAAAGACCATTGCCCCGACCGACGTCGGCCACTTCCCCAATCGACGTCGGCAGACTAACCGATGTCGGCAGACCTCAACAATCGATGCTGGTAGGACCACCGACACCGATGACTGTGACCAGTTCGACAGTATCTCTCAGGTAAGATTTTGCTTTCTTTTCATTTCCATCTTTTATCACTTTCAGTCTTTTAACATTCTACTATTTATCAGACACTTCTTTTTATTGACTAGTGGGTTGATATCCCTTAAGGAAGTCTTCATACTTCTGGGATCAAGCTTTCGCTTGGCAACCCACCATCTATCCATCTAACACCTTCTTTTGTCCAAGTCTCTTTTCTTTGCAGGTGTCATTCCTCCACAGCCAAAGAGGAGTCCTCACAGCGTCTGGATTATGGTGCGCAGACTATATCCAGGTACACATCAAGCCTTGACCATCTCTTAGTTTCTTAATTCTTCTCTTGAATGTAGAAAGCGAAATTGCATAGAAACATTCTAGCATGCCCGGTGGGACCCTTAGGGCCTTCCTTGGGTTCCTTTCCCTCTTTGTTCATTTAGGTGCATTAGGTTTCTCCCTCTTCACCTCTTTCTTCTTTTCTAAAAAAAAAAAAACATCATAAGCGGGAATAAAAAGAACTTTTTCTTTATTTTTCTTGCATTTCTAGACTAGTCAAAAAAATCATTTTCTTCAACCCTTTCTCAAACTTGTTTTCATTCCAACTTAACATTTCGATTTGGGGCTTTAAAATATACTGCATTCCATTTCCTGCTTTCTTGCATTTCTTAGTCCACACTTAGTAATTAGTAAACCGCATATTGAATAAATCGTAGATCACTTGATGTTACACAACCAGACCACTTGCACTAAAACAAACATCAAACTTACTTGAGACAAGGCCCGACTGGGATTTCATCTCCTAGCAGATACCTTACCTATCTCAGTGATCCTACTTGGATTTCATCACCAAGGGGAAAGCCCACTCTGTTCTCTGGCAGAGTCTAATCTATAGGGAAAGTATATTTTGGCTAAGTGAGACCAGCTAACCACTAGACTCGTGAAGTGAGGGGAGCTTACTCCTTAGCACCAGGCCATGTACGAAACCTAACCCAGACTTCTTGAGCGCCTAAACAAAACCTGAAACCATCCATAGACTACCTTTTCTAGGACCCTTCTAACAGCCAACCTCCCAAACATCACTTTAAGGCATAAGCCACAGGATTCTAAAAAGTTGATTCTTAGGATTTAACGCTTAGGGCCTGTCTGTCTCTCTCTCTATTTTTCTATTCTTATCTGGTTTTTTGAGCTAGTGAGGATGTTCTCTTCCTTTTTTTCTAAGAATCTTCAAATTTTTCTGAGTTTCTGGAAACCACAATCACCGGCATCGGCTTTTCCACCGACGTCGGCCACCTTCCTCCACCGGCATCGGTTATCTGACTGACGTCGGCTATTTTCCCTTACCGACATCAATTTTTTAACCAACGTCGGTCACTGTCACAGTCCTTTTTTCCAAAATAGCAACTTAAAACCTGACCCCTTTTTTCTGCCAAAACCTCATTCTGAGTTTCTAAAACTGAAAACACACAGTTTCTAGAACCTGACCCTCTTCTTGACCACGCTCTCTCATCCCTAACCAATCCTATCATGGAGTTCCACTCGGAGACTAAAAGAACTCCTACAGGACTGACCCCGACTCAGACTCCCATCATCCTTGAAGGGGACCAAGATTTTGAAAGATTCTTGGACCTCAACGTCACAGCCCTCCAAAACTATCTCGCAAGAGACCCAACGCGAGACATTTCGGGTGAAGCGGTGATGACATTAACACCGTCTGCTACCCAACCTTTTGCCTTAACCGTTTACCTGACCATGGCCAATATGCAAAGTTTGGCCTCCCCATCCATTTTTAGACCAACCTCCATCGGGGTTCCATTACCCCCTCAACCACACGTAATTCAACCAAGTTCTACATCATACCAGAACTTGATTGTCTCGACCCCTCACACTCTTGCGCCCATGAATGCAGGAGTGCCAACCTATCCTTCTACCAGTGTCATCACACAACCACCCTTGGTGGTATCTAGTCAACTTATACCCTCGACCTTCATAACTCAACCACTTTTGGCCTCCACTTATGTCCCTGCGACTAGTCATCTGTATGTTTCCCCCTTACTGGTACAACCGACTACGTCGTATGCCTCCTCTAGCCTCTTTCAAGTGCCCTACAACCTAGGGGGTGCTCCATCCGCCAATCCATCAGCAAATGTCATTAAAATGCTGATGGATAAAATGTCCAGTCTCGAGACCTCTATCTCTGGTTCACGCAATACTCTCTCGTATGAGCAAATTTGCAACGAGCCCATTCATCCTTTTGTCCCTATCCGACCATACCCCAACTAATGGGAGCTTCCAAAATTCACTTGTTTATAGAGTAAGGAGGACCTGCAACAACATCTATGGGCATTCAGACATGCCTGCTATCTTATTGCCCACGACGATGCGTTACTTTTACGCACGTTCCCTATGTCCCTTTTTGGCTCCGCCCTTGACTGGTATAGCTCTCTTGCCAGACATTCTATCTTTTCATTCATTCAACTTGCCCAATTATTTCTTGACCATTTTTCTATCAACATCACCAAACAAGTCTCAATCACAGACCTTTACTCCATCAGGCAATTCGACGACGAATCAATAGTTGATTTTGTCGCCCGTTGGAGAGGCTTGATTAACTAGCTCTCTTTCTCCTTACCTCAACCTGAGCTCATCAAGATCTTTTCTCGAGCATGTGCCAGGCACATCTCTTCTACCTTGCAGATTCAGACATTCCACACTTTCGACAAAGGTTTCACCATGGCTTGAAAGCTTAAACTCCGCACCATTGAAGAGGATAAGGTCAAATTGTGTAATACCAACGCAAAAACTAATGACCATTCTTCTTCCAGACCTTCTTCTTCTGCCAACTCCAAAACCAAAGGAGTGGCCAACACTATGGTCATTAGATCACCATCTTCGATGACAACTAATTACCCTCAACCTTCTACATCTCCAAGCATCACCAAACAATTCCAACAATGGTACATCCAGCGTTCATACACTCCACTTGGAGAATCATATGCTTCTGTTTTGGAAAACTACTCAAGTAGGGGGTCCTCAATCTCCCTCCAATCCGACCACCTCAATTCGACCCTTCAAAAGCCCTCCCTACATGGTATAGGGAGGCTGACTTCTGTCACTTTCATCGCATCCACGGCCATGACATCGACAATTACCGAACCTTCAAGAACATCATCCAAGACATGATCGACAAGGGGGATCTTATTTTAGATAACCCAAACGCCCCACCAAATCAAAACATTGACATCTTCAAACAACCATTTCCAAACCATCCACCTACTCAAAACAACATCCAAACCATGACTAATGACTCTCATGACCATGATATTCACACAATCAACACTATATTGCCTCTTGTCCCTGACCAACCTCCTCCATCACAGGATGAAGAAATTTCTTCTCCTATTAGTCCTCCATCTACCTCTCTTATACTGGAGGACACCTTGACTATGCCAACTCCATTAGCCTTACCTTCATCTGAAGACCCTACCTTGCCTACTCCTCAAGCACAAATAGGAGGCACCATCATCCCTACCTCCTGCCCTCTTGAGGAGCTGCACTCTCTTATTTCTTCTCCACCAGGAGAATAATCAGTCTCTTCACCCATTTCAAATGAGGAAGACCCAGTCACAGTTTCCTCTTGCCTTTTGCCTGAGATTGCTACATCTCACTCACCTCCGTCCACATCCGAACCCAAGCCCGCATCTAACCTCGCCTCGCACAAAGGTGGCCCTCAACCCAAACCAAAGAAGGCTACTAGACCACATCAAAAAACTCCTCCCCCACCTTCCTCACTACCTTCAATTTTGGGCCCGCATCCATCCACTTTAATAGGAGTTCTTCCTACTCCCATACTTCACAGAGGCAAGTCGCCTCTATTACTCCCTCAACCCGTCAAACATATATCTTCTCCAAACCATCGACCTACGCCTCTTATGCCTCTCAAACCAAAGTCATCAACCCCCACTATAACAAAATATCCAGACCCGTTAGCAAGTTCTTATGCCTTGCTGTTACGGCATTTGTTACAGTCTTCTCGTATCTATCTTCCGCCTCTTAAACCATATCAATTTCTCAGACCAAAACTGCCCTAGTTCGATGACACTCGCATTTGTGCGTATCATCACATGCTTGGACACGACACTGAGCATTGTTGTGCCCTCAAGGTTGCCATTCGCCAATGTCTGGGGAATGACACCCTTCTTCTCGACCACATCATCAATAAACCTTCAACACTACCCCACTCATCAACTCTCGGATCAAGGCCATCTTGGTTTGACAACTCTAAATTTTTCCACTATCATCACACTCTGGGACATGACACTGAGCGTTGTTGTGCTCTCAAAGCTATCATTCGTCAACAACAGAGAAAGGATACCCTTCTCATCAAGGATCCTCTTGACCTCCTCTTCGACAAATCATCAACACCGACCCATGCTTCTCAAACCTCATCACCTAAATTGGGATCTCCACACCAGGCCTTGGTCCCTTTACCACCTTTAACCCCCTTATTTGACATCAACACAATCCATTTGACCACTAAGCCTCAACCGACCTTGACCAATCTATCCAACATTCTCCCTAAGCAACTGGGGGAATCCCACCTTATCCTGACCTCGACCAAACATTCAACCAAGCTTTCAACCAAACATTCAACCAACTTTGACCAGATATTCGACCAAACCTCGACCAAGTCTCGACCAACCATTAATCAACCTTTCTATCATGACCCTGACCAGCAGCAACCAAACCTCAACCAAACTTCAATCATCCAACATTGACCAACCAAACACCTATCACTTCTTCAAACTGTCATCAATCACCTGACCAATTTGGAAAGAGGCAAATGGGGCACCTTTGCTCCTAATTGACTCGAACCTTAACGCATTAACATGGTCAAGGGACTTACCAGAACCTGAGCCCCTTAATGCTTTGCATCTGCGACCATTCTACTGTTAGTCGAGTACTCATCCACTTGACATTTAACTTGAGCTCGTCCCTTGAGCAATCCCTGTCCTTTTGATCTTCAATCCTTTCCACCCTTTTTCCCTTAACAAATCCTCTATAACCCTTTTTGTCAAGTATGGATGCTTTGTCCTAATAAAAGGGAGTACTTGGCCTTCTATAGTCTTGTCCATGACTCAACATTCTGTCAAAAATAAATCAAGATGTCAAAATATCCAAGGTCACAAAATCAAATAAAAAAGCAGACTGCTCCCTTGAAGGACAGCTGTACTATTATTATTGTAGCTAATAGACTGCTCCCTCGAAGGATAGCTATTCAAAAGCCTTTAAATTTATAAAGCAAAATATAGATCACTCCCTTGAAGGATGGCTATGACTAAATCTTGCTACAAACAAAAATCTTTCTTAGAAGCTTCCCGCATCGATCAGCTTCATAAATGACCACCAAACAAATGACATCTCTATGTGGACTTCTCGCATTGATCAGTCCGCTAAAAAAAAAAAAACCGGGTCATGGACTTGACTTGTAGTTGTCTCAGGGTCTTCTATAAAAAGGGACAAAGTTATCCATACTCTAAAAAGGATTACCCTTTTCCTCCTATCATATCACTTACTCAAGGGACTTCGAGCTTACTTTAATGTCAAAGTGATTCGATTACTGCTCTAACATAACTATGGTCAATGATGCAACGCATAAATGGGGCTCTTGGTTCTAACCACCCCTGTCTATGTTGTCATTTTGGTCCTTGTCAATAAAAGGGCACTTATGCCTTTTACTTTCTACTTACACTTTGGTCACGTTTAACCACATCATTTGTCAAAATGATTTAATCCGACTCTTTTCAAACCACTCACATAGCCTAATCATTCTGGTTTTCATAGACATCACACACATGGAAATTATCAACCACACAATTTATGTCAAGCATAAACCATTACTTGCTAAAACATAAATCGACCTGCAATTCATTTTTAGCAAACATCCATCACGAATATGGATAGTTGCTAGGGATGAAAAACCCCAACCAATGTTACAGCTTACACCATTTGGAAAAGGCTGTAGCATCATCTCCTCCTTGTCATTTCAAGCATGTATCCTCAGACATATGGGAAATGCTATATCCTTATCATGACCAAAATCAACCACTTCAATCTTTTTTCCTCCCTTCTTGGGAGAACTACATTGCCCTGAGGCCCTAATGATAGGGGCTATGTAGGTAGCACTCAGTTGACATGGGGTCTTCTGGGGTTAGCTCGGCCATTCCTTCATCCCATTTCCTTCATCGCATTTCTTCCATCACATTCTTTTGTCACCTGCCAATCACATCACAAACAATCACATATTTTTCATAATCATTAACATTAATCATTTTCATCCATATCATTAATCATTATCCTAAACATCAAATCAAAACATGTATCAAATCAAAATAACATAGCACATCCACAACATTTTTCATAAACACATCCATAACTCATGTCAATGCTCAATATCTCATCACATATATATATCAAAATCTTTTATACAATGACATAATCTGTCTCTATCTCTCTCTCTCTCAACAAAATATAATACATCTTGCATCAACGGCTTGCAGGCCGGTATATACATCAAAAATAAATCTCAAGGTCTACCCTCAAGGCTGTGGCTGTGGTGGTGGTGGTGGTGGCTGGGAAGATGCTGTATCCTCTCCCCCTTCTGATTGATGTTGTCTACAAGACCCAGAAGCCATCGCTCGAGACATAGACTGTTGTCGGCTCTACTCTGCCCTCATCTCTGAGTATCACTGTATCTGAGGAAAATCCCTGATGGCCCTCTCATAATATGCGATCTCATCTAATGCATCACTGTATCTAACTAGAGATATAGTCTGCGGTGGACCCATCTGCCCTGCTGCTGTGCCTTGTACTGACCCCTGTGGCTGTGGCTGACCTAGCTACATCAATGCTGACTATCCTAGCCCCTATGAAAATGATGGCTACTGTGATGGCTGCTGCATCAAACTCTATCCTCTATAGACCTGTCCTGCCACTGCCTATGCCTGGGCTATGACGAGCTGTCCCTATAGCAGTATGACCTGATCTGTCAACACTGTCACTCAACTCGTCATCTCTGTCAGCTGCCCTGTAACCCCTACTAGTTGTCCCTGCAAAACTGTGACCTGGGCCTGTGTCACATCCCTCTCCTATTGCACAGTGTCCCTCTCCTCGCGGGTTGTATCTCACTCCCTGGTAATGGCTTGTGGATCTGGTTGCGGCCCTACCTATAAACCTGTGTACTACCCTACCCACCATGCCATGTAAGCCTCTGTATAACCTGGGTCAGCCACCACAGGTCCTACCGACAACTCCTCAAAATTTGGGCCCTCTGTCTCCTCTGGTAGAGGGAGCGGCACCTGAATGTCATCATGTTTGTATAGTGGGAATGTGGGAGGTACGTCCTGTAGTAGCCCGTACTAGCACCACAATCTCTCTACTGGCACTCTCTTGAGCTCACTGGCTCACCTGCCCCTGACCCATCTCAGGCTCTGCACACCAACCAGCTGCTCTCCCTGGTCTCTGAACGCTGGATAAACCAACTATGGTCTCCAAATAATGTCTGCAGGAATCAGGGCCTCCAGTACCCCTTTGTAGTGGTCAATGTCTCTAACCACTCCGTCTACCCACGTCTGCGCCATCACCTCGCACCACTGCCTGAATCCGACCCTGAAGCTGGCCAAAATTGCCACTGGAAGGCCAAGAGGATGGGTAACCATTATATACTCATAGGCCCAACAATGTAACAGGTGGCCTACGCATAAGCTGTATCATCGCTACCGACTAATACCCCACAGCTCTCTATACACCTAGGCCAAAAACACTAGTGCCCAGGCAAACACTGTCCACTGCTCTATCATCTCAAGCAAAACTCCAGTCATATCGACCGAAAACCTGCTGCCCTCTACATCTGGCAATGCATATACCATGATGCCTATCATCATCAACACCGCTAGCCGATGTGCATCCTCATTTGCAACGTACAAAGCCTCATACGCAAAGCTCGTGAAGTGGTAGCTCATCTCCGTGATGTGCTCTCCAAACAATGTAACCATATGAATGTCGTGCGCCTCTCTCAAGCACACATACAGGTATGCTCCGTGTACTGCCAGCCACAAAATATGGTACACATCCTCGACTGTGACTGTCATCTCTCCCATGGGCAGGTGAAAGGTGTTGGTGGAATGATCCCACCGCTTGATTAGCACCACCATCAAACTCACATCCCATACCACTCTGTAATAGTGTCGCATCCCACCGAGTCCAACTGCGCTCATCTGTGTCCACTCCTCGACTGTCACCCCTCTGCGCATCTACATCAACAATGTCGGGAGGTGATCTCGCAACATCAAAGTCAGCCTCGCCTGCATCCACCCAAGTCAATCTCATGTTAAAAGCTTTCCCTCTTTTACTATATATGCCTAACCCAACACCTGCAAAGCCCTTGGCATAACTTCGACCCCTCGACTTAAACATTTTTTTATTCCTCTTTTGACTAGGCAGCCAACTGACATCGGTTAGCATGCCAGTGACAACACTCACCTAACCGACATCGGTCATTTAGTGATTGACATCGGCAGGCTAGTGATCGATGCCAGTCGCTGGTCAGCTGACGCTGGCAGAATCGCCAACGTCGGTGACTGGTTCGGCCCTAGGGCCGAATGGGGCGAGCCCTAAAAATTAGGGCTTCCCCTTTTATCCCCCCTACACCGCCCAAAACCCTCCCAAAGACCCCTAACCTCTCCTAGATCTATTCCTAACCCTCCTAGCTACCCTTCCCCCTCATTTTCTGCCCATATCAACCAAAAATGCAAAACACAAATCAAAACAAAAATTTAACTCAATAGGGCTTAGAAACCCTCCTACCTCGTCTCGGTGTCATCGGCGTGGTGGCACGATGGGTGCCACTGGTGGTGGACCTCCCGCGGGTCCTCTACTTCCCTCTGCCATCACTTCTACCTCAAATTCCTACTGGCCCATAGCTGACTCTTCAACTTCCAACCCAACTCCAATCTCCTCCCTCTCTCCACCAATCTCACTCTGTCACCTCACACCTCTAATTCGCTCACTATCAATCACTTTCACTCCTCAAAATCTAGAGCACTTTTTTCTCTCTCAGTCAAATAATCACAAATGACTTTTGGTGGGTTGCCAATCTGGTTTTGTCAGATTTGGTAGGCCACCGACGTCGGCATCGACATGCCCTAATCCGCCGACGTCGGCTGAACTCTACTGACGTCAGTGCTTTTTGGATACCAACATCGGTTTTTCTCATCGACATCAGCGTCTTTCAAACCTTCTTTTTTTCATCACGTGGCCCCAAAATCATGCCCCCAATTAGTCAGTCCTCTAGACCACATCATTTTGGCCTCCTGGGGCCCAATGGAGATCACTTTTGCCTCCATCCATCGACTACCAGACATTGGAGATCATGACCATCTCCTCTAACTGCGACTACTTCCAAAGCAATTCTGCCTTGGTTGTTTTTGCATGTATGCTACCTCATGATTGGTTAGCAAAATTGTGCGCACACTTTTTGACCTTCACAAGTATAGGATCGCAAGCCAGTTGATCCGCACTACTTGTGACATTTTCATGTTTTTGGGAGCACTTCCTAAGCCTAGGATATCTGGCACATGACGACCATTGGAGCTTCAGCTTAGATTGAATAACCCAATTAGCAGATGACTAAATGCTGGGGCCCGGTTATTTCAATTTTGGCACTCCTTGACCCTCGACCTGTGACAATTTGACCTGACCATCCTCGTGAAGTGGTGTACGTGCAATCACAACTTTTGCAGCATTCTCACTCTATCTTCACCCTTTTCATCCACTCTTTGTCAAATCAGCACCCGATTCCAGGTTCCCTTCTCTCGTCTACTGCTTTGAGGGGGGATACCTCATCCATAATCGGGGCAACCAACCCTCGCCTATTTTTGTCTTGTAGTTCACTTGAACAACCAACAAGACAAAATCAACCTTATCCCATACTTGGGGCAACTGACTCTTGTTTTTGTCTTGCAGTTCATTTAGAGCAACCAACAAGATAAAAAGGGGCAAATGTAGACACCTAAATAGTGTCTAACCCTTGGTCACCTTCCCTCTTGGTCCATTCCTAACCCATTCCTAAAACATGCAATTACTAATTTAAAATAATAAACTTATTTTGAATTAACCCCCCTCCTTGGACACATCACCCATGACACCTCGCCTAGGACACCTCGCCTTAGACTAATTCCCATCCTATGACTCACCCAAGACCTATTCTTACTTCTCTCTAACCACCTAACCAAGTCTCGTGCGTATTTATCCTTACCTTCACCAATTCCTTTACGAATTATGCACCTAGCAGATGTAGAACGGGCTTGTTGGCCCTTTTACGCGTTCTTCACCCACTGACGTCGGTCAACTGTCGGCCGATGCCGGTGAGATCTCCAACGTTAGTTTACTTTAACCGTCTTCTGACCTTATCCAGGGCTAATCACAAAAATCAAAAATTCTAATCAAACTCTGAATCTCGGGAGCCAATCACGAATCTAAAATCTGGAGTCTTCGACCATCCGTCAATCTGCCAATTTCTCATCCAAGCCTCTCACTCTCTCCCTCAGGTGCAGCAACAGGGATTCTGCATCAGACTTCTACACCAATAGCAGGGACAAGTATCATCAACAACACACCTTCTGCCAGCCATAGGTAAGTATATTGTCTGTGTTTTCTTTATGTTTTCTAGTTATTTGCTTCTAAGTATTATGGATTAGATTCACTTCTTATCTCCCCCCAGACCAGACTATTCCCAGACCTGAATCTTTACTTCTCCATCTCCCTATTGCCTCTGTCCTCTGTCGAACCATACATTCTGCCCATTCAACCAGACTCCCAGACCCAGACCCCAGACCATTCAACCAAGCCCAAAACTTTGTCTCAGACCACTCAAACAAACCCAGACCCTTCCTTGGCCTTATCCACAGACCAAAACCTTGACCAGACCCTGTCCATGGACAACAGATTCGACCAGACCTCATCCAAAGACCATTGCCTCGACCGACGCTGGCCACTTCCCCAACCGATGTCGGTAGACTAACCGATGTCGGTAGACCTCAACAATCGATGCCGGTAGGACCACCGACGCCGACGACTGTGACCAATCTGACAGCATCTCTCAGGTAAGCTTTTGCTTTCTTTTCATTTCCATCTTTTATCACTTTCAGTATTTTAACATTTTGCTATTTATCAGACACTTCTTTTTATTGACTAGTGGGTTGATATCCCTTAAGGAAGTCTTCATACTTCTGGGATCAAGCTTTCTCTTGGCAACCCACCATCTATCCATCTAACACCTTCTTTTGTCCAAGTCTCTTTTCTTTGCAGGTGTCATTCCTCCACAGCCAAAGAGGAGTCCTCACAACGTCTGGATTGCGGTGCGCAGACTATATCCAGGTACACATCAAGCCTTGACCATCTCTTAGTTTCTTAATTCTTCTCTTGAATGTAGAAAGCGAAATTGCATAGAAACAGAAGGTGAGGTTTCATTGGAAAATGTAGTGATTTGATGACATGTTACAAATTTGGGTTCCTTTATCCACAATAAAATGTAGAGATATCCCCTTCATCCGACTTTTGGAATGAAAGAGATGTTTTGCATCCTATATATTTTAAGGAAACACTCATTCTCATGGTGATAATAGATAAGGTATCTAAAATTCCTATATGTCTTGAACTCCTAACATATGTTATTTATATGGTTTATTATTTATATATTAAAAATAAATGAAAATATGTCATTTATATGGCTTATTATTTATATATTAAACATAAATTGGGAGGTGAAGAGACATCAATGAATCTTAATTTTCCCCTTGGAAACTTAGATGAAAAAATAAATTATTAAAAATATAAGGGTTCTTTAATTTTGCTTCATATTTTGTATTTTTTATGTCCACTGAGAAGTGGGATCAAAATATTACATTGGAGAATGTACATTATGACTATTAAAATTTACGTATAATATATTTGGCATTATATTAACATATATAAAAGTTATTCTATATTAATATCAACTCATCAATGAGATAATTGACATGTGTCGATAATTTCATTATCAAGAACTTACACTAATGTGAAAACATCCTAAGAAAATCTACTCGGTCATATTTTATTAATCTTAAATTTTATCTTTAAAATGTATAAAAACCCTCTTCTACCATTTAGGATATATTAAGAGGTGTTAGAGGATGTATTTTATAAAATTATGAGTAAAAAACTTATACTAAACCTAAAACCTTATTTCATCACAATTTTGGTATTACTACTTGTTTATTAGAGGCATTCAACATATTATCAAAAATCACCTTGTAAAATTTAGTTATTCACTCCCCTTATTTGGGTCTTCATACTAAAATTATTAAATAATTTACACCTTTTTCCTATAAAATGAAGGTCAAAGTATTTAGTATATAAACCTGCTTTGATATTCCACTATAGATCTAACTTATAATGTAATATTTGAAAGAATTCAAATTATAATATATTACTAAGTTTGAATTATAAATGACATTAAAATCCCATTCATAAACCTAAATCCCTACTCATACATATTTATCATGATTACATATAGTCCCATCTTATCTTTCTAAGAGATCATAAATTAGCCTAGTCTCTTACAACATCAAGAAATCTATTCTTTTTGTTGATCTATTAAATTGTTCACCCACTTATTCTTAAATGGGGCATGCATTCATCCTTGTAATGATTTTCATTAATTATATAGGTTTTTTTTGGTAGAAACTCTTTTACAGAGGTTGAGTTCCATTTACCACTTCTGCACTAGTATCCTTTTATATTGACCTATATATTATTTCTTCTTATTTTTTATACAATTAATTTAATATCAAATTTAATTAATATGCATTTTATTCCCCTTATATATTAGTGTTTTTCATTTTTACCTCAGATCAAAATATTAATTAAAAATGGCCCTAATTAGACCCAACCCTTCTTATCACATTAATCCCAAGTCTCATCGATTTATAATTCTTTCTCATTAATGGTGAATCTTATAGGATATGGCTTCAAAATGACTTCTATGAAGGTAAAATACTTTATTAATTATCTTTATTTCTCCATCACATCATTTTACCTTCTTTTGGAATACATCTCCACTTTATAATTCTTTTAAGCTCCTCAAGCTCTCTTTCACTAGTGTTTGATTTGACTTACTATATTCTCAAGATTTCATCCATTTTACCTTAATTATATGTTTCTTTTTGGGTTTGTTGAAACCATATTTATTAATTATGTTTGAATTCTCTAGTGGATGTTAGAACATGGATTTGAATGTTATATAACATTCTCATGTTAGGAGGTCATATTCATGGTGTACTCTAAAGATAAAAGGTATGCATTCATAATAAATGTTTAAAATACATTATGACCATCTCAATTTTGTATTTAAACTATTTTAAAAGGGTTGTTCAAATTATAATTGCACACATATACTTATATATTAAGGTCATTTTCAAAATTCAACATTGGACATAAAAATAAAACTCCAAATGAAATAAATTTTTATAACAAATGCATAATCTATCCATAGCTAATATTGGATATTATACACATACTATATTCATATCAGAGCCTTGGATGTTATATATTTAGTTCCAAGTTTGAATCAAACAAGTTATTATAAAAACTAAATAGAAGTAGAATCCAAACAAGAAAAAAAGAGAGAACTTAAAATAAAAACACTTCTTGGATGTGTTATTAAGAGACCAACGATAAATTTAGAGGAAATAAAAAACATAAACCCTAATATTAAGGTGACACAAACTCTAATCTTAAAATGACTTGAGTGAACATTAAGTCATGTTTAAATTATTTTTTAAATAAAATTAAAGTTAAAAGATATTTCATTAGTAACTTTATCACTAAGAATAGTATAACTATCATAACATTATGTTACAAACTCTAACATCCTCCCTTAATGGTCATTATAAAAAGTATACCAAATTTATCTCTTAAATTTACAAAAAAATTAGGCCAAGAGACTTGGAAAGATTGTCTACAATTAATTTTGTGTTGAATAATATTATAGCTCAACTTCTCCAAATTCTACAAACTATCAAAATAAGTGATAAAATAATAAACATGTCTTCACTCATGACATATGGGATTATTTTCCATATTGAGTACTACCTAATTATCAGAAAAACATATTGTGGGCTCAATCTAATAAACATGTAGAACTATAAGAATTCCTATAAGACAAATTGCTTTACATTTCCCTTTTTATTAATATTTTATATTAAAATTTTTTATAGGAAAGTGGAACATGATGTTTATTGTCTATACAAGAAAATACTCATGTTACATGACTTAACACATAACTTATTGTAAGTTTCCTATCATTTATATATCATAACCAACATGAGATTGAATATCTTCATAGTTAAATCTCTTTACTTTTATCATATAGTTGATGATAAATTCAGATGTTCCCTTTACATATCAGAGCACCTTATTTGTTATTGTCTAAAGTTTTAATTTTAGTATTATAATAAATTGGGAGATGTAGCTGAATGCATAGATCAATTTAGGCTTAGTGGTTATAAGACAAATAAAATTGAAAACTAATTTCTTTTATATTTATTCATTTATTTATTTTAAATCAGTTGTGACTAAAATTTGAGGTCTAACTCGATAAGTGTAAATGTAGTTTTAAAATCAACCATATTAAACCTATCTAATTTTATTTCATATTTTATTTGAGAAGAAAAATATGTTTATCATTTTTCAAAACATTTACATATAAGAAACAATGTATATAACCTAGATCTACAATATCAAAATAGAAACATAAATATTATTTTAACTTTTGAATTGGTCTGACCTCACTATATGTGATGATGATGTCATAAAAGTATATAAATATAATAATCACATCACCATCTATATTTTAACACAAATATTAGGTTCAAAAGGACAACTCCTGAATCCCTATTCTCCCAAATGCATATCAATTTTTATGTACCATTATGTGGAAGATATTTTAAACCTTAAAGAGATTTCTTCAATCATTATACCATATGGCCCTTCCCTATAACCT
Organism: Torreya grandis; assembly: GCA_037957365.1. NCBI lineage: Eukaryota > Viridiplantae > Streptophyta > Pinopsida > Cupressales > Taxaceae > Torreya > Torreya grandis. The sequence goes on from JARHVA010003587.1 coordinate 782,451, forward strand.
TATGGTTTGTAGATGTATACTTATATATTTAAATTTATGAAGGCACTTTTCATATCTATTTGATATAGTTTCAAGCCAAATTAAGATATCATGAATAAAACTAGTAGATTTTTACCATTTGTGTAATAAGATGAAAATTATCTTCATAGTTGATCCCTTCATTCTATTTATTTGATACTAACCTTGATTTTTACTTATTAAGAGTCTTATTTTCCTTGTAATTAAGTTTGTAAACCCATTTATAGATAATAATTTACTTTCTAGCAGGTAAATTTTTTAGAGCCTTTCTTTTAGTCTTCATAAAAGTCCCACATTTGACTTGTATAGTCTTTTCCCATTGTAGTATTACTTTGGCTTATTTATATTGATAAGGCTTAAATAGATACTAAATTATTATACATCAAAACATTATTTATTATATCCTACATCTTACCTCTTTTTATTCTTAGTTCCACTCTCATACTGGGAATCTCATCTAAAAAAACATCACCAAATGGTGTTATAACACCATTTTGTCATTTATTTTCATGCTCAAAATTAAAATTTTAAATTTATGATGTTGGTTATTTAAAATAGTGTCTTAACTATTATTATCATGAGAATCAACCTCATATGTATCCCTCATCTATGTTGACATTTCACATGCATCTTACATGATTTCCCAACCAATTAATCCTCATTTACAAAAAATTTTAGGTTTGATTTTATTTTGTCATTTTTTGCAACAAACTTACACTTCCATCAACTACCACATCAATATAACACCCTAGTTAGCCTTGCCTTGGATTGGGTCCATGGCTAGGCATTAATCAAGGCTAGACCCATTGGTGAAGATGATTTATAGTGAGTATCATGCTTTCTTTCATTTAACCTTTGAATATTTCATATTGGACCATGGGAAAAGAGATATATTTTTATGATTATGATAACAAGATTTGATCAATATAATATGATTTATATCTCTTCATACCATGAGGTATTCGGATGAGTTTGGTTGTGTGTAGGGATTAGGGGTTTCTAAATGAATTTCAATTTTATTTACATATCAATGATGAAATGAGTTGCCAAGGGTTTTAATTAAGTCAATTAGGTAGTGATATGAGTCAACATAGTGCACTAATAATTTTTGGTAGTGGACATCCACAAGCAAGCATGGATCCCAATAACAACATTGATGATGGTAGTCACCCTATATGTAGAAGGCTTATGTGGTACATTGGCCACATGGAAATTGTAGAGTAATTTTTACTCTACGTCATATTTAAATTTTGGGTCGAGCACTGCAATTTTGGTTCCTGCATTCCTTGGACATAGTAGCAGAGTTTTGGAGCAGAGGGTGAATTTGTTTTTGACTAAGTGTCGAAGTGCAGTGGAAGCTACCAAGTGTCGCCCTCTGGTCACGGGTCTTTTTCCCCTTTTGTTTCTTTTGTTTCATTTTTGCCTAAGTATTGAATTCAGGTGGAAGCTACCAAGTGTCACTTTTTGAGACATAGGGACCGGCTAGCTGGCATCATCTGAGGCATTTTTTTATAACTTGCAGGAGGGAAGTAGAAGGTGCCACGTATCAAGTAGTAGCTAAGCAAAATGCACCATGTGTCAGCACCCGCATCTCATGTCAGCCCCCGCATTCTATTCTATTTTTTAGCAAATACTTTCAATGAGCTAAGTATCAAAGAAGCAAAAAGCGCCAGGTGGCAGTCACAAAAGGCCCTGAACTACTTTTTTAAAGAAGTAGCAGAAGTCACCATGTGTCAGCATCCGAGAGACTTTAGTTCAATGCCTGGGTTCCATGCTTTGGTTCAACATAGAAAGGCATAATTTTATTTTGCTTAAGTGTCATAAAGTAGCAGATGTTGCTAAGTGTCACTCTCTGAGCCCCTTCTTACTCCATCCCCAAAAATAGCAGAAGATGCCTCATACCCTTAGAAGGAGAAGCAAAAGATGCCACGTATCTTCCCAGGAGTAGCAGAGGTCACCACGTGTCAACTCTTGAGAGACCATCTTCAAGCCTCATTGCCAAATAAAGATTGTGGTGGGTCTTGGAGGTTATTTCAAAGGATTGTGGAAGCGTCGAGTGTCAACATGCAAAGACTGCCACATGCATCCATCCCCTCCTGAAGAGTTACTCGGGCAAGGAACACGGTGAATATTATTTTGTTAAAACTGCTAAGTATCAAGGAAGTAGATTGTGACAAGTGTTGAAGGTGGAGCATTCTTGAGAAGAATATAGAGAAAGTAGAAAATGCTGAGTGTCTTTGATAAATCAGGCAGAAGGTGCCAAGTGTCATTCTCTGGTGCCTTCCAAACTATAAAGAGAAGTTTCAAGGATTGAATAAGTGTCCTATTTTATTTCAATAAAATAGAGTGTTCGTTTATCTATCACAACAAAGATGGAGGGAAACTCAGCGAGAGTTATTCCTGGTAGATGGAATAGTGCACCAGGTAGATTTGTGGAGCCTGCAAGCATTAAAAGGGCCGTCTGTTTGTCCCCTGAAGGTAGAGGTAGAGTAGACAGTTGAGCGGCCAAATAGGTAATGGAACGAGAAATTTAGGCGTGAAGGGAGGTACTAGACATGAATCACCATGCCACAATTAGGGAAGTTCTTGATAAGACTAGGATGCTCCAAGGCATTGAAGGCACCATCTATTTTGTCCCCTGTGAGTTAAGGGTGGAGTAGAATTGCGCGAGAAAAGGAGCAATGTAAGGAGACATCCGAGGCTATAAAAGAAGAGGATTAGTGTACAAAGATGGGGGGGGGACATTCTATAGTTTTAGACTTTTTAGAATTTTGACCAGTAATATCATTTACTTTTGTCTCATTTCCTTAAGTTGTAAAGTTAATGTAACTGTGCATGTTATTGTGCCTTTTATATGGCTGAATGAATTAAGAAGATTGAACTCTATGCCTTGGTTGATGTTATTTGTGTCATTTGCAAAGGTAGTTTATACTGTAGATTATCTAGAGTTGTGATTAAGAATGTCAATTGTTTTTGTCTCATTTTCTTGAATCGGAAGGTTTACATAACTATACGTGATTTATACACCTCTTATGTGATTGGAAGATTCTATTAAGAAGATTGAAAACTATGCCTTTGCTGACATTCTCTGTATCCTAGCAAAAGAATTCCTTGTTGTGAGCCTCTATTTCTATTATTTCAATCTTTTACATTGATCATGCACTTGTCTGCTCTTAAATGTAATTGAATCCCATAATAGTCTCACTGTGCTCAGGTTAGGATTAGGATTACACTCATGCACATCACCATAGTTAGGTTTCAGTTCCTGCATTTGCATTTCTATTTAATTTCCTATTCATTTTCCCCCAAACACTCGATACAAAAGAAGAGACCAGCTTCTCTAAAATTTGGAGGTTGTTTCAAGCCGCAAGGTCCCATAGCTTGAAACTTCTCATTGTTGATTGATTAGAATCTAGCATAATTTTAAACATCAATAATTTTTGGCATGCTTGGTGGGACTGATCTTTCAAGGAGTTGAATAATTTTTGGTGTGTTCTTCGGCTAATTAGCCTTTGGAGGTTTTTATCAACACCAACAATGACTCTGAGTCAAATCAGTTAATCAAGCAGTCCTGGTATCATCAAGAAATCACCATTTGGTATGTATAATTTTGTTACTCATAGCTATGAGTCTTATTCTCCTTCATATATTTTCAATCAAGAACAAGCTTCTCTTGGAATCATGTCAAGTAACAAGGATGCATATTGTCATGAGCCATACTAGTCTTATGCCCAGTCTCCCCAATATGTCACATCCCATGCTCAACCTAATCTTATTTTCACCTTCAAAAAAGCATTACTGGGATTTAAAAAATATTTGTTAGAGCTTGACAACAGAAGGGGATATGGCCAAGAAATACCTTATCATGTCATCCATCAAGTAAGGGGCGCAATAGATCTGATTAAAAGTGAGTGGGATCCCATTGAAAGGGCAAATTGGCAAAGGCTTACATATGAGATGTTAGATATGTGTGGATTGATTACATTTCTAGAAGAGAAGCTGAGCATTCATGAGAGACAACCTTACCAAGTCTATCAACCCACACATTCATACGCCACCCCTGTTCATGAGCAAGGTTGAACCTATCAAGATCATTTACCCAATAATGCAGAGTCTATGATAGCAGCAAGGGAAGAGGACTCCAAACCCTCACTTTCCCCTCAAGTCCCTTCCACCCTTCCTTAAGAAGATTCTTATTTTTCATCACAACCTTCTTCTTTATCCCTTTCCAAAGAAGAATATATTTTAGAGGAAGCAAATGAGTATGCAGAGGAGTGCACTCAATTCATGGCTAGTCAATAAGATTCCATAAGTATAGATAAGGAGGAAATCATCATAGGTACCCCCTTAGATGAACAAGAGGACAAGTCACAGGCTTTTATCTTAACCTCTAATGAGGAAGAGATCATTTCTGAACTTTTCCTCACTTTGAAAGAAGATATGGAGGAGCATGGACACTCCCTTGATCAAGTCATTGAGACAAATGACACTATCCTTCAAGAAGGCTATGAACTGGCCAAATATGGAGAATACCATATCGAGACTCAACTGATTATGCAAAGGGGATGCTAGCTTTTAGATTTATCCTTTCAAAAGGATGGAGTCATCAAGGAGCATGATGATGCAATAGATCTAGAATTTGAAGGAGATAAGCTGAAAGATAATGGATACAAAAAGGCACAGAGTGAAGAACCAACAACCATCGATTTCTTGATGACACAAAATAGCATGAAGAACCAGTATTCGATGGGCTTTCGAGGATAATAAGAGCTTATGGATGTTGAAAACATGTTTGACTCAGACTCATTCAAATGTAGGTAGATCTGTGTGGCTAGCGCAGAGGACATTTCACCAAAGATACACCTATTTCAATCACTTGTATGACAACATAAGTTGGCTTGTCATAAAGAAGACGTTGGAAAGTTCATTTTTGATCCCAGGGGGAAATAAGGATGTTTAATTAATGTAGTTAGGTAGTTTCTCATTCCCGCATTATTTTGTTTTTCATTATTGTTTTCCCACTTTTATTTTAAAATAAGTGTTTTAAAACATAGAGTCGATGTCTTAGAAGGTTATAATTCTTTAAATTTTGCTGCATTAAATGCCTCCCCAAATCTTTTGAGATCCCTAAGGTACCTTGCACCGTAACTTGCATAGCGTGTCCACTTCACTGTTTATTGAAGATTGAGTAGGATTTACTAATGGTCATCCAAATTTAATGCTATTTGGGACTTGATAGGCCCATAAATATCCCTTAGAAAGTTTTAAAGTTTACAAACTCTCAAGCATTCTTGCACCTATGAAAATATCTTGCTCATTGCGATTATTAGTGCATAGTAAATTTGCTTCAGCAAGCGTGTTTCTATCTTGCACAAGGTTCATACCAGGTTTTACATAAGAGATAAAGAGATGGTGGGAACACAACTCCTATGCAACTGTCAAGAAGCTATCCAAGAACCAGAATCCTGGGAGTTGGTCAAGCTAGTGACCCATCAAAGGTAAAGGATTATGCAAATGGAATCATGGACCTAATCTTGCAAAGAGCCAGTTGCAAGAACCTTAGAGAAGGGTCACACCAAAGGTGTCTTCAGAGAGCCAGAGCAAGGAAATATGAGACATTTTAAATGAGGATATGGACCTCACAACTAGCTCAATTCATTGTCCCAACCGTGCATCCATGCCCTGATGTGATCGAATTATGTGCGAAATTGCTCCATGCACAATCTTGTACCATTCAACAGGGTCCCTTCATGCTGCAAATAACCCCACAAGATATTAGGGACATGCTTTCCCTGCATTATGAAAATACCACTACATTCCTAACAATTGATAGGATGCAAAGGATGTGGGCAAACATCAACACTTAGACAAGGTTTTTGAGGTCTTAGTTACAACTGGCCGATGGTGATACAATGGTACCCATGCTCTCTACATCAAGAACTCAATTCGCGCTTGCTAGCCAAGATGTGCTATCAATGATGGCTCTCATCTTTGGCATGAAGGATGACATGGTGATATATGCAAAGCAAATGGCCATCCTTTTTAAGCTAAAAATAGTCGACAAGACACAGGAGTATCGACTTGACTTCTTAGAACACATCGCCTTTTCAATCATGAAGTAGCTAACCCAGTTCAGGTCAAAAGAGGTAATCAGGTATTCCTCCTTTTTGTTCCATCTCATACTGCATCAAAACCCTGACCTTTTCACCTGATATATGACTCTGAACCTGTATGACCCAGATTTTGACCCCCAAAGGACCATCCCTGTGTCTGTATGGACACATGTTTTTATCAAGAACCAGTGACCCATATCATTTTTGGGAACTATTCATTACCCCTATTCTTCATTGTGTTAGCCCTGAGCCTGTCATAAATAGGTTATTCCCAAGTGTTACGGACCTCTTGGTTAGTTGTCTAATCCTGTGTGATTTCTATTTTAGGGCCCACCACACGATCATAAGGGTTCATGGATTCTATGGGGAACTAGTGTTGCTACTGAAGGTTTTAACTCTTAGGTTGGCATTCCTGGAAGTCACTAGGCAAGTGTTGGTAGTTGACAATGAGTATGGCTCCAGGAAGAAGAAGAGGAAAATGTAAAATCTCCCATGGATGGTAGGCAACATAAGCCTGGAAGAAAGAGATGCTGAGACTATGCTGTTGAGAAAACTGGCTTTCTTGGGGTTCCTATTAGTCGAGGACAAATGGGTTTACAACCCAGCCAATTACATAGCTTTTATGGTAAGGACAAATAGGATTGGGGCCAGGATTACACATGGTCACCCTTTTTGGGAGACCAGGAAAAACCCTACAGAAGATGCTCGTGGTCTCTATGTTGAACTGACAGATTTGCCCTTGCCACAGAATAGGCCATGGGAAACCTTCTATGATAAACAAAGGGATTATGATCCCAAAGTTAGGATGACTTCTGGTTTGAGAAAGACGTTGAGGAATAAAGGTTGGGATGCAGAGAAGATTGAGGCCTATTGAAAATATAGGCAAGAAATTTCCCAAACCACTCATGCTTTTGGAGGTGTAGATTCAGATGAAAGATGGGAAGAACTTTGGGATGAGTGGCATCCTTCCCCTACATCTAGCCCAGAAATAAGCCAATCACCGACACTCAGGACAGAGCAGGAAGCTGGAGCGGGACCAAGCCAGCAACTGCAGGCCTTAAAGCAAACTGTAGCTACCGTAGAACAACAAAGGAGTGTGGTGTCTTCACCATCAAAATCCTCCCCATCATCGGGAGTAATTGAAGTCCCCAGTTCTCCACAAGTGCCACTAACAACAATAGAGGTAGAGGGGAAGCAGGTGCAGTTAGAGTCAAAAACACCCAAGAAAAGGAAGAGGGTGCAATTCCATTTGGATTCAGAGGAGGAAGAGGAACCTTCATAGTGCCCAGTGTAGAGCACTGCAACTTCCCCTTAGGTAAGTATTACTCCCCCTCCTCCCTCTTAGTCTATCCCTTTCCCTGTCGGCATGGTGCCTCCACCTAGCCAGATGACACCTCCTGCCACTGCTGCCATCCCCATTTCACAATTCACCCCATCATTGGCACCTTAGGCCCTAATGTTACCCCATTTCTCCCCATCTGTTCCAAGAAAGATGCCCCTTTAGCTCACCCCTAGCCAACCAATGGCTATCCAATATAGCCTACCACAAGGGTATCCTTTTGTAGGAGGACATATTGCATCCCCTTCCACCTTTTAGACATAGGCCGATGCTGCTAGGAAGGCAAGAGAAGCCTGATTGGAGAAAAAGAGAATTAAAGAGAATAAAGCACCGACAGTTCCCACAACTATGGTCACAATTTGACCCTATTCAACAGAAGCTGATGGTGACCCATTTGTCACCCAACGTTGCCAAGTCGAGTGACCAAATGCAGCTGGAGGACTATACGATGAATGCAGTGGCCATTGACATGTCCCTATTCAAGCCCTAGGATAGAGTTGAGCTACTGACAGAATCCACTTCTGCAGTCATAGAAGATTATTTGAAGAAATCAAAAAGATTGCAAAAGATGGAGGCTGATTTGGCCAAAGAAAAGGCAAACTATAACAGTTTGGCCAAAAAAATAAATAAGAGAGATAATGAAATAGCTAGTCTGCATAAATAGTTGCAAGATACTATTTCCCTTCAAACTCAATGGGTAGTTCAGGCCCAGAATAATTCATTAAAAGCAGAGCTCACACTTGCAAAAGATGCAATAGTGGCCCTTAGGTGGGAGAATGCAGCGTTGCAGGGAAGAGTCGAAGGACTTCAACTAAAACTTACCCAATCACAACAAAGGTTGCTGGAGGAACAAAACAATACTATGGCTTTTCAAGCCCAATTCTAAGCAGAGAAATAGAGGATGGTGCAACTGATAATAGAGATGGCTAATAGGCCCAAGAGGTGTCAGAGTAATGCAACTAGTGAAGGAGCTCTATGAGTCAACATGGGAGAGAATCTCTTCAGAGATTATCTAGCTCAGGCCATCTCTCACCTTCCTACTCAACACACAGCAATTGTGTGAGAAGGTGGAAGATTTAGTGCAAAACACTCTAGCCACAGTCTCCAACAGAGTCACAAACTCCCAAACCTTGCTGCAGAAGCTATATGACATGAAGGATGCAATATTGGTAGTTAAAAGGATCCTTGACATAATGGCTGCCACAAAATGGGTCAATGAGGTGCTCAATTGCAATGCCACAGCCAACAGTTGCAAAGACTGTCTCGAAGTCGTAAAAGAAGGCATCGGTGAGATGAGATAGCATATTGAAGATTTGGTGCAACTAGGCCTTCCTTCTCCATTTTTAGATGCTAAGATGGTGTTGATGGTTGAACAAATTGAACCATTGCTACTGGCCAAACAGAGGGATCAAATAATTTTCTAGAACTTGCGGGATGATTCCTCAGTCTCAAAAGTCGAAGCTATCCTGGTTCCTATTTCCCAACTAGAATTCAGACTGAAAGCCACGATCTATATCTTGCAAAAATTTTTGCACAAGGATATCATTAACCTTGATATGGCTTTCATTAAATTGCAGAACAAGCAAGGGTTATCTGACCATGAGTGGTCCATCTACCAAACAACACTTTTGAAGCTCTAAAATTTTGAAATTTTGACAAAGCGAGAGTCAGGTTCTTTTTGAGCAGGCTCAAAAGTCTTGGGGGTCGCCAGTAACTGTAGAGTAATTTTTACTCTACATCATATTTAAATTTTGGGTCGAGGACTGCAATTTTGGTTCCTGCATTCCTTGGACATAGTGGCAGAGTTTTGGAGTAGAGGGCGGGTTCATTTTTGCCTAAGTGTCGAAGTGCAATGGAAAATGCCAAGTGTTGCCCTCTAGTCATGGGTCTTTTTCCCCTTTTGTTTCTTTCATTTCATTTTTTCCTAAGTATTGAATTTAGGCGAAAGCTGCCAAGTGTCGCTTTCTGAGACATAGGGACTGCCCAGTTGGCATCGTCTGAGGCATTTTTTTATAACTTGTAGGAGGGAAGCAAAAGGTGCCACGTATCAAGTAGCAGTTAATCAGAATGCACCACATGTCAGCACCCACGTCTCATATCAGCCCCTATATTTTATTCTATTTTTTGGCAAAGACTTTCAATGAGCTAAGTATCAAATAAGAGAAAAGTGCCAGGTGGCAGTCGCGGAAGGCCTAGAATTACCTTTTTAAAGAAGCAGTAGAAGTCACCACATGTCAACATTCGAGAGACTTTGGTTCAACACCTGGGTTTCATGCTTTGGTTAAACACAGAAAGGTGTCATTTTATTTTGCTTAAGTGCCATAAAGCAGCGGATGCTGCCGAGTGTCACTCTCTGAGCCCCTTCTTACTCCATCCCTGAAAACAGTAGAAGATGCCACACACCCCTAGAAGGAGAAGCAGAAGATGCCACATATCTTCCTAAGAGTAGCGGAGGTCACCACGTGTCAACTCCCGAGAGACCATCTTCGAGCCTCATTGCCGAATAAAGATTGTGGTGGGTCTCAGAGGTTATTTCAAAGGACTGTGGAAGCGTCGAGTGTCAACATGCAAACACTGCCACCTGCATCCATCCCCTCCCAAAGAGTTGCTCGAGTAAGGAACATGGTGAATATTATTTTGTTAAAACTTTTAAGTATCAAAGAAGTGGATTGCGACAAGTGTTGAAGGTGGAGCATTCCTGAGAAGAATATAGAGAAAGCAGAAAATGTCGAGTGTCTTCGATAAATTAGGTGGAAGGCACCAAGTGTCATTCTCTAATGCCTTATAAAATATAAAGAGAAGTTTCAAGGATTGACTAAATGTCCTCTTCCATTTCAATAGAACAAAGTGTCTGTCTATCTGTCATAGCAAAGATGGAGGGAAACTCAGTGGGAGTTATTCTTGGTAGATGGAATAGTGCACTGGGTAGATTTGTGGAGCCTGCAAGCATTAAAAGGGCCATCTATTTGTCCCCTAAAGGCAGAGGTAGAGTAGACAATTGAGTAGCCAAAAAGGTAATGGAATGAGAAATTTAGGCGTGAAGGGAGGTACTAGAAATGAATCGCCATGCCACAGTTAGGGCAGTTCTTGATAAGACCAGGATGCTCAAGGCATTGAAGGTGCCATCTGTTTTGTCCCCTGTGAGTTAAGAGCAGAGTAGAATTGTGCGGGAAAAGGAGTGATGGAAGGAGACATTCGAGGCTATAAAAGAAGAGGATCAGTGTGCAAAGAGGGGGGGACATTCTATAGTTTTAGACTTTCTAGAATTTTGACCAGTAATATCATTTGCTTTTGTCTCATTTACTTAAGTTGTAAAGTTAATGTAACTGTGCATGTTTCTGTGCCTTTTATGTGGCTGAATGAATTAAGAAGATTGAACTCTATGCCTTGGTTGATGTTATCTGTGTCATTTGCAAAGGTAGTTTATACTATAGATTCTCTGGAGTTGTGATTAAGACTGTCATTTGCTTTTGTCTTATTTTCTTGAATAGGAAGATTTACATAACTGTACGTGATTTTTGTGCCTCTTATGTGATTGGAAGATTCTATTAAGAAGATTGAACACTATGCCTTTGTTGACATTCTCTGTATCCCAACAAAATAATTCCCTATAGTGAGCCTCTATTTCTGTTATTTCAATCTTTTACATTGATCATGCACTTGTCTACTCTTAAATGTAATTGAATCCCATAATAGTCTCACTGTGCTTAGGTTAGGATTAGGATTACACTTAGGCACATCGCCATAGTTAGGTTTCAGTTCCTGCATTTGCATTTTTGTTTAATTTCCTATCCCTTTTCCCCCAAACACTTGATACAAAAGAAGAGACCAGCTTCTCTAAAATCTGGAGGTTGTTTCAAGCCGCAAGGTCCCACAACTTGAAACTTCCCATTGTTGATTGATTAGAATCTAGCGTAATTTTAAACATCAACATAAACTTGACACCTTAGCCTTGGGTGTCATAAATAAAATTAGATATATTAAAATAAATGTGTTTATAATCCACATGAGAATAAGATAATAATAAAAAAAGAAACATGATAAACAAAAGGGAGAGATCTCTATTTAAATGGTGATTGTAAATTATCATTGAGTGATCCATAAGCCACATGGTGGAAATCTTAGTGGACATATACTCAAAAATAAATATTATGAAATAAGTACACATGATGGAGAGGTAATCAAGCCTTTTTGTAAATTGCAAGCATGGTGGATACTACTTTACTAGTATTAAATATAGCAACGACCAGTGAAATGGGTCAAAATCTATGTTGAAGAGTATAAAATAAATGGAAAGTAAAAGGTGATGAAGGTGGATAAATTATTGAGAATGGATTATAATAAAATGGTAGAGTATATCACAAATAAGGAGGTTGATAAGAAATTAATATGAATGTAGGTAGTTAGAATAAAACATAGTCATCTAAATAGTAAAATAATGAATGTAGACTGCAATAATAATGGCAACCAACCATGCAACCTACAAGTAGTAAATGGATCAAATAAAGAAGTAACCACAATAAATATCCAAGTTAGAACAACATGGGGATAACCATTCCTCAAAATGAATGTGACTTGAAAAATGATAGGAAGTGGTTCAAGAATTAATGGCTGCTAAGACTCTATAAAGAAAGGAAGAAATTATATATATATATGAGCCTGTGGAGTGACGTGGTTCATTAAGTGGAAGTTCAACATGTTATTTTTATTTAGATGTTTGAAAGGTTAAGTTGGCCAGTGCACCAAGTTATACTTAGAATAGTCTTGATATCCATTATTTATGAATGTTAACAGAGTTATTATAGTGTCATATAGTGAGGATGGAAAAGGAGTGTGTAGTATCACATATGTTGCCTAATTGATTTGTTCATTAATAAAGTGATTGTGAATTATTAAGTGGGTTGAGTCACTAAATAGAATAATAAACCAAAGTTAAACTAGATTGAGTATATATTTAGTGGTGATAAAGTGTTTTATTGACAAAATAGTGAGAGGATTTCTGAGTTTCACCTTATGGGCTCCTTGCAAATGTCATGAGGGTGGCCAGGTGGAACATGGAACCAAATAATCTCTTTTCTTAGTATTTAGTGATCACAATGTGACAAACTAAGTTGAAAAATAACCAAACATGCTTTGGTCATATAGTGCATGCATTTTAATACTCACCCCTCCTTTACCTTATTTAAAGAATAACTTAAATTGAGATGATTTAAATAGGAAAGATTAATATTATGAAGCTAATTTGACACGTTAAAGGATTTATATTTCCTTCTTGAAAGTAATATGTTGATGATAATACATGAATTCTATGTCTTGCAGAACATGCATGATTATAGTAAAGTGACCAAATAGAATACATTTACAAATGGATTTTTTGTTGTATATTACTTTAAGAATGAATATTCTGCCATTGATAATTATACTTGGGTAAGTGCATAGAGTTAGGGGATAATTCTATGGAAATTTACCCTAATGCGTACACATTATTTAAATTGAGGCTCATATTTTTGATCCATAATGTGTACGCATTATGTTGACATAGCCCAAAAATAAACTAGAAGTGGCATTGGGTATTTTGTGCTATGTGTAAGGAACATAGACATGTTATACTATAATGCGTATGCATTCCTATCACATTACATAATGAATCGAGAAGGAGGTATAGAAAGGAGTAGGTGTTTTAGTTTACTAAAATAAATTTTAAGTATATATTATTACTTTACATTTATATTGTTACTTTTATATTCCTTTAAATATAATAAATTAGTGTCACTCTGCATCTGATAGATTTGGTCACATAGTTTCATTCCTTAGGATGTGAGTGATAGTTTTTAAAATCTAATTAGGTCAGTACTTAGGTATTTTTAGGCTCTCAGTATTGAACATAAGGATTTTAAGGCATAAATTTTGTAATTGATGTCCATTTTGGGTAAACATATAGTCATTTTTAAAGTTTTTATACCTTTTGAATTGCTTGTTGGCATTTCTCAGAGTCCTAGGTTTGTAAAAATTGAAGTTTACAAACCACTCACATTGAATTCAATCTAAAGTGGTGTAATTTGGGTATCATAGGTCACATTTATGACCTAAACACATCAAACTACCACTTTCATCACCCCTTATCACTCTTTCATCCGTCATCACCCCTTATCCTCATCCCTCATCACCCCTTATCACTCTTTCATCATTCATCATTATCCGTAATCATTCCACCATTGAACCTCACCATAACTCATCATCTCTAATCACTCCATTATTATCCCTAATAACTCCCTCATTGACCCCATTGACCCTCACCATCCATCATCATTCATAATAACTAATTCATCATTACTCATCATCCCTAATCACTCCCTCATTAAACCTCACCATCCATCATCATCTCTAATCACTCCCTCATCATACATAATCACTCCCTCATTGACCCTCATGATCCCTCATGATCCTTAATCATTCCCTCCTCATCCTTCCTCATACCTAATGACTCCCTCATTTACCCTCACCATCCTTCATCATCCCTAATCACTCCCTCATCATCACTAATCACTCCCTTATCGTCACTAATCACTCCCTCATTAACCCTAATTATCCCTCATCATCCATAATGGATCCTCATCATCCCTAATAATTCCCTCTTCATCCCTCCTAGTGAACACATGAGGATGGGGGACCATTTAAGGCTAACATTAACTCTCATGTTGTAGGGGTTTAATAACAAGAATAGACACACAAACATTTACTCAAATAGTTAAGGCTCACATATCAGAGATCAAAATACTTACATTAATATAATATAATATATATTTAATCAATGCCATTATTGATATTATTACATACACAACATGGAGGAAAATGAAAGACAAACACCTGTTCATACATCAACCTCTACCTTTATAATGGTAGTCTAACAAACCTCTTAGATGAAGACAATCAAAATATCATGGAATTCTAGTCTTCTCCTCTATTTTTATATCCAACCCCTCTAATTAATTATCTATTTGATCATAAAGATGAGAATGGGAATCCAATGAAATTATCCTCCATAGCTTTGTATTCTCCCAATGCTTCAAGATAATCACATGATTTTTACAAAACCACACAACACATAGGAAAGACCAAACCCATTACTCACCTACAGGTGGTTCAAATCCAATTTGAAAAAAAACATAATAAAATAAAATGAATAAAACTTTCACTAGAATAAAAAATTGGGATTTTAAGTATTATACAAAATGTAGACATATCAAGTTTTATCTGGATGCTAAGAGCCACTTGAATAAGCATGAGACCCAATTGATTCTAGATAATGCATAACACTGTATCAAAACATTTGCATTTCTCATGACTCCATCAGGATTTACATAAAAAATTTACCATTGTGAAATAACTTGTATATATAGAAGACATCTGTGGGATTATAAACTTTAAATAACATAGTCAAATACCATGTTGATTCCTCATGACCTAGTCATGGCTTATCATACTACACACCACAATGTGAAATAACTTAGAATGTTTAAGGATTAGTATGGAATTAAGCTTAGATCAATAAATAATTGAAGAATTGTATTTGAACACAAAATTAATGCAAGTGTTCAGTCTTGAATAACACTTTCACTTTTTACTTGATTAAGAGACTCCATTGAAGGAACAAATCCAATCACCAAAGGAGATAAAATAAGGAGCTTATAAGAATTATGTGGGATTCACCATTTTTATTACCACTATAAAGTAACATAAAAGGCATCTGCAGATCCATGAAAAATTTACTGAATAAAATCATGGATTATGCAAAATACACAAGTCCACAAAGAAAATTTGAAGTTTTAATGTGGGGAACAAGAATTGAATAACATAGAAAGTGAACAAAATGTTTCACCAAAATTAAATCAATCAATGAAATATAAATAAAAAATCCATAAGTCATAACATCTCACCAAATATAAAACCAACCAACATAAAAGGTGGAGTTTTTCGATAAAAACTCCAAAATAATTTTTTTTTTGGTACGATTGAATATTGAAATCTAAAGTTGCAAGAAAAAACATGAACAAGCCACAAGGAAAGTGGATAACATGAACATAGAGGAAGTAACATCACCCAATGAATCACACCAAAATTGAGATAAAGAAGCAAACCAAAAAAATAAGAATGCACTCTATTTTTTATGATGCAAGATTGCTCAAGACTGTAGATTCTCCTGCATCATCTCTTCATACTTAATTTATCCCTCCAATACCTTGATGGTGGGTGAAGTATCTTCCTGCTTGTGCTCGATTGGATTATATTCTAATTCCAAACTTTACTCACTCAAAGAAACTCTTCTTTCATTCATCCTCTTTCACATAAATAAGGAACTCAAAGATATCATTTGATTGTCTGGTGGGATTCAAAGATATATATGGTGATCCATGCCTATATAGATAGATATTTAAAAAATGAATGTATTTCAAAAAAATAAATAAATATGTAAATAAAATAAATTCAATTACTAATATAAAATTAATATTTTCCAAACAATTAAGGTCACAAATAAATGGGGTTTAAAAACATACCTCAAATAAATATTTTTTTATTGAATTATCGCATTGGTTTTAACCTTAAATCATGGGTTTAGTAGTGTTAAAAATCTTAACCAAAAGATTTCTAGGGGTGCTTTAGACACTGATAGGAGATTAGTACTTTTAATAGGTGACAAGAAGCTCCAAATTGACCTAACAATTGAGATTGCCTACTTTTTGATCCCTATTTCCTCGCTTTGGTATGTTTAATATGGCTCTTATATACATAGTAAATTATATTTATTCCTTTCCGTAAAATGAAAATGGTTCTAATGTATTTTTGATATCTAAAAAATGTAAAAGGAATAAAAGTGATTTTAGAGGTTTATGTTAGGATTATATTTCAGGTAAAAATTGTGATATAAAAACAATTCTAAAAATAAAATAATATTAAAATATAAATTATATAAAAAAGATAGAATTTTATGTATGTTTAAAATGTTTAAAAAAAAGAAAAAAATGTTAGTTTTAAATAACATTTAGTGAATGTTTTAATAATTATTTGCTCCTTTTCTTATGTATTTATGATTTCTCTATGAGTGAATATAACATCATATAATTGTATAAATAATGAAATTTATATATTGTGATTAACTTCAATGTTTTAGTATATATAAATAATGAAATTTAATATTGTGATTAACTTCAATGTTTTCGTATATATAAATAATGAAATTTAATATTGTGATTTTTTTGAGATAGTATTATATATTGTGGAAGTATATAAAAAAAAGTGTCTTTGTCATATATATGTGTATGTTGGAGAGGGGAAGGGTGTCATGGGCATGAGAAATCAAGAAATGATATTGAATTTTATAAGATAATAATAATTTAAAATTACAATATAATCAATGATTCGTAAGTCTTGAATGTAATGTGGTATGTGCTTCGTTAAATAAATCAAAACTAATATGATATTTTTGTATTAATTTAGTTAAATTAACCATAAATATAAATGCAATATCTTTATTATGTATTAGTATGAATTATATATTAGTTTTTCTATTTAACATTAATCTCAAACAATATATACAACTGTAATTAAAATAAAGAAAATTAAAAAAATATGATTAATTTTAGAGTAGCTAAGAAGGATGCTACAATGACAATTACAATGATAAGATGGTTTAGTATCAATAGGGTATTCATTTTTATGATTATACTTTTAATTTCTATTTTATTTTGTATATTTACATTAATTAATAAATACATTAATTATTTTCATATATTCACGATTATTTCATAAATATATTATTAAAAATATTAAAATTAATATATAAGTAAATTTATTTCAAATTCTAAAATATTCATTTTTATATTTGAAAAAAATAATAGTTTCAATTTTATTTTGTATATTTATATTAATCAATTCATACATTAACTACTTGCATATATTTAGAATTATTTTACAAATATAACAATAAATTTACCAAAACTAAGATGTGAGTGAGTCAATCCCAAATTATAAAGGATTTATCATTATATCCTTAAAAAATTTCAAGTGATTAATTTATTTTTAATTTTACACACAAAAGCCACATGAGGTCATTCTAAGAAAATGCTAAAAATTACATGTAACCATATAGTGAAATTGTTTAAACAAGTTTTGACTATCAATTTATTGGTAAGTATTTTATAGAAGAGGGGAATTTAAAATCTATCCATACTTAGAAACAAGAGCCAAACACAGTATTTTGTTGGTAAGTATTTTATGGAAATTCAGTCCATTGAATTGCATATTCGAATTGTTGAACATGGAATTCGTCATACAAACACAGTGTTCACGGAAGTAAATAGTTTCTTATAATAACAATTATTAGAAACTATAAGAAATGGGATATATATAAATTATATATATTTTTATATTTTTATTTTAAAAATATCAATTTGTTAGAAATTTTATTAAATAATTAGAAAGTGGTTTAGATTTCTTAATATTTATTGTCTAAATATTTTAATATTATATATTATTATTTTTATTAAAAAAATATTAATTTTTTAGAAATCCCACAAAACAATTAGAGGGGTGATTTGGATTTCTCATAGATAATAAATTATAAATATCTTAAATTTGACATTTATTTGATTGTCACATAGATAATTAATTATAAATACCTTAAATTTAATATTCAATTAATTATTGGAGGGTAATTTTAATTTTAAATTTGACATCTATTTGACCAATTTTTTTATTTTTTTACTTTGAGAATTCAATTAAAAAATAGTAATTTTTTAGCCATGCAATGGAGTTTAGAGCAATTTTATTTTTCCAAAAATATTTTTTCACCCTAACACATTGACATAACTAAATTGATGACATATATCACTAGTTAATCAAAAAAATTCAAATTGGTTAATGAAGTTATTAATCAAATTATTTATCAAGTGGTATACATAAAATCTAAGATAAAAACTTTAAGATTGATATCTATAATTATATTTCAAATATATATATAATTAGTAAAATTAAAATTTAAAAAGTAAATAGAAATGTGTATTAATTTTTAAAAATTATGTTTTTTTTATACATGTTAATTGCGAGATTGATAGGTTGACACCTAATCTTATATACAAATAAAAATTCCAATAACTATCTCTTTAATTTATCAATATACTATTTAATTTTTAAATATTTATTTTAAAAATTCACAAAATAAATATAAAATTTTATAAATAAATATTAATAAAAATCATAAAATAAAAAGAAAGAAACTTTCTAAATTGACCTTTCACATTTAAAATTGAAAGGAGTCCACATATATAATCCAAGGTTGATATTTTTGATTAATTAAGGTGGCAAACCAGGGGCCGAACCCTATACAATCAAAAAAGACAGGAAGGCTGGCAAACAAAAGATGCCAGCATCGAAACAACGGCACAGCCAAGAAACAAAGTCAGAAGCAAAACAAAACACTGGAAAGACCAGAGTCAGAAAGGACGAAATTACATAACTATAGAATTAACAATATCCTTAAGATTCTCATTGTCTGCAATGTCAGCATTCCCTGGATTACCCACTGCTTCCAACATAGTCATATTCAGCAGAATGTTATTTCGAAGGCCTTTGGCGAAGACCTTTTCCAGCTTTTGAATGCGGACCTTCAAGGCCCCAATACCTGTTTTCCAATTATTCTCATTCTCCGAACCCTCACCAGCGTCTTCTACATGCATCTTCTCCTTATTATCAACAGTTCCCCTAGAATCAGCACCCTGCTCTTCGGTGACTTCAAAAACCCGAGAAGCCTATTTCCCACCAGTGTCCTCCAAAATTTCTTGAATTCCCGGCTTTCCATACTCTTCATCCTGGTATATCGCCCCTCGAGAGTGAAGTATTTCATAAGAATGAAACAGACACCATCCCATGACTCTGGCAGTTTGGCGTGCTCGAACCCTCCTTCATACGAGACGAGTCTTCTCCTTCACCCGAAAACAGTTTGTGACTAGCCAAATCCATGATTTTGGTTTTCCTTTGGAGCTTTTTATAAGATGTTAGAATAATTATTTATTGAAAATGATTTTTATAAATTATACCAATAGTCTTAGCTATAAACCGAAAATGCAAAATAAAAATAGTAGCTATAATTTCATTTCTGAGAAAGTTTCTTCTCGAATAATAATTTTGTAATGCAAACTGTAGTGACATAGCCATGTTAAAGGTAACCTTCCATTGTTTTTTAATGAGTCCCTTTCTCTCGGTTAAAAGGCGACGTTGTATGCAATGATTCATAAATCTTTTGTTTATTATTGAAAATTCTTTTTCTGAATTTTTATATTTTATATGATTTGTTTTTATTGAAGGATGTGATTAAATTTATTGATATGTAAATCTTAATTTAATTGTAGCAATTTCTTTTTATGTACATTTATGTTTTTAAAAAATAGTTAAGTTTGTTTATTTATTTTATATTATTTTTATTTTTTTATTATATTTTTATTCTATATGATTTTATTATTAGGTGGGTTAGAAGAAAAATAATAATATATATTTGCATTTGGTAGTTTTTTGTACCCCCAATTTTATATAGTTATGTAATATAGATATTTTTATTAGAGTGTTGGGCGAGGGGATATAATTTTAGTATTGGTATTTTTAGAATGATTGATTTATGTTAGATTAAAATCTTCATTATTTATCTAAATTTATTTATTATATTGTATGTCATTACATATTACATGATAGTTCTTGTATTTCAGTAGATATTGGTTTGGGGATATGATATTTTTCTAATCTTTGAATATTTCATTTTGGTTTTACATTATTGTAAAATTATTTATAATTAATTTAATAGTTTTCTTATTGATTTGTATTGCTCTCTATGTTTTATCATTTTGAACTTACTATTGTTACTAACTTAATGTTAGTGTGATCTTTCCCTTTTTTTTCTCTGTTATAATTGAGTTAACATTATGCATAAATGAAAATATTATAGAAGTTTTGGGATAGTTATAATAAATTATGTAATAAGGAAATTAATAGAGTAGTCAAAGGAATCCTCACTACCCTTTTATGGATAATGTTCATTCTCCATGAGAGTGACACTAAATCCTCTCCTTATCTTTTTTTAATTTATTCACAAAAAAGATCCAAAAGATGTATGAAATTTGAAGTTGTGTTTGTTTTATTGAAATCATGTATGAAATTTAAAGTATTTAGAAGACTAAAAAAACAACTTACTATTCTTTAGAAAATATTAAAATTCACACTTAATATTGTTTTATATTTTTTATCTTCTCAAAACAAGTATATAATATTAAGAACGTGATTAATGATTGAATCAATGAATTTGTAGTGATAGTGTTGGTCACACTTTATACTCATGAATTATGTTTTAATCAACTAACTTTATATACTTGTTTGAAATTTATGATTGTTCTTTATATATCATATAAATATATGAATTTATGTGAGTGAAACTAATATGGCAATATATTTTACATTTTGATAAATTGAAGCCTTATCTTGTTGATGTTGTTCCTTCAACATCAACACTCCCTCTCAGCTAGGGAGGATACTTTCAGTTGCATTTTTCTGATTGTTTCAATTCTGATCATAAAACTAACATATCTAATATATAACTGTAATTATCTTCCAAAACATAAATAATGAAAAATATATATCTTAATTTAATTAATTAAAACATATTCTTAATATCAAAATATATTTAAATGAAAAAAAAAAAAAAAAAAGCGAAAGAAAGTGAGTGTATTCAATAAAATAAAATGTTTCACATAATTACATGAGAATCCAATAATAAGGTAAAATAATTATTACCTCGCACGTAGTAAATTTCCCATGTTACCACTCCATGAATAATAAGATTTAAATAAAGGGTGTTTCAAATTTAATGTTGCATAATTTTTGTTGTTTGACGGACTTTATCTTTCCAAGATATGTTTAGGCAAGTGATGTATATTCATATATCACTTATCTTTAAAATTTATAGGAGTTAAGTTAAGAATATACACATTCTAGTGAACCATCCTTTGATTTTAATTGAACCAAACCCTATCATGCTTTAGGGTTTCCTCTATCTACAATTTTTTTAGATTTCTATATTTATTTTTTTAGATTTCTGTATTTATCTTTTTAGATTTGATTTGCATAGTGTAGGTGATGTTTGTTTTTGTTTTTTTTCCTAGGCCTTGTATTTTTTCTCTTGGGTGCTTTTAGGTTTATAATTCTTAAAATGCACATTTATTATCAAGAGCCTTCTATAGAAGTTTGACATGAGAGGTTACTGATTAGTTTATATCCTTCCAAATGGGTCCTTACCAACTTTCAAGAAACTTGTAGACATATTTTTAAATGATTTCCATAAACATAAATAATGTAAATCACCATTGGAACATTTTCAAGGCTTAATACAAAATTGTGATGAGTCTATTTGAGATTATGCTATTATATTTAAGGATGTCTTATATTCCTTCAATTATACACCCTCAGATTTGGAAGTGTAATTCATATTTAGTATGGGCCTTATCTATTCTTTAAAATAAAGATCATTTCATAAGTCCTTATTTTGATACTTTATACATGGATGTACATAAATATGATTTTGCATTGAAAAATACTAATATCGACTCTCTTGCATCTTCACTAAAGGTAAAAATGTTACAAACAATTCATACAAAGTGAAGAAATAAAATAAAAAGGTTCATGACCCACCTCAAACATCTTATTCCAAATCAGCAGTGCATTCCAAGGAAAAAATAGTAAAGGTTTTACACAAAGGAAAGGAATCCACATACAAAATATATCCTATTGTCAAAACATACACCTCTACTAAGAGGCAACCACTTCAATTTGATTAGTACAAAGATTGACCACATGATATATTACCTAAGCTACTAGATAAATGGTTGATTACCCTTCATCCAAATTACTACCATCCTCCCCACATATTTGAAAAGGTGAAAGGGTAACCCTTTTGAAATTAATATATGTTGTTAATGGGCATCACGTCAATGATTATGTTGCTCTAAGACAAAACATTATGCAACTCACAAACATATGAGTTATTATTTTTCATAAAGAACCAACAAGATCTCCTTTTCCCACATCTTATAGAGGTCACTATAAGAGAGTCGAGACATCCCATGCCAGTCCTACTAAGGAATGCATGGTCTATTAGCCCTTACAAAAATAAACCACTAGAATAAAGCTTTGTCCTAGTTCACCTTCTATAATGATTAATCTCTCCCACACTGATCCTACCAAGGAACCATTGGTTGATCGATCTCTCAATATGTGTACTTGGGGGAAGCATATAACCACTAGTTATAGGATCTAATTATACTTTGACACCTATGTTTTCTACACAACAAAAGTGGGTACTTAAACTAAGTTACAAAACTATAAATGAAATAGAAACACTTAATATTTTTAGAGATGCACCAGATATCATGTTAGAATAGAATGCAAAAACACATTTATCACATGAGAATTATATTCGAGCATTTTTATTCACAATTGGATTCCATTGTACAGTGATTGCCTCAGTTATCACTAAATCAAACTAAATGAATAACTACCAATACTTTACCACATAATAAAAAATCATATTTAAAACATATTACATGAACAAAAATAAATTATTTGAAATAATAAACACATACTTTGTGAAATACCTTCCATAGTGCATGGGTGTACTAAATACATTCATACCAATAGGGTAGTCATAGTTCCTAGAATGTCACATGAAAATCTGCTTAAACAACAGAAGTTTATTCCTAGATAGCTAATTATATAACCTGCTATGTTTAATCATCTATGAAAGGGTAATAAATAGTCAATCCCCTTTCCTATATGTCCCTTACTTGAGAGACCATTTTATTATAGATACACAATGGATACCACAAAATCCTCATCTACATCTACACGATCTACCTAGTTGCAATGAACAAATAACCATGTTACAATTATAACTACATAAAGGAAACCACAGTGGGTTCCAAGAATCCCTACTACTTATATTACTTATTCATGACCATAGATTACTATGAGACACATGTAGAGTAACACATATTATACATTTCCAAATATGGCACCTATATATGATCCTTGGTAGTATTTCCAGTTTGATGTACCATATTCCAAGTTCAGATGTACATATGAGCATCCCTTAGATGGGATCAGAGGATAGACCTTTTTCTTAAAAAAAAAAAAATTAAGAAAATAAAAAAACATTCAAATAGATTTTAAAAAGCATAAATATTCATCATTCACATATTATTAGCTACTTGGCATCTATGTTATTTACTTTATGTTAATAAATATCATATCATTTTTTTTTATATACACATATGTTTCATGTGTACGAGTGTGATGTAGGCATACACCAGACCCATGATACTTGCACATATAGATGTTAGACCTTTCCTCTTCCCACATGGCACACCATGTTGAGGGCCTCTGCTTCTTTGATCACAATTACTACATGTTATATTATTTTATGATCACCTTTCCATTATCATGTTGAACATATGTAATAATATTTACACATTCCTATAATCATGCTTACATCTTTCATAATGTACTTGATATGTTATGGTGCATGACATTTTTGCTAATACATATATGTAGGCACTAATATGATATGCTTATGTTGGTTTTTTATAATTCATTTATTCACATTATCACTTCCTTGAGTGTCTTTTTCTTTCTTGTTATAGAATTTTTTATGGAACATTTAAATATATTCCTTACTTATTGGCCGCAATGCCATTGTATGTTGTTTTATTTTTAAATTTGTACATTTGATGATCCGTGTGTAGTTCTCGCACAACTGATCTTACTCTTCATTGACTCTACTACATAGGGTACATACTTCTCACCCAATATTTTTTACTCCTTACATAATTTTTTCTCAAAATCATATTTTGTACTTTTGCACACTGACTCCTATGCACTCCACGCTACGCATTCATTACTATGCACTTCACAATTCACAACCCTATGTACCTCATAATCCCACACTATAGCTCACAGTTTCATATACCTCATCAAATTATCAGAGTCCACATCACATCCACATGTCTCCTCTCTTAGACCATGTACTTCAAAAGATTTTATAGTCATCATCCAAATTGGAAGATGAACTGACACAACTATCTTCTTGATAACTAACAATAGTTATAACTGCTCTCATATTATATTTGTATAGTTATGTAACATACACATCTAACCAAATGTTGATTCTCCACACATTCATAACATAGATAACATGCTTTATGTATCTACTCTCTAAAAAATGCATTATAACACATTATACCAATTTTCCCTATTGTTTGTTAATGAATAGAAGGTGCATGTGCATTTCCTGTAAGTAAGACTTCCACTCAATTAAATGTGTTTAATTATTTCTTTCTAAATTATCTTTCTCCATTCACTTTGCATAACCAATATTCATTATTCCCTTCCACATTGGTCCTAGGTTCCACGGTGCAAATCATTGGTATCAAATCAAGTTAGCTTTATTCCTTTCTATGCATGTAAAAATGCGAGTGCAACTTGAGAAGGAAGGTTTATCAATCAATTTTGTTTTAGAATATCTCAAATAATGTCATAGTAAAAGTAAGATGGTTGATACCCATAAGTAACCTGAGGTAGGCCCCAAGGTAAAAAACTCATCATCGATGCACTGGAGGCACAATGTATGGAAATTTTTAGACACTTCCATGAATTGATGGTACAACTCAATATGATGCCTTATACCACACCTCCAAATTTCACATAACAATGGTTTTAACAGCAAACCCCCTTAAAAGCTAAAATCAATATCGATATCCCTCTATAGGAAGGCATGATCAATGCTAAAATATTGGATGCCTAGATTTAATAATTTAGGGAATACTTCTTCGTCAATTCCTTTATTCATGTTGATAAGATCAACTTTATAATGCTGAAGATGCCCATATTGATTATTCATTGGTGGGATAGCTTCAGTTCATAGTGTGTGCAAGAGTGTGTTTCAATTGAATCCTAGAAGACTTTTTTGGATGTGATAAATAAGGAACAATAGCCTCTTTGCCACTTTGAAGATGAATACATCAAGTTCCAACAACTGCATCGGTGCAAATATCATTCCATGAAAGACTAAACTAACATTTTCCATTAATACTCTACATGCCTGCATGCAAACTTGAGTGAACAACATAAGGTATTAAAGTACATCAATGAAATCTCACTTTAAATCTGTGCGAAGATGGAATTATTAAATTCTAACACTTTTGGGCAAGCATATCACAATGCTAAAAAATTGAAGCCATAGAAAAGATGAAGTATCATGTCACCTCTTCATCTAATATAGGTGCATAAGGCACAACCTTCATACAACTCCACATCATAAACTTTTGCATAGAAGTAACAACACAATTCTTACAAAGGAGAGTAGCACCAGAATATTTATTAGCCCTCAAAGGCTCCAGTGTCTTTCACTTAAAATAAAGGTAAGAAGAAGAAATTTAGTTATAAGTGGTGCCATCACCATCACTCATCCACTCACAATGATTTCAAATGTTGTGCATGACAAACCCTACTCACATAATTTGCATCAAGACTCACATTGATAGATGACACTGATCTAGACACCTCTTGTTTGGGTACTAGTACCACTATGATCAACATATTTAAAGATCACAAACCTCTCTTCCACACCAAGTTTTGGGTGAAGGGTCAACCTCTCCATGCCATCATCGATAGTGATAGCTAAAATAACATCATTTTACAATCCACAACTTAGATCCTTGGTCTTGCCACTACTATGCATCCAAATCCATACTCTTTAGGGTGGCTACAACAAGGGAAAGATATACATGTCCAACAAAAATTCACTTTTTAGTACCAATTCAAGACTATGGAAGACAATATCACTTGTGACATCACACATCTAAAGGTCTATAACATCTTACTAGGTAGATCATACTTGTGTGAACATGAAGATACACATCAATCTAAGCCACAACATTATACTATTATCATGAAAGATCACTTCTAAAATATTTTTGAGTCAGTGCCCATGAATAGAGTCACCTTGGTCTTTGTCAAGAAATGTTGAGAAGAATAGGGAACCTTTAATAATTCCTTGCCAAGCTCCCCACACAAATGTAGTTCTAATAAACAAGGATATCCCATGGAAATGGACATGCATAGGTTTAATAGAAACACCCATAGCACCTTCTTTGATCATAGCTTGTAATATATTAGGGTTATCGATTAGAGCATAGCATTTTTTGAACTAGAGAAAATCCCTCAACAACTTGGCTATTTCAATACTCTAGAGAAAAATACTTATCCCCTATGATGTGGAAGACTGATCCTTATTCCACCACTCATCCTGGCAGACCCAAACCTGAGCCTAGGAAATAAGGGATGTAAGATCCCAAAAATCATAATGTTGTATTCAAATTATAGGTGTGACTAGGACCAAAATAAAGAACACATGCACATCAGAGCCATGAGCAAGGGCAATGAAACTGGTCACTATTTCTTTCTCAGAAGACATTTTCCAACCCATAGGTTTTGGACAGTCCACCTTCTCAACCTTATCTCCATATACCTCATCTTCTTCTCCATCTTCCTCTTCCCCTGTACCAAGATTTAAACTGCCTCACCCATTCCCTTTCCAGCTCACCATAACAACTCTTTCCCTTGCATTGAATTTTATAGTATTATTTCTTGACACTTATTATGTTTGTAAAGATTGTGCTAAATTTATTATTTTACATTGTGTTTCTTAAGACAATATATGTTTCTAAAGTTTGTAATGCTCGTATAGTATTTGTTTTTCAAAGTTTGTGAAGTTTTAAAAGCTTAATTTTTTATTGCTTCAATTTTTTAAATGTGTTTTTGATGTTTTTTATTTGTGCATAATGATGAAATATTTTAAATTCAATAGTGGATAAGAACAATTTCCAACTCGCTTTCAGGTGAAAGTATTTTAACTTTCATTCAGCTTATGATCCATTTGTAAACTTAATGGTAGATAACAAGTAAAATTAATTGCAATACATGATCAAACCTAGTATATCTATTTTAATTATATTTATTAATACACTCATTTACATTAGGAAAAAAACTAAAAATATTTCATTAAATTTCTTTATGGTAATGCAAAAGTTTACACCATCCAAGGTGGAAAATTTGAGTTATGACCTTCATTCCATGTATTCAGAGATAGGGATGTTTGTGTTGGTCATTCAATGACTGTGTCCTTAGTTTGAATTACTACCATATTTATATATATAGGAGGGCTAAGACATGAACTAATTGGGGATAAAATGTTTATCATGTCATTCAATATGTGATGTAGTTCGGGTAGAGGGTTGAATTATGTGCTATAATGCCTTCACCTCTCAAATTACCTATTGGATTTATTAAGTTCCCTATCTCTTGTATCAATATATCTCTTTCACACCTTTCCTTTCCTTTGATGTATCTTATCCTACTATTTGTTGTGCCTTTTGTCTTGCACATTCAAGTTTTTGATTTTTCCCTTCTTTCCCTTTCAACCTGCCTCAAGGCTTTCCTATCATTAGCTTCTTATTTCTTCCTTGCCCTCAATTTTGAAATCTCCTTTTTGTGGGTCTCTTATTCTATAAAAATTTGCATATAAATGTTTGATGTGTGAATTTGTGATTGTTGGCTCAAATTTAGTGCATTATTTCTTAATTTTGTTGCAATCCTTTCTGTTGGCAATTTTAGAAATGTTGAAATTAGAGTTTGGTGGTCATTACATTCTAATTGGATGATTTTTTTGATTTTTTATTCATTAATTTCTTCTATTTCCTTATTGGCATCTAAATAAGTGATTCCATATTCTACTCTCTATTGTCCACCTGGTGCATAGTAATGAACTATTTTTGGTGAGATAGAATCTGGTCATGCTGACATTGAAATACATACATCATATTTAACAGATTCACAATTGAGGCCTAATTTTTTTCTCCCTCCTTCAACCAATCCTATTGGCTTACTTGCGTAGGCAGACTTAAATCACCTTGGTTGAAGTTGAATGTTACATCTATTTCATTGTAATGGATAATTGAAATCTCTTCACTATAAAATTCTACCACATTTATTGTAATTTCATTTGCATGAGTTGTTTAATATTCAACACTTTCTACATTGGCAACATCTCATGGATTTTTTGGTTCACCTTCTTCATGTTAGACAACATTGCCTTCCATCATTTGCTTCATCCTCTCCATTATGGCTTCAATGTCTACCTCATATAGGCCTACCAACCTCATTATATTTTCTACATCACTAACTTTATCCTCCTAAACATGGAACATTTCACTCAAATTCATAACATTAGTTAGTGCCTCAGGATTAAGGGCCCAACTGCTTATTCATCTGAATTTAGATATTATATTCTTAGGGGCTAGTGCCATCTTCATAGTTTTTCTACCCAAAGTGGCCAATTCATGTCTATTTATCTTACAACCATGATGCTTATTCATCTATGATATCCTCTCACTCCTAAAGTATGCCTTGAATGGACTAAAAACTCTTATGTCTAGTGGCTATGACCTTTGGCTAATATGTGTGGAAAATATAAGAAGATATATCCCTAATGTTGTATCCTTTTTAATTGTTGAAAGTGAAACATGGCTAGTGTGACCATCAAATATGAGATGTCTATTAATAGGTTAAACTCCTCCTTGTAAATATATCAATAAATGATGCATCCAATTCATAAATAGTTATTTTATCATCCATGCATGGGATTGGGTAGCCATACATGCACCTGAATCACATTCAACAATGAAATTCTATAGATCCCTTTTCAATTTGAAGAGGTAGAACCCCATAATGCCTACCTAGCAACATTCACACATGTTAAAATATTTATCCATTCTCTGATCTTTGTCATTATTTGAGGCATACTACTTGCCCATTTTTTAACAATGATTCACAAGCCACAATTATTTCCAACTTGCACTCCCATCTCATCGTAATTCCAAATTTTGTGTGACACATAATTATTTTTGGCATACAACATTCTCAAGCTATTATAAAAAATATACACAATATATGGCCTTATAATGGAAACCCAATCTCTTTACAGTCCTTCTACTATTCTCATAAACAAATCAGGGTGCCTATTTTTGAATCATTAAAACCATGACTTGTCATGGAGACCATCATTGAAAGGGTTGGGCCTAATTTTGCATATATGGGAAACCTGTGACTTAAAATTCATTATGTCTAACCCGTTACCAATGTTGATAAATTACTTGCACCATTACCCTATCTCACTTTCTTCATATGTTGATAAAATAATTGGTGGTTCCTTCTTGTTAATAGATGTTATTCCTTTCAGTGAATTCAACAAAGTATTAGGTTTTATGCCCCACTTTACCACTATAACTTTTATGGAGTAACCATTATCATCCACATTATCATTGCACTTTCCATATCTTTCATTATTCACTAGAATTGCAATGACACACGCACATTGATGTAACATTTATTTTGTATTTATTCTCTTCTTGATTGGTAGGGGGTTGGTTCATCTTCTTTGTAGTGGGTTACACAACTTTATTAACATCTTCATTAACATCTTCTAGAATTTGACTCATTTGTTATTCATTATTGCACATGGCCATAACTACATCCTCTTCTTCCCATTCCTCATGTTGAACTCAAATAAATAAGAAATTAAATGAGTAATTTATAATAGAATGGAAAACATAATAAAAAAATAATGGGAAAAAATATTTGTTATATTAAAACTGTGAATGATTAACATAGTGTTGTCAATCAAACTCATACCCTTGTGAAGGTAGTTTCAAGCCTTCATAGTCTGTTGAAACATGGAAACAATCCTAGGTTGTGGGTGGCCTAATTGACGAATTGAATCTCTAGATTCTAAGGGATATCTCCCTTCAGTGTATCAATTAGGATCTCTACTCTATGCTACAAATTGCCAGGAAAAATGTCATAAAGAAAATTGAAAGGAAATCCTATCTAATGATGGTGATACATCTATATTTTGGTTCATCCACTCAATTTGATCTTCTAAAAACACTGATTAGATAAGAAAAAGATTAAACTTTCAACTCCAATTGACTCCTATGCATCAATATTTCATGAAAAGGTTTTTATCTGATGATCAAAGCTTGAGGGAAATGATGGAATATGCTTGAATCAAGGCATTAACCAACCACTTATATCCACTGTGAACTCAGCCAAAATACATTAAACATAGAACATGACCTACATAATCTGATCAACTATACTACTAGGTAAGAAACATGACTTGATAAAGAATAAAATTCTATCACATATGCAAATCACTGACATCAATACACTATACTATCACTCTAAAATCTGAAATCAATCCTTATATTTATCTGAAAAAGGTTACAAAACTCAAATTTTGGCATAGTCTGGTGTTGCCAAAAGAGGGATCCTTAAAATGGTTGAAAAAGGTAACTTATATAGAAAAATCATACAAAATCCAAGAGATTTCCACTAACAATAGAAGAGGAGATCAACTCCCACATCACCCCAAGTCTAAATCTAGCTATGCCAAGATAACCAAGCCTTCAAATAATATCTTTTGTCTTATGCCTTGCATGAAAAGCTCTTTGGTGTTGAAAATGATGGTGAGCCCATTTCATAATCCTTATTTAGAATAAAGATTAAATTCTTCAAACGTGCATGGATCTTTGGTAATTCAATTCTGTTCATACATAATGCTATGCCAATCTTCAAAGAGAAAACTCCACTTGAAGCTGAGTTGGAAGTGTTTGAAAAGGCTTTGATTAACAAGATAGATAAGAGTGCATCCATGAAATTCTAAGTTAAGCTCTCCTTGAACAACCATCCAAAGTTAAAATATTTGAGCCCTTCATGCATTCGAGTCTCCCTTTATCTTTGAAAATGCCTTTTTTTGAAGGGTAGATACCCTTCAACTTTTCTGAAATACATCATTTAGAAGTTTGAAAAATCCTTTTGGATTTCTGCAATAGACCCTTTGGAAAAATTGAAAGTATCCCTTTGGAAAAAATGGAATGGTCCTCTTGCCTTTCAGAAAAGTTGTAAAGGACTTTTCCAAAGGAAAAGAACCCTTCAAAAAAGTTGTAAAGGACCTTTCAGATTTTTTAACAAGGAACATTTCTTGTGAAAAGTACCTTTCAAAAAAATTGGAATGGTCCTCTTGCCCTATGGAAGACCTTTTTCCTTTGGAAAGACCCTTCAGATATTTTGAAACTGCCCTCTTGGAGAATTTCTTTGGACTTTTTTCCTGAAAAAAATACCCTTCGGGAAAGTGTCAAGTGTCTTTTAGAATTTTTATAATGGTCCCCTTCTTTGGAAAAGTTGAAAAGGTATTTTAGGATTTTTGAAAATGTCAATTCCTTTGGAATTTTCAAAAATCCCAATTCCTTTAGATTTATTGAAGATGACCCTTTCAGGAAAATTACAAAGACCAATTCCTGACACTTAGACAAAAGGCATGGTTATGCAAGTTTCAAATGATAAGGGTTATAATTTGACCTGTGGGGTTAAAATTTTCAACATTTTGGCAACTCAATGGGGAATCATACCTTTTATGCTTGAGAACTCAGACTATATACATGATATTTGAACTCATAAAATAATGGCAAATCTAGTCCATTACTATAAATTCTCTTTTGACCTACAAAAGACAACCTTCATCCTCCAAAATAAGAAGGGAAACACAAAAAAAATGAAAACTAACTAAACAAAGCACTTATTTGGGATAAAACAAAACTAACTAATGTGCTTAAATAAAACTTAGAGGAAAATAAACTAACTATGTACAAGGAGCCAAACTCTTCATTATCAATGTTTCAGATGTATCCCATTGACTAGGATTGGAAGCTCCTCGCCATCCATCTTTGTAAGTTGGAAGGCATTGTGGGATTTGTTAGGTGAATATTTTGTCACTAGCTAATTGATGATGGTCACCAGGTTCTTGTTGCTTGATTCAACTTGGCCATTCCCTTATGGGAAATAATCAGAGGAGTGGGAGAGGGTAATCCCATAGTAAAAACAAAATTGAGTGAACTCATGAGAAGATAAATAGGCATCATTGTCTGTCACAATCTTAGTTGGGACCCCAAACCTAGAAATGATGTTCTCCTTGAGGAAATCACATAATACTTTTGAAGTAGCATGCTTGGTTGGAATTACTTCCACCCATTTGGTGAAGTAATATGTGGCTGAGAGGACATAATCATGTCTAAAACTTGAAGATGGGTTTACAACACCAATGAAATCAATTCCCCATTGCTGAAATGGCTCTTCTATCACCACTGGCTTGAGAGGCAGGGCAACTAACTTGAGTCTTCCAACAAACTGTTGGCATAGTTCACATATTCATACCCATTTATATGCATCTTGACATAGAGTAGGTTAGTAATACCTAGCTCACAGAATCTTATGGGCAATCACAAGCACAAAAAAATGTCCTCCATAGGATAGATTATGGAAATCTCTCAAAAGTTGGTTCTGCTGCTCTTTATCCATGCAGCGAAGGAACACTCCATCAAGGCTCCTCTTATACATGTCATTGTCCCACATGAAAAAATTGGTATCTTTCAATTTAACAGTCCTCCTTTCTTTACAGGATAGGTGGGCAGAACGCTCACCATAAGTAAGGAAATGAGCAATACTTGAATACCACTCATTCATAGTGGAGACAAAGAGGACTATTGGTGTGTCTTTTACTTCTTTTTTTTCATGCCCTGCTTCTTCAGGTCTATTGTCAACAATCAATTGGCAGAGGCCCTTTCCCCTCACAAGCTTCATCGATTTGATAACTAGATCAAACTCCTAGATTTTAGCAATCTAATTGCCCCTTTTGGTTCCAAACTCCTACTGAGTTAGTATGGATTTAACTGTGGTATCAGGAACTAGGGTAGTAACGTGTGAATTTAGGATGTAAAAATGGAAGTGCTTTACTACCTTAACCACCACATAAGCATTCTTCTCCATGTTTGAATACTTCAGCTCATGAGATTTGAGAGGACAACTCATGAAGGATATGGGAGATTCCATACCTTCTTCATTCTGTTGAACTAGAATTGCTAAAAGTGTGTGTTCAGAAGCATAACTATACATTGTGAAATCCTTGGTATAATCTAGACAAACCAGAATTGGGGCATGGGCAATGGCTGTCTTGATGTCTTGGAATGCCAATTTGCCTTCTTCAGTCTAGCTGAAGGTGGCCTTTCCCTTCATCATGTTTACAATATGGTGAGTCTTCTCAGTGAACTCAGGGATGAACCTTCGTAAAAAATACACTTTTCTAAAGAAAGAGTGAACTACAGTCTTACTTGTGGGTAGGGTAAGTTCCTGGATGGATTTGACTCTTTCTGAGTCAATCTTTATGCCTTATCTAGATACAATGTATCCAAGAAGATTCCCTTCTATCACTCCAAAGACATACTTCTTGGGATTTAAAGAAATGCCATTCTGGCAACAACATTCCAACACTTGTTACAAATGACACACATGTTCAAGGTGATGCTTAAAAAAGACAATCAAGTCATCAAGGTATACTACAATGAACTTACCCATTTCATCTTTGAAATCAAGGTCCATTTCTCTCTGAAAAGTGGCACCAACATTTATCAAGCCAAATGGCATTCTTCAGTATGCAAAGGTTCCCCAAGGTGTGGTGAAGGTAGTCTTATGCTGTTCTGCTTCACCAACTTTGACTTGAAATCCTGAGAAGCTATCTAGCATTGATAACATCTCTAAACCGGTCACTGTCTGAAGCACTTGGTCCATGATGGACAGAGGATAGTTGTCCTTTAAGGATGATTGATTCAATTTCTAAAATTCATGTAGAGGTGAATTTTTCCATTCTTCTTCCTCACAGGCACTATGTTGGCAATCCATGTAGAATGATGGATTGGGAAAATTATCCTAACATTCAACATTTTTTGTATTTCAAAGAGAATAGTGACTAATATCTTTGAATTATACTGCCTAGATTTTTGCTTGTAAGGTGTCAAATCATCTTTGAGAGGAATTTCGTGGCAAATTTCATCAAGCCTGAGTGACTTCAATCATCATATGAGTATTCTAGGACATCCATGTACTAGCGGAGCAGAGCAGTGAACTTGAACTTTTCTTTTTGAGTGCAACACTTCCCAATGTTCACTATCTTAGGATTTTCCTTGGTACCCAAATTTATTTGATCAAACTCTTGAGAAGATCTTGAATCCATTTATTGCTATTTGATGAACCTGTCATGCTTGTCAAACAAATTCTCAAGGGAAACCAATCCTTTGGGAATTTTATTCCCTTTAAGTTGCAAGAATTCTTTACCTGCATCTGAATTTGATTTAGGGGCTGGTTCACTGCCTTTGAAGTGGAGCTATTTGAAGCTATTTTTTTGTTGCAAGAAGGCAATGATTTGGTGGTCACCATTAAATACTTGCCAATGATTGGCATTGTTAGGCACACTTAGTTGAAAGACCAATTTGATAGTGTATTTGTTTCCCTTAAAATCAGGGTGAGGAACCAACAGAGTTGCTAAAATAGCCAAAGCATCAGCTCAGTTATTGAATTCCCTAGGTATGGTAGAGATGATAAAAGCATCAAAGCTTTCAATTTGATCCCAGACTAGATTGTGGTAGTGGCACAATCTCTCATTTTTGGTTTGATACAAGTTCCTTACCTAGCAAACCACCAGTTTAGCATCTCCTTTGGTATGAAGGAGTTTGATGCCTTTATCATAAGCAGCCTTCAATCTAAGCAATAGAGATTCGTATTTAGTATTATTGTTAGTATTGTTGAACTATAACTTACATCAAAAAGGAAAAATATCTCCTTAAGGAGATATCAACACAATCCTAGCTCCTAAATTGGTACAGGAACAACTGCCATCAAATATTAGTATCCATACATCATCAGAAGCTGACCTTACCTTAGATTTTTCTTCGCTTGGAAGGGGGATTCTTTTGCGTTTACACTGCGCTCTAACCTGTCTTCTATTATTCCATCTGAACCAATTTTCAGACTATCATTTTTATTATTTCATCAACTGAAACATGAACATCTTCTATGGTCAAGAAATAATTACCCATGCCTGAAGAATCAAATACAATTTAAGCTTCAGGTGCTGATGTTTTAGTGACCACATATTTTGCTTCCTTCTCAGGGAGCAATATCTGCAAGACACCTTTAATCGAGATCCTTGCTTCAAAAAAATTCCATGCTTAACTCACCACTAACATCCTTGCAAAAATGTTTCCCAAGAAGAATGTTGTATGAGACTGGGATGTTAGCTACTAGGACTGTCATCTTGATTCTCTTTTTCGGGAATGTTGCAAATGCAAATTGGGCATCTTTGATTTGTCCCAGTAGTGGCACTTATTTATTCTCCATGGAGAAACATCTCCCAAATGTCTTGGTTAGTGTGAGACCAAGGGATTCAGCTACCTTGGTAGGCATGACATTGATAGATGCACCTGAGTCTATGATGTAATTATTCAGCTGATGTCCATTTATCAGTAGGGAGACATAAAATGGTTTAGTCCTTCTGAGAGTAGTAGGAGGAGTAATGACAAGGTTATTCTAGGTGGACGTGGGAGTCACCTTTGGAATAGTTGGTCCTGTAGGGATAGTTCTATTCTTCACACATTAAACCAACTTATCCAATTGCTTAGGGTTGGATTGTAGGAATTCAAATTTAGACATTTGAATTTTAGTTTTCTTGATATGGTCAATTATGTCAAATGTCTGAAATGAATTATGAAGAGGGGAAGGGAGTTTATCCTTCTAGTTTTTAAGGGGGGAAGGACTGATCTATAAAATTGAAGTTCAAGTTGAAGGCATACTTGAAGTACTTACTTTTTTAGTGATCACTGGGTCTTTTGCTTGAAAAGGTAGAGTGGTTCCTTGTTTGGCAATCAAAATTGCAGGTTGAGGTTGCTCATCTATTTTTTATTTATCAGCTTGATGGGCTAACTGATTCTTGGACCTAGTGAAAATAACGTGTGATCCCTCAACTGCTTTACCTTCACTTTTAGGTTCATCCTAGTAATTCAGGAAACCAATTTTGGAGTCACCAACTAATTATTCTTCTCCTTTCGTGAAGAGATTAGTGTCATCTTCAGGGTTCAACTTAGGCTGGAAAGAGAAATCTGATTTTGCTTTAAGATATCCAACTGTTGAATTGGTTGGAGGTGCTTTAATGGCCAATTTTCCCTAAATGGGAGGAAGATGGTTTGGCTGCCCTTGATTCCTAGTAGCATTACCTTGGTATGTTTGGTTAGGAAATGTCCTCCTTGGTATATATCTCTGTATGAAGGAGCAGATGACATTCCTTGTGCCATTTGCTTTCTAAGAGAAAGCAACTCATTTATGAGTTTTTGAACCATTAGATCAGTGGTGCATGTAGATGGATATTCAAAAGATGAAGAGGCTTTACCTTTGTTAGGATCTCTCCTTATCTTTCCTATCAAGATAAGGTCATCTTCCACCTTAGTAGCCAAATCCTGAGTAGCAACAAGGTTTATGTGGCCAGCATGTCTTATCAAAAAAATCACTTTAGGCAGCTGTGATTTGATGAAGAAACATTTAAGGTTCTTAGGTGTTGGCTAAGCAATTTTAGGAATCTGATTCCTTAGCTTGTCAAACTTGGCAATAAAATCCCTCATAGGCTCATGCGGTTCTTTATTCATTTGTGTGAGCTGGGCTAGTAAGGTATGCACATATTCTACAAGCTTGAACCTTACTTTGAACTTAGCTTTAAGACTGTTCCAGTCAGTCACAGTTTAGGCTTGTAGATGATAGAACCAGTCTATAGAAGCACCTTGCAATGTTTCCATAAACAGCCTGACTACTATGTCTTCATATTCCATGCCTATCACACCATAGGATATGCTAAAGGTTGTAATGTGTTCATCAAGGTTAACTCTTCCATCACCAAATAATTTGGAGAAATTCTTCCTTGAACTACGTGGAAGCTCGTGTAGAGGTGGAGTTAAATTAAGTGGGCCAAAAGAGTTACCCCAGGGGCCTTAAACTGC